>OZ017783.1:7458716-7495763 GCA_963969325.1 Lycopodina hypogea | reverse complement strand
TGAAAGTGAGTGTAGCAACATGCCATATGATTGTCTTACCCATGTAAAGTGTACTGCTACACCTATGGTATAATCCTGGTCCTAGAAAAATAATTGCTATTACAGTTTCAACCTCTGTCCCTCCCCCCCTAATATAAAAAATTTCAAAAAAAGAAGCTATCTACCCCCTCATACTGACTTACCCTCATAATACTGGTAATCCTTCCCACCTTTTTTAAATTCTCCAATACTCCAGGGTAGCAATGGTGAGGGATTTTGTACACCATGCTGAAATATCTCCACACAGACCAGAAAATCCAACAAAACCCAAAGGTAATAAAAGGAAAGGGTCAGATGCACTCCGTGGTGACAAGAATAGTATTTTTTTTTGGCACTTTACCCCCTCCAAGAATAATAAGGTGCTAGCGGGGTAAAACAACCACTAAAAAGAGTCCACCAGAAATAGGTAAAGGTGTTTACTCGGTCACTCATTAATTGTTTGAATTAAATCTTGTTATGTAGCCAGTTGCCCCAAAATAAAAAACTTTGACCCTTGGACGTTTTCCTTGATTCCCGCTCACTTATCATACTGCTAGCAAGAGACTTTGAATTCAAACTTTGACCCCTTAGACCTTGTCACTGATTTCCCTCCCCCCCCCCAATGCTATAGCTGTCTCTTTGACTCCTCCAGTATTCCATATCAGTTGTGGTCTACTCTGTGTTGAGAGGCTTTTTTAATTTCTTTCTTTCTCAATAATATGTTAGGGAGAGGAGACCCTGGCTCATCTCACCTGAGGTGAGGTACCACATCTTCCCTCACTGGTTCATTGCTTCTATAGCCATCTGTGTGCCTCATATATGTGAGGAATTTGCTAAGTAAAAAATAAAATATAAACTAGCTGATTTAATGCCATCTTTAATTAGCACATGTAATATGTTTGATAATTGGAGATAATATTATTTAACATTACTGGTCCCTAGGTCCTTTAGTGGTATGGGTCAGTGGGCAACTGTTGAACACCCACAGCCCAATTAAACACATGGGCTAGCTAGCATGCTATTCACTCACCCCTAGGGCTCCAGGGTACATGGCTAGATTTAAAGAAATATTCTTCAAATGTATCCCTAGCATACCCCAGGGGGTGATACTTTAGTTGATGGGGAGGGAGGAGGAGTGGTTTCAGCAGTTCCAGAGTTTTTTTTTTATGGTGATGAGTTTTTGATGGTGAAGATCCCCATGGCTAAGGAGCCATAAACTAAAGTATCACCTTATAATCTGCACATAACTATGAAATCCTTAGAATATCTTTCGTGGTGTGGCAGAATTACTGATCTTGATGCCAGCATATTAAATTGGGTATTTTTCAGTAGGTGCTTTATCAATACTATCAGATATGATAGGATTGTGGGATATAGTGGCATGCCCACAGGAAGAGGTATGACGTGGACATAAATGCATGCATACATACATACATACATACATACATACATACATACATACATACATACATACATACATACATACATACATACATACATACATACATACATACATACATACATACATACATATATACACGCACACACACACGCACACACACACACACACACACAGACACACACACACAGACATATATAAAAACATACCCATATAGTCCCTAACTTATGAACAGGAAGAGATGTGATCACGATCAACCCAATAAGCCCTTTTTATCAGTTATTTGATAGAAGAAACTAGGCAAGAGGGCTAAAAAGCCCAATCCAGGACTGACATCCTTCTTGGAGACCAGAGCCTCAACCTTTAGTCCATGTTTGTTGGTTTTACCCGCAAACTTTAACATGGAGTCTAGATATTACTTTTCAACTCCTGGTTATGGTTGAGTTCCCCCCCCCCCCTCCCCTTTTTTTCCCATTTTTTTCTTTTTCTTACCTTTGATTAAGTCAAAATATTAAATCACTAGTGAGTGGGTTTTTGGCTGGAAATTTAGTCTTTTGTTTTTTAAAAAAAAAGTAGGGTGTCGCACAATTTTTCTTTACTTATCTTTGTTTTTGTGGTTTTTGTGGGTTTTTGTGGTTTTTGTGGTGTTTTTTTTTTTTTTTTTTTTTTTTTTTTTTTTTTTTTTTTTTTTTGGTTATTTAGGCCACACCACTTTATTGAAGACAAAACAAGGAAAAAAAACTGTTGAAAATCAAAACACCAAATCATACATGACAACATATAAAATAATAATTTTTATTGGGTCAGTAATTACACCAATAAGTGTTGGAAATGTTGAAACTGTACTACAGCATCTAGCATGCACTTGTTCAGTCATAAAGCTGTAATGATGTAAACTGTCTGGTGTAGTGAACTTGTACATTATGATGATGAGAAGAGGCTATTCTTATGTGGAATACATAATAACTCAGACTCGTTAGTTATTATATGCACACACATACATTCATACCTTACCAATGCACCTATGACTTTCAATATATATATTCATATGTTTCGTATCATTTTAGTTGATTGCTGATTATTCTTACCTATGGCCAATCTCAAGTTCTATACTCTTGTCTTAAATTCTTTAAATGAAAATATTTAAAGTTACTATTTGAATATCCTATAATTGAACTTCGATAGTACAGAATACCATTGTCCTATCCTCTATCTTCACTTGAAAGGACAGTAGTTGTTGATAAAATCTTATTTGTTACAGTCCCAGTGAGGATTATAAACTTTATTTGATTTAATATGATGGCCTATTGGAATTCATTATGTTTCAATAATTACAGTACAGTCTATGTCAAAATGTATTTTGAAATGACCTACCAACCCAATCTTGCAGTTAAAAATTCCCTTATAAAAAATATTTAAATAGTAATGGACTAACCTAGTCAGGCACTCAAGGATCATGCTTGCAAAATCTGTTTGGCTGTCTATAGTGAAGGCATGTAGAGATTTTCCTTTTTATATATACCAGTGCACCCTTTGCATCTCATTGCATTGCTCCAAAAAGCAAGATATACTGGTAGCAACTGGGGTGCTGGCTTTTACTCTCATGTTTGTTGATGTTTTTTGGACCAATCAAACCTACTCAATTAGTACTTCCTGTGGGCATGGCAAGAGGGTAAAACTCTTGTGGTAACATGTAGACCACATGCCAAATTTCAGCTTCCTCATTGGTTCATGGTAGTGAAAACAACTTCCTGTGGGTGTGGCTACTAGCACTCTTGGTTGATATGAAGTTTCCTCCTCCAATCATTCCATGCCGAAATTCTTCAAATGAATTAGATTTGAAATTCTTTGCACCTATAATTGTATGTGAAACCTCTTATGCAATAGGTACATTGGTAATTAGGACTGATCCTAATACTTTTGGCTAACTCTAGTTGTCTGTGTGCATGTGTCTGCTGAACTCCTCAGAATTGAGGGTACTGAGAAACTCATTATTGTCTTAAGTCAATCATCTTGAGCAGATTATTTTTTTGAATGGAAATAGCTTGCTCAGTGCAAGATATTTATTAATATTCGTAATGTAGTAGATAGCTAGTGTTTATGCTTATGGGACCCATGGTAGTGATTCATTGATGCTATAAATTAGAGCTGACAAAATATTATTCACCTTTAAACTTGCCATATTTTCTCAGTAAATCATCATGTACTGACTTGCAATAATCAAGCAGGAGTGTCATAGTATAGAATGGAGACAAGTCATACTTGAATGGGCCGAAGAATTGACTTGATTTGATGTTGCTCTATGTCATGTGTATTTTTTTTTGTCTGTCTGTGAATGGGACTTTCCACAGATGCTACAGGAATAGGAATATGTCTGTAGCATTATTTTTGTGTATAAATATATATGATTGATCAATCAATGGTATGTTTGCTTACGATTTACAATTTTATCACCTTTTTTCTGTGACCTTACCTTACTTGTAAGCTAGATCACAACTATCAAATATATGATCATGGGTTGTTTCTATGTACAATCTTGGATATATATATATATATATATATTTTTGGTTATTATTGACCTTACCTGCCATAAATTTAGGCCTTGATCAATTATTCTTGCATAATCTTGAGAATAATAGGGAGTAATTTAAAAGTGTAAGAAAATTATAATGAAATAATAGGCTAGCAGTAAAGCATGATGGAATAATGAGATAAGTGAAGATTTCAAAATATAATGGCATCACTATTTGATTATGCCATTTATGTAAAGAAAAATATAATTTTGAAAAATCTTGTTTGGATGATTCAATAGTTAAGTTGATATGCTGCTGGGCACATACATTAGCTATAGAGGCAGTTTTATATGTTCAAGCTCATTGAAAGGGATCATTTTCATGTAAGTACAAAATAATAAATATAGATCATTTGAATAGAGAAAGAATAAAATGTGATTTAAAAAAAGGAATAAAAATGAAAGTATAAATTAATCATGGTTTTACTTGCATACAATCTTGATATATTTGTTACTATCATTTCTGGGACACTTTCGTACAATCTTGGTGTGTTTGTTAATATCTTTTCTGGGGCACTTTCTGCCCAAAGATCTAGTTGTTCAGCTGTGACCATCTGCTACTTCAGCTCACAATGTGGTGCTCTTGTTTTATCATACCAGCCAGTGCTACTGGGAGAATTTTTTCTGCCCCCTCACACGTAAGGAAAAACTTTCACCTTTGGAGAACTCTTTCTGAGCCACCCATGTAAAGGTCAAAGTTTTTAATGGGGTAAATGGTTACATAACTGGACTCAATGTCATTCCGGCGCACTTAAAAAATAGTTCTGACCTCACACTTAAAGTGCTCGCACAGCTTACACACCACAACCGGGTTGCCAGTAGTCTCGCATAGCCAGACCCTTTACTTACCTCTTCCAGGATATTCCCTTATTGATCTGTCTGGCTACGGATATTCCGTCTGGCTAGTCAAAAGTCCTCCATGAGAACACTAGCCACAACTCCAATGAGGTCATTTCTAACTGTTACTGTGGCCTTCTGGGGTTTTAATTAGCCACAAGTACACTCGTAAGTTCAGAATGAGTTATAGCTCAGGGAGGTATTCGGATGAGATATAGCTTAGATATAGCTTAGATATAGCTTATATATAGTTTACAAAGAGCGTGGCAGGCTAGAGAACCTAACCATTCTTGAAGTTTTTTAAAAGGTAAAACTAGTCAAGTGGAGGTATTTCAGTATGGTGAACAAAATTCCTCACAATTGCTACCCTGAAGTGTTGGAGGTGTTGAAAAAGAAAGGGGAGTTCACCAGTACCATGTTTGTAAGTCAGTATTTTAATTGGATGGTACTTTTAATAATCCAAGATGTGGATATGTTGTAGCCCAGTGGAGAATGGTAGCCCAGTGGAGAATGGTATCCCCTTACCTAAAGCAGAAGGATTTTGTTGTTTTTAAATGTTAAATCTGCTGTTTATGGAATATGGAGTTAGAGAAAGAATTTGAAGATAGCTACAATTCTCATGGAGAAATAGCTCTGATTTGTGCTGGCCTACTGTTACATGATGGAGAAAGTGCTGCCTCAGCTCTGTGGCTGTCTATCTTTTCTGATATCAACTTAGTTGACTTATTTTCATTTTTGTTGCTGTTCAACCTACACAGCTAATATTAAGAATCTACATTTGACCTTCCTTGGCCTGTTGTTTGTCTTTTTTTTATTTATGATTTTTTAAAATTATTCTAAGAATTTGACCAACTTTAAAAAAAAGGTGAATACTGGACCCTAATATAAGAATATCACATCTGGAAAATTTATTAATTAGGTCCACACAAATGCAGCAATTTTGTCATTTATTACGACAGCAACTCATAAGTAGGCATACAATCAGCTTTACTACTTGAGCTTGGAATTTATTTCAAAGGAATTTTTTTTTAAAAGTTTAAAAATTTGGTTTTATTTGCAGGATTTTTGAAGTGGAAAAGTGGGTTACACCCAGGCTGAACAGTTGGAACAGAAATATCCCATTAGATCAATATATGAATAAATATACAGCCAGAAATTATCTGTGCTGCTGCTGTCCCAGGCCTGCTCCTTGACCTTGTAGCACTTCCAGTTCCCCCTGTAATAAAATATTTTATAGAAAGATTATGGAAACAAATTTTCTCTCAGAAATAGTTTGCAAGAGTAGTGGCAATTGGAATGGATCTGTCTTGGTCAGAATCTTGATGCATTTTTGCAGCCTTCCTCAGGAACTTGAAGGCATGCTCCTCCAATCTTCTCTTCTGCATGGGCAGCTGGATCATTGATTTCTAGTGAAAAAACACTACTTTTGAGGGTTGTGGGAATTTCCCTATCAGACTTAATTCCTCCCAATTAAAAAAAAAAAAAAAAAATGCTACATTTGGAGAAAATCACCACTTCTGGCAACACTGATTCAGCTTCCTTTAAATAGGCTGGCTTCCCACCAATGGAGATTGAATAATTCAATGACCAATCTCCTAATTATAATTGCATGTGTGTGCAACTATGCTTCCTCCTACTCAGGCCAGTAATCTACATGTAACAAATCAACTCAATAAATAACAATCAACTTGCGTCATCATCTACAGTAACAATGTATTCAGGTTCCTAATCCAATAAATAACAAGAAATTGTGTGCATATCTGAGTGTTTACTATATAACCTACCAATTAAAAAAATTTTTTTTTAAACATTTGAGCCATACCAGAATTTAGAGAAGAAATAAAACAAGAAAAGAGAAGGAAATAAGTGAGGAAAAGGATGGGGATTGTAGAAGATTAAAAGAAGGAAGGAAAGAAAATGGGGGGGGGGGGGGGGGGGGGGGAAAGAAAAGAAAAGAAAAATTATCCTAGTACAGGTTTAAAACACTGACTTTTAGCTTCGGAGACCTGTGCTTTAACCACTGAGCCATGTTTTTAAAGCCTTTTTTAATGGAAAATTTAAATTCCCTTTCCTCATCCAGGGGGTGACATTTTTCGGAATTTTTTTCTCGTAAAAAAAACCATAGTAGGCACCCAAGGATCAAGTATGCAGAGTTTTGTCAATATCTATTCAGCTGTTTAACTATTTATTGAGCCCACACACACACACACACACACACACACACACGCCTTTTTACATTTATAGATATTAGTGAAAACCTGCCCTTTGATGAGCTATAATCACAAAAATGTCTACTTTAAAGACATATCTAGTAGACTTTTAAAACAAAAGTGAAAAAAATGATTAGGTTGAAGTGTTTTTCTAGAAGTACCGTTTTTGACATTTTTAGCTTTGCGCACCAAGAGGAAGAGATGGGGATACATGGGACCCACCCCATGTTATTCACAGAGTCCAAGTTGTGTCTGCATGCCAAAGTTTTAGGCCTGTAGCTCCATTCTTTTTCTGGCAAAAGTACCATTTTTTTTCTTTTTTAATATGGACAGGGGTGTGACATATAGATATGCTTATGACGTTCCCCTGGTGACACTGATTCTAGATATATATGGGTTTGTGGGTTAACTTCATGTGTGAATCATAGATACACAGACAGAGAGACAAACGGACAGACAACCATTCGCACTTTATACTATACTAGAGAAAAACACACCTTAGGAGTGGGTTTTTTCAGCCCACCTTTGGTGGTATGTAGTAACACAGTGTCTGCTTTGAAGATATATGTTGTAGACTTTTAATACAAGAGTGAACATGTGATTAAGTTGAAGAGTTTTTTTTTTTTAAGTACCATTTCTGACATTTTTAGCCTTGCACACAAAGGAAGAGGTGGGGATAGATGGGACCCACCCCATGTTATTTGCAGAGTCAAGTTGTGTCTGCATGCTAAAGTTTTAGGCTTGTAGCTTCATTCTTTTTTCTGGCGAAAGTACCATTTTTGGCTTTGTGTTCCCCTGGAGATACTGTTTCTAAATATATGTGGGTTCATGAGTCTAACTCCGCCCATTTAAGTGTGAACCTCGGACACAAAATCAAACAGACAGATATTCGATCTTCATGGCATAGATGTATATATATATAGAGAGAGAGGACATTGTAGTGGCAGACTAGGCAGACAAATCCATTGGCTTGGAGGAAGAACAGGGAATTATACACTGGACTCTGATCTAATATGTTTACTGTACCATATGAAGGGATCAAATAGAGTAGTAATTATTCATTTGATGTTCAGGTTGTGACTTAATTATTGATTGTGTGTTCAGGTGTAGTCAACAATAGTCCTGCATTCTGGCAGTTCATTGTTGTGCATCCACCTCAGCATTCTAGCACTCGTATACTAAGTAACTCCTTTAAATATTTATTATCTTTCGTTCAATAACTTGATGACTGTGATTGAGTACACATTTGGCACAATTCTGAGCAGAGAGATAGAAGGTTTATGTTTCTTTGGAAGGCAAGAAAGAACCCCATGGTGAACTTAGTCAAGTCATACCTACACGTAGTAATCAGCTATTACAAGTAAAAAAGTTCAACTTGTATCAATTAGTCAATGAATTGTTACTAAATTGAATCAATAAAACCTCCATTGTACTTGGACACTCACACATATGTAGAGATGAACATGCAGGGTAGCACTGGTATTCTGCTTGTAATTCTGATCACTGTAATAGAATTTTATATTTTTTAATTATTAAATTGTTTTGATACTTTCATAGATTGATGGGTGTCTGCATCATGCTATTACTGGCTCCATCACTGCCAATTTCTTCACGGATGCTTGGCCTGACTTCTCTGTCATAGTGTGCCAGCTAATTACTCCAAGGGAGTCTGACGTAAGTGTTCATGTACGATCATATCTAAAGATGGATCTTGAAACCTAAGGTAGCATTTTTGGCTAGTTAGCTTGTTTGTAGGTTTTTTTTTTACTATTTATTTTTTAACCAAGGTATAGTTTCAAATATAATAGTGGTAAACTGTTTTAGGATACTGGTCTGTGGTTGAAGCAGTGGTACTGCTGGGAAAACAACTCCTTTGCTGATGCTAATTAAAGTGAATGCATATGTAACATTGATAAATTATCCTAATTATGTACCACTAAAAGTACCCATCCTACGGACAGAAAAAAAAGAGTTAATATAATTCTAGATTTGTTCGTTTGTTTAGATTTTTTCTTGAAAAGAAATGGGGGATAAAAATCAAACCCTCCAACGCCACCCCCCCCCCCCCCCCCCCCTTTTTCCGAGGAAAGAGGAACCAGTATAGTTTACTATGTTGTTTGGAATAAACACTATAAGGCCTCTCAACTTCTTTTATCAGTCAGGACATAATGATCTGGTACATGTTTTTCTTCTTTCTACCGCCATAGGGGGGCTAGGGTTATAACAGGCCATACAGGGCCAATTTCAAAAACCTAGGGTGCCTTGATGGCCACTGGGTTCCAAGTGATAACACACTAAATTTAGTGGAGTTCCTCCACAAACTGAGGGACTGAGTATATACCCCCAGAGGGGGGCTAAGGCTATAATAGGCTATGGGGGGACCAATGTAGAAAAAACAAGGGTGCCATGGCAGTAGCCCTGATCCCAGCTGGAATCCTACCAACTTTGATTCGGCTCCTTCCAAAACTGTTGGATGAGTGCACACCCCAGAAGGGGGCTAAGGCTATAAGAGGCCATAAGGGGGGAAATTTGAAAAACCAAAGGAAGCGTTACACGACAGTATGGAAAGTTTATTTTGAGTTCTACTCTATAAATTAAATCACAGCAACTTTCCAGTGATGTGTGATCTAGATAATATGGTGTTAGAGATCTGTCATATACCATTTTGTTTCCATTCCTGAATTCTCAGATTAGTCAATATCTCAATATCTTTCATGCACATTAACTTTGTTCACATACCAGTATTTTAGCTTGATTTCTTCAACAGGACCAATAATCTTTTCATACAATCTTTATACATTCATGTGCTGGTCACATGCATGTGATTCACCAGATAAATGCAAGGTGGTGAATTTTGATATGGAGCTCTAGCATTTTTGGCATCTTGTAAGTTTTTAGTAAACTATTTCAGTGTGTCTATCCACAGATAAAAAAAAAGTGATACATTACTGCCGTTTATTTTAAGGACCATGCTTTAAACACTGTAGGGGTTGCAATGTAGCAACTTCACAGTTTTTATGGCTATCAGCTATAAGTACTATCTACAGTTCCATGGGAAAGTTTGAACTGTAAATATCTGTTAGTATCCTTTTTGATAAGTAAAGGAGAGCAACACACTGACTCAAGCAGACAGACAGAGAGGCAGATGGACAGAAAGAGGCAGGCAGGCAGATATAGGCAGGCAGACGGACAGAAAGAGGCAGGCAGGCAGATTTAGGCAGGCAGGCAGATTTAGGCAGGCAGGCAGATTTAGGCAGGCAGACATACAGATGGGCATGCAGGCAAGCAAACAGACAAGTAGGCAAGCAAACAGACAAGTAGGCAAGCAAGCACACGGACAGACGTATAGACAAACAGACAGAATGGTTGAACAAGTTCATATATATCTGAACAAGTTCATATATATCTGAACAGTGTCTTTATAACATTTCACCCACACTTGTCTGCAGAAATGGGATCTAGTCTGTTATGGCAATTCCAGTGAGCTACTATGGAAGATCCTGCAGGAAGAAAAGTTGATGTCAGTGGGAGAAAGGCAATCTATTTTTGGTACATATAATGATTAAATATATATTAATTGAATTTGTAATGATGTGGCTCTACTTCATAGCAATATGAGCAGTGAAAGAAATTATTGTAGTCTAATATTTCTGTCTTGCCTTAAGCTAATTGATTCTCATCTATTAAAATATATTATAATTTTTTAAAGGATTCATTTTTAATTAATCCAATCATAATTATTAAGTATACTTTTTTCTTCTTTTTTTTCTTAAGAATTAAATAAAAATTCTTAATCTTAATGTTGATAGTTAAGGGGGGGGGGGATTTGCTGAATTTTATCAGAGAGTACAATAGTACTCCCTAAGTAGGGATGATCACCCCAAAAAAAAAATGGCGGCCTCATTGACTAATACATGAAAGCTTTACTTTCTCTGCTATGGCTCAAACCTAGGCTACAAAACTCACCTGCAGTCCATATAAGCTGCAACACAAACTACCAAGATAGTTTATGTTCTCCAAATCAATAGCTAAAGTAGCAAGCGGAGACTCGTCAAAATCACCAAATGTTCTCCATCTTTCTTCTTATTATTTCTTTTCATCATTTCCAGGGCTAGAGCCGCTGGCTACAGCAAATCATGCAATAGTTATACTAACAGCTTATTATTTCTTTGGACTAGGTCCAGGACTACTTCATTTGCTTTGCCATGCTAACAAACTATCAAAGTATATCCCAAACTAATAGCTGTAGTGTTAAGTTGAAGCTGACATTTTGACACTACTAATTTGTCTACACACACAATTTAAAATCAGTTCATGTGTTAGGCTATAAATATCATTAAATAAAATTTTAAAAGATGGTGGAGTCCCAACTTTGAAATAAAGAAACCCCACCAGAACTACACTTCCAAATCTTGAATGTAAATCAAATTCATTAGCTAAATTTGTTACAGATAGCCATAGCATTGCCATAGCTAGCTAACTGTTACTTCATTCTTCTTTTGGCAGTGAGCCTCTCTGAAGCTCTACACTGCTGACAGTAAGTCTCTCTCTCCCTGAAGCTCTACACTACCAACTGCAGCTTCTGCTACTATTACTTCTACTACTACTACTACTACTATAGCCACATTAAAAAAATATATATATATTTTGACAGTGTGCAAGGAAATAAGTGAAAGTAAAAAATATTTCTTTGAAATAAAACTGGTAAATAGGGATGACATGTCAGCAAAAAGTGCAGAAACAAGAATTCTGTGACAGTGTATGTTGCAAAATTCCCTACTTCACCAATCCCACATTCTCACGTAATGTGTAAGATGTGATGCCCCACCTCTTCATTTTGCTCATAGCTAGCTCATGTAGAATAGTTACTCTAAGTTCACAGGAATTTTGCAACAAGAACTGTCACACTATCATGTAAAATTCTAAGGTTACAGGAATCAGTGAAGTAGGGGATTTTGTAACATACACTGTCACAGAATTCTTGTTTCTGCACTTTGTGCTGACATGTCATCCCTACTAACCAGTTTTATTTCAAGGAAATATTTTTTACTTTCATATAATTAAGATAACAATAAATTGGTAATAATACTATCAAAAACTACTCCTTGCATCATCAGCAGTGTGTGCGTGTGTGTGTGTATTGGTGTGTGTTAGTGTGTGTGTTGGTGTGTGTGGTGTGTGTGGTGTGTGTGTGTTGGTGTGTATTGGTGTGTGTGTTGGTGTGTGTGTTGGTGTTTGTGTTGGTGTTGGTGTGTGTGTTGGTGTGTGTGTTGGTGTGTGTGTGTTGGTGTGTGTGTGTGTTGGTGTGTGCATGCACGTGGCTTTGGGGGGGGGGGTGTGAGGATGATCTATATTCATATATATAATAATGTTTTGGCTCAGTTTAAAACCGCCTTCATGCGTATTTCCTGTTCAACCCCTCTAGGTTTACATGCTCATATTGGGAGTGATTTATCGAAGATGTTCACTCCTAAATTTAAAGTCAAATTTGAAAAATACTACGTGTTCTATCTGCCTGCTGCTTCTCCACCGGCATTGTTAGATGTCAAGTAAGTGTAAATTATATTTAGTGTATAAGTAGATTCCTTTGTTCTGTCATATTACTCTAGTCTGGTCGGCCACACATTCCTCAGAATGGTCTGGTGTCCGCAGCAACAAAAATCTACCCCTATGGGATGCAATTAACAGTGTTGCGGTTGGTGCTATATTTGCACAAATCAATGCAAAACTATTTGAGCATAATTGTGTGCACATTCATTTCTTATATTCAGTGTTTTACCTAAAGTATTTTTTTTAAAACCCCCACAGGAGCTGTAACCATGGACACCAGACCCTTCTGAGGAAGGTGTGGCCCGCCAGGCTACTCTTGGTAGTTCTGTAGTTTGAGGATGGAAAAAAAAATTTTTTTTTGTTTCTGATTAAATTAGAATACATGTACAGAGATAAATAATTTGCAGCTTCTTTAATATCCTTGTACCTCACCTGCCCAACATTAGATCTTATGGATTTTTCTTAATGGTAACCCTTTAACATAATTTTGTTTGTGCATGTATATTTAGCTTAAAAAGTTATCATGAGCAGCCTACCATATGTAAGATATATAAGTTTGGTAGGAAACATATATAGATGAAAAGTTAAATTGATCTTTGAAGATGAATTGTACAGTTTCCCCCCCCCCCCTCCCCTCTCCACTATTGCCTTTGATAAGGATTGATATTACCTTAGCATGCTATTAAATGAATATCAGATTATGTTAGCATATATCCAGCTATTAAAGTTTCATGTTTGTTTTAGCTGAGATAATGATCTTTAAATATTTGGCTTTTCTTATTGCCATTTAAAAACCTTGATCCTTCATGGGTATTCTTAGTAAACAGCCACAATAGCATTCTAATGTATGTAGCTCCTCCTGCATGTGGTGTCTTATATACACACAATGAGTCATTGCTAAATAGCCAAAAAAATAACTTGTGGATCATGTGTTGTTGTTGTTTTTTTTTTGTTTTTTTTTTTTTACTTGTAACTTTATGTGCCACTTGCAGAGTTACCCAGCTTTACCTGGGAGAAAGGGTATCAGATTTTAGTAAATAACCAACACCCAGAGCCAATTTCGGTCTACTTCAAAATCTTCCTTGAAAATGAGAAAGTTATAGTTGAAGGAATAATGGCAATGGAAATTTAGTCTGACCTTATCCTATTTTATATATTTTTATTTTTAGCTATTTATCTTCCAGCTCACCATGTCCTTGGCTATCAACAATAAAGCACACCCAAAGCCTACAGTTGTTAAAACGTTCTAATTCTGGCTAGGAGAGTAAGGCAATTATGATTGAAAGAAGAATGGTAATGAAAATTTTACCTAGCTAATAATACTGTTTTCTTCTTCACAGCTAAAAGTGAAAGTTGAAAGGCAAATTGGAAAGAAAAAACACAAAGAATTTCTAGTTGTATCTGCATTCTTACAAGGATCCAGTGGGGAACTTTCCATTTCAACTGTTCAGCCTGGGTGTGCTGAAAATGTTCTGTCTTCCTATCTTGAATGCAGATAGTAAGTGGTGCATAAGGCAAATATTAAAGCTGTGATCTGAAGGAAGAGCTGTAACATGTTCTAATATAAATTTGTAATATGTAGTCTCAATGCTAAATATAATATTTGTTAGTGTTTTTGTAGTGATTTATTTCGTATTAGCTGAAAATATGTAGTGATAAAAAGTTATGATTTTGAGCTGAATCCATCTGGTAACACTGGTCTTAAGTCATAAAGTTTTCAATAAAACATCTGGGAATGAAGAGACTTAAATTACATTTCACTGGATACTCTTTATTCAGTGTTGTTCCTCTTCCCCTGGGGTTGTGGGTTTGTGAGTCTGGGAAGTGAAAGGAGTCATACTTGACAACCTTTTGGACATTGCAGGGTCACACTTGGCCATACCAATTTTCTTCCTAACCACCGAACCAATTATAACCTGCTTTTCAGGGTAGGCACATCCTATCCAGTGGATGGTTTATAGCCAAAATAAAATAATAACAAGTGTCACCTGTCCACACTTCTTCCTGTGTGCAAGTCAGGACAAAAATCCCAAAAAGGATATAATATATTTATGGTACTTACAGACAGTCAAATTCATAGACCTAGAGACCTAGATGCATTCGAACACAAGTAGAATCTAGTAGGAAAATGGGTTGGGTAACTTTAGGCCACACCCTTTCCTATGGGCATGTCATATCCCTGGCGTTCCGGGTAAATGCTTCTAGGGCTAGTACATTACTAATCTCGGAATAGCCTCAACTCAGATACCTTTGCAATGATCCCATACTTGTTCACTCTCTCTCTTTATAGCTATATTTGAAATAATGTTATAAGTCAAATTCTATTCCAATGTTTTTATTCCCATTCAGATGTCCTGAAGGCTATACCATAAGAGAACTGAAAGCAGAACATGCCCAGTTCATAGCACAGCGCTGGCCTGAGTTGAATATTTGGCCAAACAAAATCACAATGCTTGAGGAGTGCATCCAGAGGTTTGGTTCAGCCGCAGCCTTCTCTGATGAGAATGATGGCCAACCTGTGTCATGGATCATGCAATATGCCTACAGTGAATTTGGAAATCTACATACCATCGATGCTCACCGAAGGAAAGGACTTGGTCTAGCCGTTGTGGCTGAACTGTGCAGATCAGTTAAGCAGAGATCATCCATCACTCCCTTCCTGGGTAGTGTTGAGGGGAACAGTAGCATACGGTTGGCAAAGAAGCTAGGGCTAATGTGTTGCAAAGAGATGTGTTGCTGGATTGAAATTAATCACTAACTGTTAAAACTATCATCATTCATGAAAAATAATTGATAATTTTTTTTTGAAAATTAAAGAATTCTTTTTTTAGATTTTTTTTTTTTTGTCGAATTTTTTTTAGTCTTTTAAATCATTCCATGAGTACCCTGAATCACAATACTCTACTTGGCATCCTGATTAGTCCAACTGTCTGAATGTGCATAGCTGATAGACACACTTAAAGAAAGGGTTGTTTTTCTGTTTCTGTTTTTGTTCATACCTTCTAAGCCATGCATGAGACCCTGTAACCCATATATGCATTCTGAGTCAGCATGAGCAAAGGATATCTCACTTTTTCTTTTTCAGGAAGTATCCTTTCTTATCTATCAATCTATATATTTCTATTAAGGAGTATGTTTAGTGGTTTGCATGCTGTTGATTTTAATGTGCAGGTGCTTTGGGTGGGCAGCTGGGGTTGTTGTCTGCTCTCTGGCAGAATTGTCTAAATTAAATGTGATGTAATGCCTCAAGATTATAGCTAGCTTAATGTATTCCCCTAACATGCAACAACAATATTAATGATGGGTTATGACTACATAGGTTAGGACACACACACACACACACACACACACACACACACACACACACACACACACACACACACACACACACACACACACACACACACACACACACACACACACACACACACACACACACACACACACACACACAATCTTTCTCTCTGTTGGTTGGTTAAAAAGCACATGAGCCTGTCATATCTTGTCCTGATTGTGAGGCAGTCCTGGCTGCCCAAACTCAGGTTCAGGAGGTTGTTCCAGAGCAATTTTGCGAAAAGGTAATCTTTGTTGCACTAGTTTTAGTGACCACAAGTGCCAACTGTCCTGGTATGGTCATGACAGTCCTGTCAGGAAATTTATTTGTAGACTAAGTCACTTGGCTTGGCTGTTATGGACAAGTTACGATACAAATCCTTTATACTTCTGCAAATCTAGAATTATAAAGCTTTAGGAGCTGTTAGCACCTCACACACACACACTGTTGACCCATAAATAGTGCAAAGGTTTACCTAATAGATACCATTTTAGCCTTGTACTTTTCATGCAACACAATTCTGAGAAAATTATGGCAGAATTGAGGTTGACAGCACTACTGGTTCTGCTGAATCTCATCCATGAAAAAAAAAAGAAGAGAAGAGCCAAAGAGACATTGCCACTACAATAACATGTAGACAAAGGAAGACAAAGGAGTAGGCAAGAGCAAGAAAGATTGTTACTTTCCATTGAACACCATTCTTTCTCTAGCTAGTATTTTTCTCAGACAGGATCAACAGGAAATGACGAAAAAGACAAATTTTGAAGAGAGATCAGTGATTTACAAGTCTCAGCATGTGACTTACCCCAAGTACAATTCTATGATGCCACTGATAGTAGGGAAAAAGATGTGTTGGATTATTTTAGGCCAAAATAGGTAAACAAAGTAAGAAGGCTACAGTTTGTTCATTAAATAAAGGGGTGGAATAACTAAATATAGCCACACATGAAACTATTAACTCTCATTCAACATATTTCAAGTTCTTTAATGTTAATAAGTTTTGAAAGATATGATATCAATTAAGTGTAGAATATTGAAAAAAATTTATAAATTTTTTTTTTTTATATTTTAAATACCATTCTTTATGACAAAAATATGCTTTATTTCACTACTATTTACATTCTGTAAAATTGACATCCTGTTGTGGTCGATTTTGGTTTTGCCACTCATGATGTCAGAGAGGATCTGGTTTCAGCAATGCCCTGCATGGATAGTGTATTTTCTGTTAGGTCTGACACAAGTTTTGGTGATCTCAGCTTATTCTGCACATTTCCCCCAGTTGAGGAACATACTCAAATTCTAGAAGGTGAGGAATGTGAAGAAATAGTTGAGCCCTACCAGTTTGAGCCTCAAGCTAGCAAGTCATTGGTAAGGTCTCTTGCTGCAAGCACCTAGCCCTAGGGAAACGCAGTTTGTAGTAACAAATAGCAGTGTAGCTGGCTACTTCTGTTTTGTATGTAAGTATCAGTGTGGTTACTGTAAACAAATGAATATCATCAGGGAGTGTCTTTGCTGTCATAAAGTGCCATCTCACAGAAAATTCAGTTACCTTAAAATAAAATTAAAAAATTAAAACTTTTAAAAAATGCCCTAGGGGTTCCAAAAATGCCTATTTCATACTTGGGACATAAAAAATGCCCATTAGGCAACCCTGCTAATACATGATCCTTCATCCAATCTTTTTTTATTTAACACCTCATTGGAGTTTGTCCAATTGTACCTTAATTTACAAAATGAGTGAAATTGTGTTTTGTTTTTAACTGGAGTTATTTCTCTCCACACTACTTCCATTATCTATCAAGCCTTTCAAGACAAACATTTTTAGGCAAGCAACTAGCACTCCAACAGAATGGAAGGCCATTAAGTCAACTGGGAGTGTTGTATAAACTGCTCCAATGTTATTATGCTGCAGTCGAGCTGGGTGACAGAGTTTTTCATGTGTGTCCTGATAAATGAGGCTTTTCAACTGATCAGTCTGTATGATTTCAGGAGCAGCATAGGAAATTGGGTCAACATGTTCCACTGCCACTTTAAATGATCACAATTATTTAGAAAGAAGGTTATCACAAATTGTGCTTGCTCTAAATCAGAAACTCTTAGGAACTTTCCAGCTGATTTAAAAAATATGGAAGCAGCTGTTGTTTAGATTTCCTAATACCAGATTTGATCCTTGATTATCTTACCATGATGAGATCGCAATAATTTAGTTGAAGATTTTTGGCACAGACAGTAAGATTTAGAAGTACTTCCCAAAAAATGAAAATATATCCTCAGTAATTGTATTAAAAAAATGTGTATAATAAGCAAAATAAAACCTCCAAACTGGTTTTTATGAACTGCATACATAATGGTACCAATCTATACAATAAATAGATAACCATAGTTGGCACACCTTCTTTGTATTCTATGATACCTAAAACCTATATGTGGACATCACAATTAAGATCCTATGCCTCTTGGTTGCTGAATTATATGCAAATTTGGTGATATTAGACAGCCATTTTGAATTGAAAAACAGCTACCACAGTATTGTAGCAAGATGTCACTGTCTCATTCTGTTTGTAATGCAATATTGATATAATGTAACCAACTTTAATGCTTCATAACAAAATGCATGGTAGTTACCCTTATCTGCTGGATTATAAATACAGGGGCACCTCCTCAAATGGACTCTCTGAAATAGGGACATCCATTATAAAATGGACTAACAAAAAGGCAAAAGATTGATTCCCTACAAGAGCTAATAGATCGATACCTCTGAAACCTACCCTCACCCTCCTAACTCTGCACAATGGACAAATACTGAGGCAGCTTCCAGTAAATCCAGTGAAAATAAAGTTCTAAGAAGTAGACAAAAGCCATATCCCCAGCATCTCTGCAAAATTGAATAAAACAAAAGTCAATGAATGAAGATACACTTGCTAAATAAGGCTTATGACACTTGCTAAGTGAGGTTGAGGTGCATATCTCAGAAGATTGTATGCAAATTCCTTTAGCCTCACAAAGGTATAGCTATGGTGTTTTCAGGCAAAAACCAGCACTTTTTTTTCATGTTTTTGCAGCCAAATCCCTTGTTGATCTCTCCTTGTAAAACAAGGAAGTAATTGTTATTGTATCTCCAAGAAACCAACAAAAAAAAAATACCCAATTGGGTCTTGAAACATGCTGAGCACTCAATTATTTAGTATCTAATTCTATATGCCTAATCACCTCATTGTTGCTTTTGGCCTCTTTTATTATAAAAAAGGAAATAATCCTTGTACATATTACCAATAATAATAATTAGTAGATCCAATTAATTGTAGTTACATGAGGGATTACTACCATGACATTAATAGATATTTAGTGGTTGATCTTGGTCTGACCTCTGATAGATGACAACCTCTCACAAAGGACGAATGAGGGGGTCCCAACATGTCTATTATTCGTAGGTTCTACTGCATTGACTTTGCAGTTTCTCAGAGTATATAACATATGAAATAATATTTTCGTTGTGTCAGAAATTGCACCATTGAAGGTTGAAGCTCACTACTTGAGTATTAAAGCTGCAGTGACTGTATTGCCAGAAGCTACCAAGCTGAAAATTTAGGGAAAAATTAATGAATATAAAAAATATACACATAAAAAATTTGAAACTGAAACATCATATCTTACCCAAAATACCAATTCTTTAGGCAAAAGGAATAAAGAGTTGGTACATACATAAATTGTTAATGAATGCTCTATCATATCTACAGCTACCTCTTATATGCTTCATATCCTGGAGTGTATCAGTTGTGATTAAATAGCATATATTTTGTAGTAAATACCTACCGAATCAATCAAGTGTCAACCTGTAAAGAATCTAACTCCAAATATGTCTCCAGATCTCACAAACCTGGAAAACATTAAAAGATTAACACTGTTTAATAACAATAAATTTCGTTTAAATGGTCTAACTTCAGCATACAGCAATTTGTTATACATAACAAAATGTATTAAATCAGGCAGGGGAAGATCTCCATTTAATCTTTCTAGTCTAACCAGAGAGTAATATCCACATCAATAAGCTGCAAAAATCACCAAAATAAATGCTAGATACTCAACTGAGGACCAATTGGGTTTCAGAATGGGAAATTAATAGGCTGCAAAAAATCATCCAAAAAATGCTTGAAACTCAACTGAGGAATTGCGATAGGTAAGGACTAAACCCATGCACGTGTATATCGAAGATCCCCTCAGGTCCCTCTGGACTGTAGCCTCTCTGTGGACTTTTGATGTGTTGTGAGGTGGGGGACTGAATTCACTAGGATGCCAGCACTGCAGGTGGCTGGGAAATGGTTTGGTTGTTAAGAAGCTTGGCCTAAGGTTGCAGATGTTTGTTCAAAGTTAATAATCTCTGGTCCAAAGTTTTTGGATCTTAAGGTCATCAATTATTAAGTGTAATAGCATGCAATAGCGGCCTTCAGCCATATTGCATGCTAGGCCCACCTTTGGTGGGCTGTGGTCACAAAATTGTCTTAAAGAAGAACATGTGCTATGGGTGGACATGTTTTTTGGAGTACATGTTTTTCAGCATATCTTCAGGATGGTATATCTTACATTATGTTTTGTTTGACTGGAAGACATTTTTTACTGTATGAAATGTTTTACTTGAGGGTATGTATTTTAGGTGGGTATGTCTTGGCGTTTGAGATCTCTTACTGGAGTATGTTTCACAGGACATATTTTACAGGATGATTTGCCTTATAGGAGGACACCTCTTAGATGAGGACAGGTTCTTCTGGAGGGTATGTCTTATAGGTAGCCATGTATTACATGAGGACATGTATTGCAGGTGGACATCTCCAGTAGTATGTGGATATGTATTATTGAGATACATGATTTGAAGTAGGATATGTCTTACTGGAAGGCATGTCCAACATGATAGATTTTATAGGATGACATGTTGTGCAGGAGGACATGTATTACTGGAAGACATGTGGTAGTGGTGGTCATGTTATTCATAAGAATATGTTAGGGAATGACATGTTTAGTAGGTGTGCATGTCTTGCAGGTCTGTGCAGAAGCTGCAACCATTAAAGCTGTTGTGACTTTAGGCAATGGAGTTTTTTCTTTCTTTCTTCCAGTTTTTTTTTTTTTTTTTTTTTTCCTCTGGCACATGACTTCCAAAGATTTATTGGTTAAAATGTTCTTCTTGGGTATGTAGGTTTATTTTTATAGTAAACTTGGTTAAACTTTTTTTGATAAGTCAATCATCTTCTTGCATGCTTGACAAACATATCCCCTGAACTATGGTTGGAATGCACCAACTTCAAAATTGAAGTTGCAATGAGCCAAACAATGGTGATAGGAGGTCCAGCTGTTATCACACAATACTAAGATTGGTTTGAAATCACTGTAGGAATAATTTTCATAGTAATACTATGTCTATGGCTCTTTTAGCAATATGCACTTTTGGTACACTTTTTTGGGGTGCTTTTTCTGTCTAATTTTGATTTCAGCAAATTTAATCCAAGGTATAATCTAAAGAGCTCTTTCAGAATCAAAAAAGATTTCCTTTGTAAAGATGTTTTCTGAAGACAGCAGTGGACATTAGTCTCTATAGCCAGACCCTTTACCTTCTAAACTGCTATCGGGGAGAGAAAGGGATAGTTTAACTCTGTACTTGGTTTTGTGTGTATGCTGCATCTTGAAGCTATGGCACTGAAATATGAGGTCATAAACTTTTTTTAGGTGCAACTGAATGATATGAAGATAGCAGATTGTGGTATTCTCCCTGCCTCCTATGCTACTGAAAGATAGATTGAACCCACATCCTCCTTTTCCTTCGCTGCCTCCTGACCAATAAAAGAATGAGATCCCTTCTTTGATGCTTGAACTACTAGAACTACTCTGACAAGAACTTGAACTGGTACCAACTGTTTTCAGGGCTTATTTGGTCAAATGAGGCTACCTCACATGCTATTAAAAGACAAACCAACACGCAAATGCTATACTTATGCAACTTTGTAAACCATGAACAATGTTTTGTTGCAACAATATGATGAGATACATTAAGCCTGATTCACGGTTTGGTTTTATTCTCCTGTTACACCTGTGGTGGTTAAAAAAACACTCCTTGCAGTGCGTTCTGACAAAATTGTCTTCACAGTGCACGCAACGCACAGTTTGTGTTCCTACATCTATGCAGTGCTCGCACTGTGAACTAGGCTTTACCCTATGTAGGGCCTGAGCATCAAACTGTGAACCCGCCTTAACTCTGTACTTGGTTTTGTTTGTGTGTATGTTGCATCTTGAAGCTATGGCATATGTAGCGCATTTTAAAGCCTGGTTCATGGTGTGTGCATTGCATAGACATAGGAACACATACTGTAAGTTGCCCGCACTGTGAATACAAAATTTGTCAGAACGCACCGTAAGGAGTTTTTTGTTGTTTTTTTTAACGGCTTCATCCACAACGCGAGAATAGTACCCAGTTCTATTTTTACATTAGGTCCGCATTGGTGCCCTTCATTTTATTCCCAAAAAAATCATGGCCCAATGTACACGGCTCCCAATATGAAGGTCTGTGGTTCCGATTCACCCTGACCATCATTTATTTTGAGCCTTTTTATCCAGAACTTGTTGAAGTTTGGGAGTCTAAATGTTACCTTCTTGGGAATCTTGTTGTTATGAAACTTCCTCCAATCAGTGCTAAGGTCCCTTGGTTCAATTCCTGGTCATGGTTGAGTTTTTTCTTCCCTTTTTTCCTTCAATTGCCTTTATTCTTTGAAATGTAATTATATTTTCCAGCAGAGATTTGAAAGTGCTTTATAGATATACTATCTTAAGAGAAGATGGATAGTTATTCAGGAGCCTATCTTGTGGAGAAATAAAATTGTTCAGGAGCCTGTCTTGTGGAGAAATAAAAATGTGACCGAATTTACTTAATTCATAATTGAATGGAAGAAGAAAAGTTAATTGAGGCTATTTGGAGCTGGGATCAAAGAGCCAGGAAAAATACCTGGAAACATGTGGCACATGAAATAAGAGAATGGGTAGCTATCAGATCATATATATTAGCTATATTCCTAATAATATAAAATATGAAGTTTCATTGTGTTGTATGATTCACTGATGTTGTTTGGTTCATATATAAGTTGAAGGTGTGAGTATAAAATAGTGCCAAAAGAAGTGGATGCTTTTAAGGGACCATTCATGAGAAAATTGTGTACTGTTAAAAAAAAGGGAAAGTGGAGATGCTGGCCCACCTTATAATTTCTCATTGGCCTTTTTTGGTTGATATATTGTTATTTCTGAGTGATTCAGTTCGACACAGAGGGTAAATAGTATTGCAACTGTTTTAACGTAGCCTCTCTTCTTTTCTTTTCTTAATTGTTTTTTTGTGTACATGTTTTTTTAAATAATTTTTTTGACACAACTTTCTCAAACTTTGAGGAGCAGGGCACAACAGCATCTGAGGTTGAACCACAGAATGTAGAAGAAAATGTTAGTACTCCTTGCCATGAGCCTGAAAGAGGGTATGTTGGTTATTACTACTACATCGCTGTTTATGCAGAATTTATGCTTCACAGGAGTGTAAGTATTAACCCTGCTCAACTCCTAGTGGCTCCTCACACATGGAAGCATTTTTCTTTGGTTCACCATGACAGAGGGATTTATCATACTCTAACTCACTACATGGATCACAGCATCTTTAGAGTAAGAGGAGGAGAGAAGACATTGATTCAACCATCTTGAAAAGCCTCCTGGAATCTCGGAGAAACATGATGTGAGGGAGGAAACAAAAGAGATGGGGGGGGGGGGGGGGGGGGGGGGGAAATCCTGATGTCTATTATGGCCTAGAAATAGTCCAGACTTTGTTAAATTTACATCTAGACAAAGGGATATGGCAAAAGCTAAAATTTATCAGATACTCTTTGAAATTGAATTTTGCCCAGAAAACCTTCCACTTATCTCGCCCCATCCACCAAGTCACTCCTCATCCTCAAATTCCCCTCTATTCCCCAATTAACCCTGCCTACCTGATTACTGATGTTTCAATGAACAAACATTGATAAATGTTCATAATTTTATTATCCAGTAGAATGAAACTGACACTGTGAAATAAATTCTATTGTATCCTACTGACTAACCATGATAAATGTCTTCAAATTATTTTTCAATTTAAACTAACTGACATAAATGAGTTAATTTGCTATTAACATATAATGGCTTAATAGATACAGAGTAATAAGCACAGAAATTTTACAAGGAGAAACATTCTCTCCATCCCATCCAGCAATTTCTTTATCATTGATTTTATAGAGTCCATGGACACTACTGCCACAGCTTCTTCCTTTTTTTAAAGGATTGCTAATGACTTCTGATACACTCAGCTTTGCTGGAAGGTATGATTCCAGCTCAAGAGTAGCACTCACTGCTGCATCAAGTGTTGTAGGCTTCTACTGCCTCATGCTGAATGCAATCTGCATATCATGCATTTGTGAAAGATAGTGGGTCAGTGCTATTTGCTCTCTGGCTGCTGCTTCAAGGTAAGGATAAGCCTTGTCTACTAATATTTCATATCAAAGGGAAATGATGAAATACTGTTTGAGCCTTTTCAGTCAACCTGACTTTCAGCCAAAGTGGCTTATTTTCTTCCTCCCAGGCATTCACCACTACAATGTTCTCGAAGTGGGATATCACTGACTCCACTCCTATTTTCCAGAAAATTTATCTGGCAGTACTAATGGTCTCGGACCGACATAATTTACTCTTACGTGAGCGCTAAATAGGAAATCATTTAAAGACCCTGCTACCAAGCTGAGTTCAAGATCCTTCCCACTACTCCAATGTAACGAGGCCAGTTGTAATGAGGCCAATTGTAAAGGCTTGTTATGCTTCAGCTACTGTGTTTTCTCAGACAGCTCAAAACCTACATGCTTCACTTAGCAGTAAGAGCAACAAATTTATTATCATGAAAATATGAATGCATGGTCGGTCTCCACCAAAAACCACAATAATTAAATATGAATAATCAATTATAAAAGTTTCGAAAATCAGTGTTACATAATTATACACTTCCTATTCCTCTATGAAAAGGAAAAAAACTAACAGTAATTAATATTTTACTCTAAAGCTTTATTTGGATGTGTATCAATAATATACCAAAGAGATACTTTCCTGAATATGGTGGTAATAAATTTTTCCTCAGAGGAAAGGCCTCATCTCCAACCATCGCATTTGGAAGCTCTGGCTGTGTGGTCCCTGGAAGTGGGTTGAGGGAAGGAAAAGGCAGGAAGTCACTTTCTAAAGTTTTTCAAAATGCGGAATTGGACAAAGTGCCTCCATCACTGTAACAGCCAAGTTGGCCAAAGTCAACCATAATAAACCTATATTGATTTACATACACATATATATATAATTCTAGCAATGGAAAGTATATAAAAAAGAGAAAAGTTTTGAACAATACAGCAGACAAGTTAAAATCAATCAGTCAATCAATCACTACCTGTAGTGAGCATCACAAATAGCCAACAATACCACAGAGTATGTCCCCTTGAATTTGTAATACAAGGATACCCTATTGGCAGGAGCTTGGATATATATGTGTTTTCCATCAATAGTTCCTGTTTAAATAAGATTGTTTTAGAGGGAGGGAGGGATGGGAGTAAGGCATAGAATGAATTATTGCAAATCATATAAAAGTTCGCATTTGTTGACTAAAAAAGGGGAGTTTCTCTGAAAATGTGGTTAGCCAATGCTACCTATATAGTTGGGAAAATTCCGAATTTTTTTTTTTTTTTTAATCATGGCTTATCTCAACCCACTCAGCAGCAGATGATATGGGCTTCACCAAGTTCTTTTCCAGCTCAGATACAGAAATTAAAGGAGAGAGATACCTAAAAATATTGCCAATAACATTTTTAAATGATCAGTTTCCTTTCTATGTAGCAAGAAAACAGAGTTTAAGATCTAACCTTTCTGCTGGTAAAATCTCTGCCCTAACAGAGCTATAGAATGGCTTGGGAGCAACTGCAGAACTGACCTATTGAAATTGCAGCTTCATTTCATACCAGGTTGAGGGGGAGAGAGGGAAGAAATAAAATTCCAACATACCATCTGCAAAAGTGAGTCAAATCTTTCTCTTGACATTCTGAGATATCTCAAGTGAGGTTCCTGTCAAAGAGCCTCATTTCCTGGAGGAGGTTGTGGTATTTTCCCTGAGCTCTTCTGCTGGAAAAATTTAGGGCACCCACATTCCTCTTTTCCTCCTCTTTCTCCTCCCCCTTCCTCTCCTCCTCAGTGGTAAAAGTGAAAGCAGCTCCAGCTCCTCCTCTTCCCCACTAAAACTGGTTTCATCAGTAATTACCGTTTTTCAGTAAAAACTTCAGGTTTCTGTACGTTTTAGGTCTGATGTGGTGTTCATGCAAATTATGGTTCTGCGCAAGTCATCCTGCGCAGGGATTTAGTACAAACAAAACCAAGTACAGTGTTCTACTGACCCTTTCTCACGAACTTCTTGAGATTCAGAGGGCGAAGGGTCTGGCTAGCAAAGATTAAGTGGACATAGTCTCGCTAGCTGACCTTTACCTTAACCCGTGGAGGAAAGGGTCTGGTATTATTTCGTATACCGTTAGGTATCATTCCCCCAGAATCATGGGGAACAATACTATAGTTAGATCCATGAACCCATATACATATATTTGGAATCGATATAATCTGTGGAGCATTTTAAGTACATGCATAAGATCATACCCTTTTCTGTTTTAATGTCAGGCTAAAAGGAAGCCATAAAATGGTAAACAATTTGATGTTTGGAGTGGCACGGGTGGGATCCCTCCTGGCTACACCTTTTTCCATTGGTGTGTAAAGAGAAAAAGTGCCAAAAAAAGATATTCTGAATAATGCTTGGACTGAAGGAGTTAGATCTACGAACACACTTTAATATTATTTTGGTTCGTGAGTATGTGTGTGTAGGCATCATGGCTAAACACTGGGACTAAAATGGCTCAAATTTGGCATGCACTCTCCAAGAACCTGGGTGAGCATTATTAAACACATGTGGGCATGGTAATGGGTGTAATTTTGTCATAGCCACATCCAAACCCACACTCATTTATGGACTAATCAGGGTGAAATTGGGCATATGGAGTCCAAGTATCCCGGTGAGCAATATTAACTATGGTTAGGTGTGGCTGTGTGTGGTTTAATATTAGCCACACCCACAGGATATAGTTACAGCTGCCTAAAGCTAATTAAAGGACCAACCATGCCAAAGTTTGAGTGATTTCTATAATGTTTCATGTTGAAATTGGCCAGCAACGCTGGGTATATGCTGCTAGTTATAAATAATAGTCTGACACTATCAATGATAGTATATGACTGCATGAAGGAACAAAAAATTTTTTGAACAATCACAGCCAAGCAGAAAAATTAACTTGAAACTCTTCCAATGCCCTTTTTGACAATGTTTAGGATATTTTAGTTGCAGAATATTTAGGAGGAAAAATTTTTTTTCCTGGAACCTACCTCCACCTTCAAATTTGGACATTAAACAAAGAATTAATTTGTGATGTACTACCACAAATTTAATTAATTATTTCTGATAAAACGTTTGGTTGTTCTTTTTTGGGGTTTCTTCATCTCTAACATTATTTAACAAGCCTGCAAGTTCTAATTTGCTATTTGGTTTTGTTTGATTTCTAGTCGGTGTGGAGATATTTCAGCATGGTGTGCAAAATTTCTCACCAATGCTACTCTGGAGTTTTGAAGAATTTAAAGAGTAGAGGAGAGAATGCCAGTGCCATGATAGTAAGTCAGTATTAGGGGTGCAGTAACTTTTTTGAAGTAGGGAAGGTATCTAAAATAGTTTATTGGCAAAATTTTTCACCCATCAATTGTTGCCTTTGGTATTATAATAGCATGTATGCTGCATAGACAATATTTATTTTAGATAAGATACTTCTATCATGAGAGTGGGCAATTAAGCCAGAAAAATTTGGTCTTTCTATCCTAAAATACTTAAATGTTGGAAAGGTTCTTATTGCTTGTTTTATTTGTATTATGCAAACCATTTATTCCCATTGTGATTGTGCCACCAACACAGAACCACCTATCCACTTAGAAAACCTGGAAGTTTGTATAAATTAAAAAAATAAATAAAAAAATAAATAAATAAAAAAGTTTGCATAGATTTCACTAATCAAAACTAAAATTATTTACTTTTCATTTATTCTCTTTGAAATGAATTCTCTAGCACCTTTACAACTTTTTAGGTCTGGAGTTGAATGTTGTTTATAAGGGAATATTTCCCCCATCAAAACAGTGCTACAATAATTATAACTTTTCTCTTTTTTGTAATTAATTTTTGTTTTCCTTTTTTTGTTTTGTCAGGAAGCAGATGTGCATAGAGCTGCCACAGAACATACCATATAAATCCCTTCATTCCTGTCACCTTTTCAATGTACCTGCTCCAATACAGCTACTCCAATACACCTTCAATTATTAATCCTGAATGGATAACTTGGTTGTTTGTCTTGACCATGCACAGAAAAAATCTTATCAAAATTAACTAACCACACCATGGCCTGAAGAGCTTTACTTTCATACTCCCAATACCTGACTTTACCCTGTAGCTTCAAAATTGAGCCTATTTGCCCTAATAGGGTCACACAGATGATCTTCCTCCCAACTATAATTCCTGTGATGCGTTTCCATCCGTCCATCTGTCTGTCTGCCTGTCTGTGGCAAATATAGCTACAGCTGTGGAATTTTTTGGCCAGTTTCTGTGTTTCTGGGATTTGCTCGTTATTTTTATTCTGACTTAAAGATGAGGGATGACTTGTCCCCTCAACCCACCCCCCTGGACCCACCACTGATAAAGAGTATTTTGTACAGCTGCCCTTCTGGTTAGTTTTGGTGGTAGGATTTGCTGCAGTTGTGGAATGAATTCTTTGCCTGCGTTTGTGCTTGCTGGGTTTAAAGTTCATTCTGGTAGAAAGGTGGGGAAAAGCACTGGCTGAATTAGCCCCTCCCCTGGCTCCATCACTGCTTGTAATGGAATTATTTTAGTACAAGTTAAGAAAATAGAGTAATGACGATCTAACATATATATTTCAGTCCAGCATTCAGATTAAATCATATATAGAAAGAAGCACTTTGCCTCTTCTTTTTTGTTGTTGGTGATTTGACTTTCTTCAATATTTGAGATTTTTTTCATTGAAATCATTTCCGTCACAATGATACCAGTTCAATTTATAGAATTAACCTCTCCTGACTTGATCACAGTGATTGTAGTAATGATTTAACTTGAGTCATCATCAACCATATTACCATTTTATCTTTCTTTCTTTTATTGCCCAGGACAATATCTGATACCTATACAAGTTGTCAATATGAAATAGTTATTTTCAAATCACTCTACATTACTAGCATGAAGTTACAAATGCACTCATTCCACCAATGGTAAGGAGGAGGTCTTAACACATGTTCAATCAATACCTTGCATGGTTATAACTAACTGAAATAGTGCAAATGCTTGACAACATTACTGTTCAAGTGCATAGCCATCCGACATATTTCTGAGTGGAGAGATTGATGAAGGTTCTATTGTTTAGAAGGCAGGAAAGAACCAAGTCATAGTTTAAGTATATAACTTATATCTGTTACTACTATCGAAAAAAATTACATTTCATTATGTCAACTGTCAATGAATTGTTACTCATGAATCAATAAAACCTCCATTGTAGATGGGCATAGCACGTATTAAGGAACTATAACATTTTTGCTAGTAATTTTGATCACTAAAATATAATTTTGCATTAAATTGCATTGCTATTTTGATAGATTGCTGGATGTCTGCAGCGTGTTATTGCTGGCTCCATCACTGCTAATTTCTTTGTAGATACATTGCCTGATTTCTCTGCCATAGTGTGCCAGCTGATTACTCCAAGGGTGTCTGATGTAAGTTTCCATGTAATATCACATGGCAGCACTTTGTTTTTAACTGATTTTTTTTAACCAGAAAAAAGTATCATTTATATTGATGGTAAACTGTTTAAGGATAATTACAAATGACAGCTTGTTCCAGAAGACACTGATCTGTAGTTGAACCAGTCAGAAATCCAAGGAAAGCAAAATCATTTTACTAGCTAGCTAATTAAATGTATAATTAAATAAACAGTTGGGTCATTCCAATGCTAATTTTGCTGTTTTATATGAGAAATAAGCAGTATACAATGCATGCTAACTTTAATTTTGATTTATTTACTCTTAATTGAATTATTGCAATTTTCCAATTGCATGTGATTTAGTTCCTTTTGTGTCAGATCTTTCAAATACCTTCCCATTAATCAATGTCTTAACATCTTCCACGCGCATTAACTCACTGGTTTTCATGCTAATTAGCTTGATTTCTTTAACATGGTTTCTTTCTAGCCAGGCACCCTTATAGCACCACCAAACTCCTCAACAAAACAAATCAATCTCATTTACCTTCAATCATGTTTTCATCCAATATTTGATACATTCATGTGCTGGTCATGTGCTTGCATGTGATTTACCAGATATATGCAAGGCAGTGAATGCCGAGATGGAGCGCTAGTGTTTATGTCATCTTGTGAACATTGCAGCACACTATTTTAGTTTGTCTATCCAAAAGTATTTAAATAGCTGCACAGATATTGCACATGATGCAGTACTGCGTATTTCTTATGAACCAGACTTTACACACTAAAGTGATGGTAATGTAGCAAGTTCACTTTCTTTTTATGGACTCCAGCAGTAACTATGACAAAATTTTTAAATTGAAAATAACTGTTATTTTCTTTTATCAGAACTAAGGCAACCAAACTACGATACACAGACAGACAGACAGACAGACAGACAGACAGGCAGGCAGGCAGGCAGACAGACAGACAGACAGACAGTCAGACAGAGTAGCTGAAGGAGTACGTGTGTAGTGAGACCGAGTGTCATGGAGCTCTTTGAGTGGTATACAATAATATTGTTCTCAACTCAATATGGAAGAATCACACCAAAGCAATCAATACTCAGGACACACTCAGTCCTTGTGATACATATGGTACAGATCAACTCAATCACCAACCCAGTTTGAACAATGAGTCTTTATCCCAACCCTACAGAAATCACATGAATAATGGATAATGTATATGGTGCATAATCAGTTCTGAGTTCACTTTATTACACCTGTATGCCTCTAAAACATTTCATCCACACTCCTCTGCAGAACTGGGAGCTGGTCTGTTATGGTACATCCATTGAACTACTATGGAAGATCCTACAAGAAGAAAACTTGATGCCTGCCGGAGAAAAGCAAGTTATTTTTGGTACAAACAATGATGAAATTTATGTTAGTTGAATTTGTAGTCATGTGATTTCTCTTCATAGCAACATGAGCAGAAGTAGAAGGAAATTATGGTTTAATATATTTGTGTCTCCAATTGAGCCAATTAACCTGCATAGATATTCCTCCAATTATTAAAATTTAATCTCACTATAATTCAAGTAGTGTTTGTCTGTCTGTGTGGCCGTGTGTGTGACGTATCTCTTCCCAAACACCTGGGCTAATCGTCCTGAAATTTTCAGTGGTCGCTCACGGCCCACCTGACTGATTTGTGGAGCATTTGGCTAAAGATAGGGTGTAGGGGCATTAAACAAACTTCCCTATTCATAAATAACCACAAGGCTGAAATTTGAAGTATTAATCTGATCTCATTCAAAAGGATATCACTTGAGGAAGTTGTGTTTACAAGCCAAGCAGTAACCTGATCACACGAAAATAAAACCCTAGTGAGTTCAAAAGGATACTATTTACTGAAGCTGCATCTATAGCTCTCTCTTCCTATTATAGCGCAGCCCTCTCAATTCAAAATGGGCATGGGTTTGTATAATATTTACTTTGGAATGGCTGAAAAACAGAAATGAGGCAATTCCCCATAAACTCCCTATCCTCATATTAAAACAAAGTAAATAGGGCAGGTTTGTAACTACAGGAAGTCAAAGGCTAGTATTACGGAAAATTTGTTGTTGTTTTTTTAAATAATAAATTAATATGTAAATACTATTGATGTATAAACTAGAGAAAAACCCACCCTACTGGTGTATTTTCAATCGCCCTTTGGCATCCTGCAGAAACAAACATTCAGTTTGCTTAATGCATTGGCTATATAGAGGGAGGGTTTTGTGGGGCAATTGAAAGTAGACAGTTCATTGACTGCATGCAACACAACCCCTACAAAATTGGTATGCCCTCTCTTTTAATGTAGCTCTATCTGTCTGCTTGAAATGGCCATTTTAGGCATTTCAGCCTGCCACACACATAAATCAAATCAAAATGAACTAACCACATCATGACACTTTTGGTTCCTTTGATATGTTTGGACTCTGTAGCTTTGAAATTGAAGGAATGCGTAATGAATACTCACACAGATTACTGTAAGAACTATTGATTATAAACAGCATTAATATATATTTATTTGATAGGCCATGGTTCTTAGGGTTTTTTTTTTGCATATAGAAAATTTTAATTTTTTTAAATTTTCTTACACAGCATTCTCCAGGATGAAACTCAATCTATGCACTCACAGTTCCTAATAAAATATGTAGTAAAAATTTTGTGGTGCATGAAATTCCCGTTTAGGAGTATTACATACAGCCAGACAGACACTTGCTAACTATATATAGTGGTATTGTATACTATTTGTAACAGTATGTGGGAGGAGGGGGGTAGTGAGATTACCTACATTCAGTGGTGAATAATATGATGGCTCTGTGTAAATTAAGTGCCATTTTTATTTCCTGTTCAACCCCTCTAGGTTTACATGCTCACATTGGTGATGGTTTATCAAAGTTGTTCTCTCCTAAGTTGAAAATTGAAGTCACAAGACACCGCACACTCTATCTGCCGGATGCTTTTCCACTGTTGTTGTTGGATGTCAAGTAAGTATCAACTAGTTGACAGGTTTTTAAATTTTAATTTTATAGGGTTTCAGTTGATGTGAATGCACTTGCCAGGATTTCAGTTGATACATTTTTCAGTTCATTGGTTTTCATTTTATTGGTTTCAGTTGACAGATTTTGAGTTGATAGATACACTTGTTTAGGGTAAACTTTCTTCCAAGAACTTTACTGAACTACTGCAGGGCTTCCAGGTCCTGTAAAACTCAAGAAGCCAAACTTATGGTGTCAGGAAGCCTAATGGAAGCCAAACTTTTTCTAAAATGACAAAGATGAGAAAATTGTTTCCCCAACATTTCCCTTCTTTTATGCCAAGAGAGACCAACTAAATCAACAAAGATCATATGCAAGATAAGATTAAGATTGAAAATATCAAGAGAATGGACTAGCAAATTTCATGAAACTTGGATGAGTGGGCAACAAAGGGAATAAAATTGAAACTGTGATGGGTTACTAGACGAGCAGATTTGATGTGACATAACAGGTGGGTGAGTGGTCAACAAAATAATATTAACAAAACAGATAATTACATTTTATTGCTTTATTTACATGCTAATAACCTAAGACATATCTATAGAGTTGTAATTAAAACATTATCAACAATATATAAATAGTACTAATTAAAGCATTGACAATCTTTACTATCTGATTTAAATTAGTAAAAAGGCCTGCAAAACCAGTTCTAACATCTAGGCATCAAACTCACAGTATTTTTGAATGTAAACATCTTGATTTCATACTGTTTTTGTTTTTTTATCTAGAGGATCTCCATAAATGCAATAAAATAGGTGGGTAAGAAACGAATATATATATATATATATATATACAAGCAGCTGAAGTGCTATGATAAAGGTTGTATTATGTTTGAGGGAAACAATCCTTTTAAAAGTTAAAAGTGATAAATAGCCAAATATTAGAAAAATTCAGTTTGTCTACAAAATTTAAAATTGTAAGCATAACAGGTTTGAATATAGCCCAGACTTTTGAAATTTGACTATAAAATAGCCAAATTGGTAATCCGGTTGTTTTACACCACTTTTCCCAAACTTTAGCTTGATCTTTACCAAACTAAAACCAGTGATTAATCATTTTTAAAACATGGAATTGCTTAGCCTGATAGTAGATGGCAAATTACTGTCAAAAAGGTTTGGCTTCACGGTTCAAAATTTTGGACACCAACCTTTTTCTCCTAGAAGCCAAGAGGGTCTAAACTAATTTGACTTCCTGATTTGAATTCCTGGACGCCAATATTTGCACTAATGTGCCAGTATGGTGGCTAGTTAAATTAGCTTCTTGGGTTTCTATTTTTTAAGAAAACGATTTCCCAAAAGACCAGATTCAAAGAATAAGGCCTCCCAAGAAATTGGATGGTAACACTAAACTTCAGCTATGTGATATCTAAAGTGTAAGGTTTTTAATTCACATAAAGGAGAGCTTCATGGAATAATTCCTCAATAACACTCCATGAAACATTCCATTCAGAGCATCCTCAACATTGTCCAATAGAAGATAAGTACTATTCTATTTCTATTCCCATATTTCTATTCCTATGTCATTATTTCCATGCAGATGTCCTGAAGGCTACACCATAAGAGAACTGAAACCAGAACAGGCTGAGTTCATAGCACACCACTGGACTCATTTCACTGACTATCCAAACAGAACTGCCATGTTTAAGGAGTGCATCCAGAGGTTTGGTTCAGCCGCAGCCTTCTCTGATGACAATGATACCCAACCTGTGTCATGGTTCATGCAATATGCCTTCATGAGTTTGGGACACCTCTTTACCATCAACAATCACCGAAGGAAAGGATTTGGTCTAGCTGTCATGGCTGCACTGTGCAGATCAATTAAGCAGCGATCATCCATTACACCCGTCATGGGTTGTGTAGAGGGAAACAGTAGCATACAGTTGGCAGAGAAATTAGGATTTATATGTGATAAGGAGATGTATTGTTTCATTGAAACAAACAGTACTGACTGTCAGCAGGGAAGTCGGCCATGATATGCAAGAACAATTATTTCGCAGAAATTAATTAATTGTGTATGATTGTATTGTGTTGATTGCTTGTACAAACCCGTGTTAATTAATTTTGTGTATCTTGTCTAGTTTAGTGTTAAAGAATAATATATGTAATTATGTGATTAAGCATTGAATGTATTACTATTATATTGTAATTTCCATCTGTGGGAATTTAACCTATTTAATGGAAGATGATCTCATGACGACTGGACAAAAGCGATCTTAATCTTGTGTGTCAGTACAGAAGATTCCATTACATTTGATTTAAATACTCTTACTGGTGACTATTCCGGTTTAGGAACTAGGTAGCTTATAGTATGTGTGGTGGCATAAGATATTAAGTATTTGCACAGGCCAGCTACTGTGTGAGTGAGCATGTACATAGCTATTGTTAAAGCTGACATTCTTGATTTTTTTTTTCTGGCCTTTATTGCCAATAAAATGTAAAAAAAAAACATTGGGTTATTGCAGTGCACTAGAGGAAACCAAGAAGACCGAGTTTGAGAGGAACCAGGATGGACATCCCAACTTAACTTGAGTGGTTTATTAAGTGCTGCTTTCATTTTTATTGTTGTTTGAAACTATTCAGAGATGAGGAAGATGTTTTGAATATAATAGGGAATACCTGTTTTGTAAATGGGAGGAGGAAGTGCAATCCTTGTTGGAGGTGATCTATCTTGATTTTGTACTGCCTTTTATCTGGAGGATCTCAGTAAATGCATTGAGGGAGGTGGATGAAAAAAAAATATTCACAAGCAGCCTAAAGTGCTAATAAATTAAGGTTGCATATGTATAAGGGAAATCCTTTTAAACTTGAAGTGATAAATAGTCAAATATTAGTCAAATTTGTTTGGCTACAAGATTTTAAAATGTTAGCCAAGCAGGTTTGAAAATATCCAAATTTAAATAAAAAATTTTTTTTTTCTAATTAATTAATTTATTTATGTATATATATTTTTTTATTATTTATTTATTTTTAATGAATCTGGCTATAAAATAACTGAACTGGTTCAAAAATATCCCAGTTTAAAATCATTTTTAAAAATTCTATTTATTTAATTATTTACTGATTTCTTTATACATATTTCTTTAATGAATGTGGCTATAAAATAACCAAACCTGTTGACATATTGTTTCTTCCGGAACTCTCTCTTTCCCAGAAAGATGTCACAAATATTTTCTCTTGACACCCCACGCTTCCCAAACTTTAGATAGATCTTTACCAAACTAACATCAGTAATTAACCTTTTTACCTCTACCACACAGATAACAATTCAAATGGTAGGGGTAAGAGAGAGGGGGGGGGGGGGGGGGGGGGGGACATTCACAAGTTTTGGAAGGAAAAAAAAAAGATATTTAACCTGTCATTACAATTAACTAGTTTTACTGAATGGGAGAGAACTGCAAAATTTGTAAATTATACCACAATTTTAATGTCATCTAACTCTTCTAAATTGCTAATATTTTAGTTTTAAAATGTACTAAACAGTACATTTTAATAAATATCAGGGCCCCTCCCCTTTTTGTTGCCAAATGATTACTTTTAGTCTCTAAAAAGACCCATTTTTTGCCAGTTAATATTTTCATTCTTTAGCTTTCTTAATACTGTCAGAAATTTGGCTGTTACTAGACCAAATTTGTCACCAGGAGTCCCTGATGTAGCTAAGTTCTTGTTGGTACATGTATAAGAAACATAATATGCAATGGCTAACCTGAACTATAATAGCAACAATAATAACAAATAATTTGGGGGGATTTTATGCAGCAACCAAAAAAATGTTGCAAGATAAGTTGGGGGGGGGGGGGGGGAGTGGGTGGAATTGCTCAAATTTCTTGAATTTGTTTTACAATGCCACACATTTTCACACTTGCCCAAAACATGGACAGGCTGGGAGGGAAGTTCTGGAGGCCCACCAAGCTCCCTGTATACCTATTATTGTTTGTATGCACAGTCAGTTGTATTAGCTGAACAAGGAATTATTTCAATATTACAATGGAATTTTAGTTTATCAAAGCTAGGGCTAGGGCTAGCAACTTTTGATATTATAATATTCTGATAGCCAAATATTATTAGATTTGCACAGGCAAGCTCATTGAACAAAAATAGAACAAAAGATAATTGCAGAACAGCTACACAGCACTGGTGTTCCTCAACTCAAC
>OZ017783.1:7437593-7458516 GCA_963969325.1 Lycopodina hypogea | reverse complement strand
TTTCTTTTGCTGCTACTCCTTCTATGTGGTAAGCATTGAAAAAAAAATTTTTTTTTTGATTTATATTTTTTAAAAATATTAATTTATAAAATTGGGGCCTGCTGAGTCCCCCCCCCCCCCCCCCCCCCCCCCCCCCCCCAACTTAATCAGTCCCACCTACAGTAAGCCTGGTTTATTCAACCATTCACATATTTTCTTCACTGCTTTTCCAAGTTTAGCTGTTCAATGGGAGTGAAAAATTTAAAGCACAATTCTAGGGGATTAGTGGAGAAAATGTATTATGAATATTATGTACATTTGCTTAACTGACCTGTTTAAAATGGTGGTCAGCAATTGCAAGATGTGTGGAGCCATCCCTGCATTCTACACAATTATTATGGGACTAACATAGACATTCACAAAGAATAGAAATGATGCATAAAAAAGCATCCATGTAGACTGTGGTTTGGAAATAATATATAGAGACAAACTGAGATTTAACATCACTTTAAATGTCAAAATAAAATCTTAATAGTCAATATTATATGTACTGTACTATATTTCCTTACTTCAATATCAAGTTAATACTAAACTCTCTCTTTTTTTAAACTTATGTAAACCCCCTTTCAAAATCCTGAGTATTGGCCTGAATATTTTAGTAATTATTTGCCACAGATCTTAGTGCCAACTGCTCTCGTTTAAACTTGGAATTGCTAAGTTTGATAGATGCCAAATTGCAGCCCGAAATGATTTGGCTTCTTAGTTAAAATATTTGGATGCCAATTATTCTCTCTCCTAGAAGCCAAAAAGAGGATAAATTAATTTAGCTTTCTGATTTAAAATTCTGGATGCCAATTTTTCTCTCCTAGAAGCCAAAATGAGGCTAAGCAGATTTAACTTCATGATTTGAATTTTTGGATACCAAGTATGGTGGCAAATGAAGTTTTTTTCTTGGGTTTCAGTTTTATAATCAAAACAATTTCCCAAAAAGCCAGATTCAAAGAATTTGGCCTTCCAGGAAACAAGATGGCAATCCTGAAAGCCTGAAATGTTGCTTTTCAGAATGGCTCCCATTAAATAATTTGCCAGTGTTCCGCCAGTAACAATAATGAGTTGAGTGATATGACAACAGTGCACAATACTTACATAAAACTGGATAGGCACACAACGATACAATTATTAATACTAATCTCTATAGTCACAAAACAGGATAAAATTAATGATCACAAATTAGGAAGGAGTTTACCTCTCCTATTCCAGAGTAGTGTGAATGTTGTTAGGTTTCTCCTGGAGTCAGGAGAGCCACAACAAAAAAAAAAACTCACCCTTGATATGATTTCATTCTGAGAATCTACACCAGCATAAAATATTTCCTAGTATATATTTTTAGACAGTTAAGTGAAGTGGGAGACAAGATTTACTATTAACCAGTCCATCTAGAGGAATATTATACTAACATTTTACTGTAAAATGGGGCAGCAAAGTTTCCTAGCATAAGCCTAGTGAGAACTGCAATCAGTACAAACGTCCCCCCCACCAGCACCTGTGCTGGGGGATTGAGCTAGGTCATAAAAAACAGCATATTAAAGGTATCTATTATTATTGACTGCTAGCTACTACTTCATAATATTTTTGCATAATTATAAAATTTTTTTTAGCACCAATTATTTTACATTTATGCTAGCATAATTAGCATCCATATCATTTTATTTTTATTTTTTTGGAAATATTGTACAGCCAATAAATAAAACCTGCTGATTTCTAGCTTGTGCTGAAGTGGATCCAGAAACCCTCATATTTATTATATCAATTTTGTTGGTGAAAATACTTACAATGGTGGAATTTTAAGTCAATCACTGATTATGACTATTATTATTGGCTATCTACTGAAATTTGATAATAGTATCTGAAGATTTAAACGTTTGATTGGGATCATGCCTGACCCAGCTTCTTTTATAATATATTCCTGGTGCCTGGCATATGACATGCCCAAAGTAAGAGGTGCAACCAAGTGTGACACAGCCCATGTCTATACAGAGTCAAGTTGTGTATGCATACTCTAGGTTTCAAGTCCATGAATTTGACCAGACTATAAGTCCATAAATAGATCACATCTTGGCTGGACACTCTGGCCAGGTAGAATACAGCCCAGGCGTGCATACCATTGTGAAAGCTAGACATGGCAATGCATGCTGACTCAGTAAGTAGAACTTGTGGAAGCTTAGATAAACCCTGATAGGGATATAAGTTGCAAAGTATATTACAATGCCCAGGTTCTGCAGAATAGCATGGTACATTACCAATATAATTCTCTTATTTGCAAGCATGTGGTATAAGGTAAGAATGAATAGCATGGTGGTATATTTCAACCAAAAAAAAGTTGCAACTACTTGATATTAGTTTAGGTCCAAAGGTTTTAGCTAAAACATTTTTTGGTATATTTTATTGACACACGCATACTCAATAAATTTATGACTTAAAAGTTGCACATTAAAGTATGCATGCTTTCATGCCTTCCATTGATGTAAAAATTAGTGAGTTCTGCATACTTATATTTCAATATGCCTATTATACTGAATAGATGACTTATTATACCTTTAAAATTTTATTTTAGATAATTGACTAGCTACCTGGGAATGGAACAAGCAAACCCCCCCCCCCCAAAAAAAAAAAAAAAAAAAAAAAAAAAAAATGAAGACGAAGAAAAAAGGAATAAGGTATAATTAATCATGCATAATTTCAAGATAGGCAACAATTTTAACATAACATCCACTCTTTCCACTTCCCTCTGGAAGCTATATTCTTACAATTTTCCTTCTTTGTCCGACATACATTTGACCATGGCTGAAGAAATTGGATGTTAGGAAGACGTCCATCTTGGTGAGGGTCTGTCCCAGGCTCTTGTTGGTATTCATTTAGAAGGTTGGTTTCACTGAGAACTGTTTCCTTCTCATATTGAAAGGAAAGACTCTTTCTCCCAACACCAGTGGAATGTGGGGGATGAGCAGTCGCTTGTCTTAGTGACTTTCAGTGGCAACTTCTCCCGTGATGATGTGGTTGTTGACGTGAGTGATGATCTAACGGGTTCCATTGTAGTGCCCATTGTTGAGATCTGGTTCTTCAGGTGCATGATGCAGACACGAACCTTGAACCTGAGCATGTGAGGCGGGAAAACAGACAGATTGAGGTAGTTGATGAACTCCAGTGGATAGATGTGCTCCTGGTCCACTCTGTCACTAATCTGGTAGAGTTTCTCATCGTCAAGAAACTTCTGCATCATGTAGCTGTTCACCACCTTTGTGGCATCATTGGTGGCTGTGATGATGGCTGTGCTTGCCAACCACTCATGGTCTTGGTGGTGGGCATAATGGTTATGGAAGACAAAGTCACACAGCTTTGAGGACTCCAGGTTCAACACCTCGGGAAGCTCCACCATGTATTTACCAATGTCCTCGATGATAAGCAGAGTTCCTCTTACAACTTTGCCAAGGTAGGATGCAAAATTGGCACCATCTCGGTCTGCACTGGCCTCTTAGATGTTCTGCACAGAAGCTATGACTTTACAATCTCATGAGCCCTAGTCACTCTAGAGCTGATATTATAACGACCCACCAAGTGCTACATGAAAAGTGACCGATAGCTCAAGTTTAGCATAGATAGAGAGATAGCCAAAATGACTACAATTCAAGATTATATTATATGCAAAAAATCATTGAACACCCACTCTATGTGCTCATTCTGAATTTTATCCCAATCAGCCCATAGGTTTTCTAAATCGTGCAACAAACACAAGGACAAAAAGACGGACATATGGACAAAACTACTATTTAATCATAGCTTCCAGTTTTTCAAAATGGAAAACAGGGACAGATTACACCTATCAAGACACTCACAATTCTGAAATGTATGTAACCCTCAGAGTGAAAAAGGCCTCAGCAAACTAGAATAGCTGGAGGTAATTATAATTAAAAAAATAAATAAAATAGAAGTGGTGTATTTTATAAAGCTGAAATAAAGAATAATTTTAAAATTAAAAAAATAATCAGATAATTAAAAATATATAATAATAATAATACATGTAGCTAGCAGGCTAATCGTAATCTTAATAATAAATCGCCAATGTTTGTCAGTGTGTCGGTGAACTCCTTCTAGACTCCTAGAAGACTGATTAGATTACAATAAAACTTTGTATGAATGTTCTCTAAAAAAAATAATAAAAAAAAAATTGATTTCTATTTCCTCTGTATTGTGGCTGCAACAGGCATTCTTCTGCATTCTTTCAATTCCAATGAGATTCTGGTAAAGGATCATTAATTTCACACACCCCTACTCCACCTTCCCCCTCCAAAATACATCAAAAATAGCAAAACAAAACAATTAAAAAAAAAAAAATAATAATAAATGACTAAAATTGGGAAAATTGGAACAATTTTTTTAAGTTCTCCAAACATTATAATTTCCTTAGTTTTCAATTGCAATTGCCACAGCTGTTCTCTCTTTGTATGGGGTTATTTTGCTCTATGATAGGACAAGGGATAGAGGGAACACTGCAGCAATTTAAATTGTGGAGCAGGGCAATCTGAAATGTGAGAGGGAAATTATTATATAGTTGTGCACTGTATGAGCTGTGGCTGCAGGAGGCAACCATTCTCTTAGTAATTAAAGTTGTTTTTTTAATTTGAGTTGAGCCCAGGGGAAATCTTAATAACTTAGCAAATACTCTAGGATTTCCATATTTCAAGGACAAACAGACTCAGGCTACTCCAGACCTTCTTTTAGTATCATTCCTGAGGAAGTTGACAGTTCTATGGAAAACTTAGTGTATGTCATTTTGCTGGTTTTCTGTCATAGAATTCCTCTAAGGTGACCTAATGAACCCCAATAAAGAATTTGCCAGCTTTACTGTGGCTGAGGTTACTGGAAGCAGCAAGGGTTCCTTCATAACCAATGTAACATTGGCTCTTCCGACTTTTATTGCATATATTGTTTAGTGCATATTTAGATACCATTTAGCTAATATCTTGTTTCTCATGTCTCATAGAATAGAGCTAACCTTTCTGTCACTATCACGCACCATTTTTTCCACAACCATAGCATGGAATATTCTAGAATTTGGTATTAGCATGCTGAAAATTTCATTAAGTTTCTATTCCTACAGTATGGTAAAAACAAGAGTTATTTTCCAGTTGCAGTTCTCAAAAACATCATTGCTAGTCATGGATCCCAATACACTTTCTATGGTGCCGGTGGTTCACTGATACCATAAGTAGGTGTGGTAGATAGTACGTGACCTGACGTAATCATGCAAGTCCCCTATTTGACATGTTCCAGCATCACATTAGCATCCTGCAAGTCCCCTATTTGACATGTTCCAGCATCACATTAGCATCCTGCAAGTCCCCTATTTGACATGTTCCAGCATCACATTAGCATCCTTTCCCCCCCCCCCCCCCCGTACATTGTGTTCGTTATAAACATGTCAAACATGGCTTTTGTTGGAACAAAATTTACTCAACATAATCCTTTCAAGTGAAAATTGGTTCAGATGGGAATGATTGCCTCCAGTATTGGTAGTTTCACCCTGTTTGAAATTTTTTGGTTGTGAACATAACATTAGAAAAAATCTGTTCAACAACAGCATTCAAAATGGGCATTATAAGGCACTGTAAGATATAGGTTAACAATTCTAGGAATGGTCTACCAGCACAATCCTTGTACTAACTGTAGGATGCCCAGAATATCACAGGGTCTGAAGGCAACTCTCCCCCAAACTCTTCTTCCCAATCCATCTGTTTAAAATCTCTGCACTGTTGGTCAATTGGATCAATGTTTTCCCCTTGCAGCCAAGGCATGGATAGATCTTTTAATTTGGTCCTGTTGCTTGGAGCAAGAGCACTGAGTGGTGCTGAGGACAGTCCCTTGAAGAGACTCTTGTTGGAAAGGACACATTATTCAGCTTGAGCCAGGCACTCCAACAGAAACTTTTGGCACTGCTTGTTCACCTCCTCCACTCTAGGAATAACTCTTTCTTCTCAGCTGGGCTATCACTTTAAGTGCCTCTGAATCAAAAGAAGCCCCAAATTGGACCAAGGAAAGAGCGGTTCCTTGGTCTTGCCTGTCCAGCAGCCTCTCTTTTAAACCTTGGTCCAGATGGTCAAGAGATTTAAAGTGTTTTTCCTCTTAACAATCATCAGACTGAAATATCTTGTTTACCCCCTTCAAAGTGAAGTACCACTGGTTTGGCAAAAATGAAATAAAGTCTGAGGGTCACATCCAGAAGCATGTTTTTCAAGGTACTTATCTCGAAGGAAATATCTTGATTCTGACCTGGTACATGGATGCAGGAGAAGTTGGCTTCTAGATGGAATCAGTTATCACAGATGGATTTTAGCACTTTGCCATGGGCAAGTCACCTATTGTGACAATATTTTGTGAAAGGTAGAGAAGGTCTCACCTCATCTTCCCCAGCGCTCAGTGTAAAAAAAAAAAGAAAAGAAGAGAGTCTTATAGCCATCTCTCCATGTGTAGAATTATGGAACAACTAAGGTGTTTTTTATAGCAGCAGTCTTTCTTGTTCTTGCCTACTCCTTTGTCTTCCTTTGTCTACATGTTATTGTAGTGGCAATGTCTCTTTGGCTCTTTTTTTTTCTTTCATGGATGAGATTCAGCAGAACCAGTAGTGCTGTCAACCTCATTTCTGCCATAATTTTCTCAGAATTGTGTTGCATGAAAAGTACAAGGCTAAAATGGTATCTATTAGGTAAACCTTAGCACTATTTTTGGGTCAACAGTGTGTGTGTGTGTGTGTGAGGTGCTAACAGCTCCTAAAGCTTTATAATTCTAGATTTGCAGAAGTACAAAGGATCTGTAGTGTAGCTTGTCCATAACAGCCAAGCCAAGTGACTTAGTCTACAAATCCAGGACAAATCCATTCAAAAATAAATTTCCTGACAGGACTGTCATGACCATACCAGGACAGTTGGCACTTGGGTCACTACAACTAGTGCAACAAAGATTACCTTTCCCAAAATTGCTCTGGAACAACCTCCTGAACCTGAGTTTGGGCAGCCAGGACTGCCTCACAATCAGGACAAGATATGACAGGCTCATGTGCTTTTCAACCAACCAACCAACCGACCGACTGACCAACCAACCAACCAACCGACTGACTGACCAACCAACCAACCAACCAACCAACCAACCGAGAGAGAGAGAGAGAGAGATTGTGTGTGTGTTTGTCCTAACTTATGTAGTCATAACTCATATTAATATTGTTGTCGCATGTTAGGGGAATACATTAAGCTAGCTATAATCTGAAGACATTACAACACATTTACTTTAGACAATTCTGCCGGAGAGCAGACAACAACCCCAGCTGCCCACCCAAAGCACTTGCACATTAAAATAAACAGCATGCAAACCACTAAACATACTTATTAATAGAATTATATACAGATTGATAGATAAGAAAGGAATACTTCCTAAAAAAGAGAGATGTCCTTTGGTCATGCCAATAATGACAATTAAACAGTTAGTGCTCAATTTCAATCCAGCAACACATCTCTTTGCGACATAGTAGCCCTAGCTTCTTTGCCAACTGTATGCTACTGTTCCCCTTGACACTACCCAGGAAGGGAGTAATGGGTGATCTCTGCTTAACTGATCTGCACAATGCAGCCATGACACCTAGACCAAGTCCTTTCCTTCGGTGAGCATCGATGGTATGTAGGATTCCCAATTCACTGAAGGCATATTGCATGATCCATGACACAGGTTGGGTATCATTATCATCAGAGAAGGCTGCAGCTGAACCAAACCTCTGGATGCACTCCTCAAGCATTGTGATTTTGTTTGGCCAGTCATTCAACTCAGGCCAGTGCTGTGCTATGAACTGGGCATGTTCTGCTTTCAGTTCTCTTATGGTATAGCCTTTAGGACATCTGCATGGGAATAGAAACATTGGAATAGATTAATAGTATCATTTCAAATACAGCTAGAGAGAGAGAGAGAGTGAACAAGTGTGGGATCATTGCAAAGGTATTTGAATTAAATCAATTCCAAATTTATGAATTAGCCCTAGCAACATTTACCCAGCATTGCCCAGGATATGATGACATGCCCACAGGAAAAGGTGTGGCCTAGTGTTACCCAACCCATTTCCCTACCAGATTCAAGTTGTGTTCGCATGCATCTAGGTCTCTAGGTCTATGAATTAGACTGTCTATAAGTACCATAAATAGACTGCATTATTTTTGTCATTTTTGTCGACTTGCCCACAGGAAGAGGTGTGGACAGGTGACACTTCTTTATTTTATTTTTGGCTAAAAACCATCCACTGAAGGGGATGTGTCTACTCTGAAGAGCAGGTTATAATTGGTATGGTGGTTAGATAGAAAATTGGTGTGCCAAGCGTGACCCAGCAATGTCCAACAGTTCTCAAGTGTGACTTCTTGCACTTCCAGTCTCGCAACCCCACAGGAAGAGGAACCACACTGAGTAAAGAGAATTCAATCAAATCATTTTTAGCCATACTCACAAAGAGGAAGGGGTGTGGCCAGATGGGACCCACCCCATGTTATTCACAGAGTCAAGTATGTCTGCATATCAAAGTTTTAGGTCTGTAGCTGCATTCTTTTTTCTAATGAAAGTACTTTTTTTTTTAACCTTTCTTTTTAAATATAGAAAGGGGTGTGGCCATATAGACATGCTTATAATGTTCCCCTGGTGACACCATTTCTAAATATATATGGGTTTATGGGTCTAACTTCAACTTTTCAAGCGTGAATCAAGGATTCACAGACAGACAGACTATTCTAACTTTATAGTACAGATAGATGGAGATCAAGTTTGTATTAGCTGCTTAAAAAAAATTAATATATATATATATATATATATACATACAGTAACCTGCCAAATGGCTGAATTGATTTGGTTTAAAATTGGCGGATATGTTCCTCAGGTAAGGAGAATGGTTCTGGGCTAGGTCCCATTTACACCCCTTCGTTCAAGTGTAGGAGCTAAAAAAAAAACCCCCAAAAAGGCTCTTTGATGTCCACCATTTTTTAACAATGAGAAAGCATTGGTGTTTACATGCTACCATTCCTAAGTAACGTTAATGGATTTCAACACCACTGAAAATTTTTTTATTAGTAAGTAAAGTAATCCAGCTGCTATTTCCATGAAAAAAAAAGGTGAAGTCTTACAGCTATTATTTCTAAGCAATCTTAGCCACGTGTGGTATCTGCTGGACCTGCCACTATCATTGTCTTGCTCATTTCAGCTGCAATCTAAAAGCAGGTACCTGTATACTAAATGTAGTAATGATTAAACATGAGTCATGATCCTACAATATTGTCTAGTTTGAATTCGTTTCAGCAATGGCTCAAGGGTTTTCCACGAAACTTTGCAAATGTAATTTTTGGGTGCCTAGCTGTGATAAAAGTGGAGAAAAAATTAACAAAAGTTGCAAGTGATGGGGAAAAAGGGATTCAAATTTTCCATACAAAAAGGCTTGAAACATTATGGCGAAGTGGTTAAATTGTGAGATATGTAAGCATAAGGTCTGTGGTTCCAACTCAGCATCTTACTTTTCTCTCTCTCTCTCTCTCTATCACTTTTCCCCCCTGTTTTTTCTCCTTTTTTTCTTTCTAAATATCTATTTTCATGTGTGACTTCTTCTTCCATCACCCTTCCCCACCTCCTTTTTTCCTTTCCCATTTGCCTATTTGCCTTTCAACTTTCACTTTCAGCTATGAAGAAGAAAAACAGTGTTATTAGCTCATTACTATTATTCTTTCCACCATAATTGCCTTACACTTGTAACCAGAATTAGAACGTTTTTACAACTGTAGATTTTGGTTGTGCTTTTACTGTCGACAGTCAAGGACTTGGTGAGCTGGAAGGTAAATAGTTAAAAATAAAAATATGTAAAATAAGATAAATTTCCATTTCCATTGCCATTGTTCCTTAAACTTTAATTTTCTCATTTTTAAGAGAGATTTTGAAGTAGACTGAAATTGGATCTGGGTGTTGGTTATTTACCAAAATTTTGATAGCCTTTGACCCAAGTAAAGCTGGGTAACTCTGCAAGTAGCACATAACAATGCGTTATTGTGTGTGTGTAAAACACAACATGCAGGGGGAGCCATATACGCAAGAATGCTGTTATAGCTGTTACTAAGAGTGGATTACACAAGAAGGATCAAAGTTTTTTTTAAATGGCAGTCAGAAAAGTCAAAAATTTAAAGATCATTATCTCAGCTAAAACAAACATGAAACTTTAATAGCTGGATATATGCTAACATAATCTGATATTTATTTAATAGCATGCTAAGGTAATATCAATCCTTATAAATGCAATAGTGGGGGGGGAACTGTACAATTCATCTTCAAAGATCAATTTAACTTTCCATCTATATATGTTTCCTACCAAACTTATATACCTTACATATGGTAGGCTGCTCATGATAACTTTTTAAGCTAAATACACATGCACAAACAAAATTATGTTAAAGGGTTACCATTAAGAAAAATCCATAAGATCTAATGTTGGGCAGGTGAGGTACAGGGATATTAAAGAAGCTGCAAATTATTTATCTCTGTACATGTATTCTAATTTAATCAGAAACCAAAAAAATTTTTTTTCCCATCCTCAAACTACAGAACTACCAAGAGTAGCCTGGCGGGCCACACCTTCCTCAGAAGGGTCTGGTGTCCTTGGTTACATTTTTGGTTACCTTCCCCTGGATTCATGGGGAACCACACTCGATGTGTAGCGCAAACAGCTCCTGTGTTTTTTTTTTTAATTTTGGGTAAAACACCGCATTTAAGAAATGACTGTGCACATAATTATGCTCAAATTGTTTCGCATTGATTTGTGCAAATATAGCATCAACTGCAAAACTGTTAATTTAATTCCAGTGGGACAGATTTTTGTTGCTGCGGATACCAGACCATTCCGAGGAAGGGTTGGCCCACCAGACTAGAGTAATATGACAGAACAAAGGAAGCTATTTATACATTAAAATATAATTTACACTTACTTGACATCCAGCAATTCTGGTGGAGAAGCATCGGGCAGATAGAACACGTAGTATTTTTCTAATTTGACTTTCAATTTAGGAGAGACCATCTTTGATAAATCATCCCCAATGTGAGCATGTAAACCTAGAGGGGTTGAACAGGAAATAAGCATGGAGGTGGATTTAAACTGAGCCACAACATTACTACACTATATGAATATAGATCATTCTCACCCCCCCCCCCCTCAAAGCCACACGCACACACACACACACACGAACGCACGTTCGCACACACACTGCTGATGCAGAGGAGCAGTCTGATGATACTATTTCCAATTTTATTGTTATCTTAATTATATAAAATTTAACAACCCCCTCCCAAATTATCAACATCAACAATAACATTTTAAAATTTAATTCCTAAAAATAAAAAAAATATTTTAAGTACACTTAATAATTAAAAGTGGATAAATTAAAAATTAATCCTTTAAAAAAATTATAATACATTTTAATAAATGAGAATCAATTAGCTTAAGGCAAGACATAAAAATATTAAAAATACGCTAATTTCTTACACTGCTCATATTGCTATGAAGTAGAGCCACATACCAAAAATAGATTGCCTTTCTCCCACAGGCATCAACTTATCTTCTTGCAAGATCTTCCACAGTAGCTCACTGGACGTACCATAACAGACCAGATCCCATCTCTGCAGACAAGTGTGGGTGAAGTGTTATAGAGACACTGTTCAGATATACATAAACTTGTTTAACTAATCTGTCTGTTTGTCTATATGCCTGTCTGTCTGCTTGCCTGCCTGCCTCTCTCTGTCTGTTGCCTGCCTGCCTCTCTCTGTCTGTTACCTGTTTGTCTGTCTGCTTGTGTCAGTGTGCTGCTCTCCTTTAGCTCCCAAAAGGACATTAACAGAGCTTTAAATTTAAAACTTTCCCATGGAATTGTACCTAGTAGTTATAGCTGGTAGCCATAAAAACTGTCAAGTTGCTACATTATAACCTCTACAGTGTTTAAAGCATGGTCCTTAATATAAACAGCAGTAATGTATCACTTTTCTTATCTGTGGATAGACACACTGAACTTGTGTGCTACAAACTTACAAGATGCCAAAAATACTAGAGCTCCTTATCGAAATTCACTGCCTTGCATTTATCTGGTGATTCATATGCAAGTATGTGACCAGCACATGAATGTATAAAGACTGCATGAAAAGATGATTTGTCATGTTGAAGAAATCAAGCCAATATACTGATATGAGAACAAAGTTAATGTGCATGAAAGATATTGAGATATTGACTAATCTGAGAATTCAGGAATGGAAACAAAATGGTATATGACAGATCTCTAATGCCATACTATCTAGATCACATATCACTGGAAAGTTGCTGTGATTTAATTTATAGAGCAGAACTCAAAATAAATTTTCCATACTGTCGTGTAACGCTTCCTTTGGTTTTTCAAATTTCCCCCCTTATGGCCTCTTATAGCCTTAGCCCCCCTCTGGGGTGTGCACTCATCCGACAGTTTTGGGAGGAGCCGAATCAAGTTGGTAGGATTCCATGTGGGATCAGGGCTACTGCCATGGCACCCTTGTTTTTTTCTACATTGGTCCCCCCATAGCCTGTTATAGCCTTAGCCCCCCTCTGGGGGTATATACTCAATCCCACAGTTTGTGGAGGAACTCCACTAAATTTAGTGTGTTATCACTTGGAACCCAGTGGCCATCAAGGCACCCTAGGTTTTCGAAATTAGCCCTGTATGGCCTGTTCTTGATTGATAAAAAGAAGTTGAGAGGTCTCATATGGTTTATTCCAAACAACATGGTAGACTCTATTGGTTCTTCTTTCCTCAGGGAGGGGGAGAGGGCATTAGAGTGTTAGACATTTCACCCCTCATTTTTTTTCAAGAAAAAAACTAAACAAATAAATAAATCTAGAATTATATTAAGATTTTTCTTTTTCCGTCCATAGGATGGCTACTTTTCTAGTGGTACATAATTAGGACTATTTATCAGTGTTTCATTGCATTCAATTTAATTAGACTTCAGCAAAAGGAATTGTTTTCTCATGAGTACAACTGCTTCAACCACAGACCAGTGTCCTAAAACAGTTTACCACTGTTATATTCGAAACTATACCTTGGTTAAAAAAATCAATTGTAAAAAAAAACAAAAAAACAAGCTAACTAGCCTAAAATGCTACCTTAGGTTTCAAGATCCATCTTTAGATAAGATAATACATGAACACTTACGTCAGACATCCTTGGAGTAATTAGCTGGCACACTATGACAGAGAAGTCAGGCCAGGCATCCGTGAAGAAATTGGCAGTGATGGAGCCAGCAATAGTACGATGCAGACATGCAGTCATCTATCAAAGTATCAAAACAATTTAATACAAATTACAAAAATATAAAATTCTATCACAATAATCAATATTACAAGCAGAATACCAGTGCTACCCTGCGTGTTCATCTCTACATATGTGTGAGTGTCCAAGTACAATGGAGGTTTTATTGATTCAATTTAGTAACAATTCATTGACTAATTGATACAAGTTGAACTTTTTTACTTGTAATAGCTGATTACTACGTGTAGGTATGACTTGACTAAGTTCACCACGGGGTTCTTTCTTGCCTTCCAAAGAAACATAAACCTTCTATCTCTCTGCTCAGAATTGTGCCAAATGTGTACTCAATCACAGTCATCAAGTTATTGAACAAAAGATAATAATGTTTAAAGGAGTTACTTAGTATACGAGTGCTAGAATGCTGAGGTGGATGACACAACAATGAACTGCCAGAATGCAGGACTATTGTTGACTACACCTGAACACACAATCAATAATTAAGTCACAACCTGAACATACAATGAATAATAACTACTTTATTTGATCCCTTCATATGGTACAGTAAACACATTAGATCAGAGTCCAATGTCTAGTTCCCTGTTCTTCCTCCAAGCCAATGGATTAGTCTGCCTAGTCTGCCACTACAATGTCCTCTCTTTCTCTCTCTTTCTCACTCTCTATACTATGAAGATGAAATAGTCTGTCTGCATGTCTGTTTGCTTTTGTGTCTGAGGGTCACACTTGAATGGGTGGAGTTAGACTCATGAACCCACATATATATTTAGAAGCAGTGTCTCCAGGGGAACGTTTGAAGCCAGAAATTGTACTTTACCAGAAAAAAGAATGAAGCTACAGGCCTAAAACTTTGGCATGCAGACACAACTTGACTCTGTGAATAACATTGGGTGGGTCCCATCTGGCCACACCTCTTCCTCTTGGTGTGCAAGGCTAAAATTGTCAAAAATGGTACTTCTAAAAAAAAATCTTTGACCCAATCACATGTTCACTATTGTATTAAAAGTCTGCAACATATATCTTCAAAGCAGACACTTTTGTGACTACATCCCACCAAAGGTGGGCCGAAAAACCACCCATAGGGCGGGTTTTTCGACTTTTGGTTGTCCATAATCTTTCTATAAAATATTTCATTATAGGGAGAACTGAAAGTGCTACAAGGTCAAGGAGCAGGTCTGGGACACCAGCAGCACAGATAATTTCTGGCTGTATATTCATTCATGTATTGATCCAATGGGATATTTCTGTTCTAACTGTTCAGCGTGGGTGTAGCCCACCTTTCCACTTCAAAAATCCTGGAAATAAAACAAAACTTTAAAAACTTTTTTTTTTTTTAATTCCTTTAAAATAAATTCCTAGCTCCAGTAGTAAAGCTGATTGCATGCCTGCTTATGAGTTGCTGTCATACTAAATAACAAAATTGCTGCATTCCCGTGGATCTGATTAATAAACTTTCCAGATGTGATATTCTTATATTAGGGTCTAATATCCACTCCTTTTTTTTTAGTTGGTCAAATTCTTAGAAAACTTTAAAAAAATAATTATAATATTAAAAAAGACAAACAACAAGCCAAGAGAAGGTCTGTAATGCAATATCTGATCCGCATCCATAACTCATCCCCAACAGGGGTTATGGCCTGCAATAGGTGATCCCCCACTGCCATAACCAATCCGCTCAAAAAGAAAATAAAAAACATTTGTGTGTGTGTGTGCAGGATTTGTTTTTCCTTGGTAGCATATCCACTATTAACAGACTTTGGAGTACTCCACAAGAGAGAAGTTGCTCCAAATTGTGGTGGCCACTGCTATATTATGGGTGGTAGTGGATTTTTTAAAAATTTTTATAAAACATTTTGTTGCTGTCTCTTCCAACCAGCTAGCTATTAGATATGAACTATTTATAATTATGTGGCTGTCCTTCCTTCTTTTTAATTTTTTTTTATATCAACTTAATTGATGGGGTTATGAGGGATCATCTTATTGTCTCAACTCAGGTTAGATGAAAAAATAATGCCAAGGTCTCCAAAATTATATCTATGAAATATTACATTGATGTACTCAATGGAAACTCTTTTTCAAGAAAATTTTTCACCTAACATTCTCACTCACTACAACTCCAGTATCTGCATCTATCAATTTTGAGATGTAGATACTGGAGTTGTATGAGTGAGAATATTAATGTACAAATTTCTTGAAAAAAAATAATTTCCATTGAGTACACTAATGTGAGATTTCATAGTTATAATTTGGAAATTAATACTGTCCTGTCAAGATGCAATTGGTAAATGCACTTGATACCATCAGCAAATATCAGGGTATGAGAATACTTAATAAAATGAGGACTAAATAGAGCATAGGTCTACTTCCTTGTGGCACTCCAGATAAAACAGGTAAAAACATTGAGCATGTGATTTATAGAGACACACAGAAATCTGCCCATTAAACAATAACCAAAAGTCCCCCAGTTATACCATAGGTCCACAACTTTATCAATAATTCTGTATGAGGTACACTTCAAAAGCCTTTGAAAGTTCAAGTATATGATGTGCACTTGAAATCAGCTATCAATCTCTTTATAAAATTAACATACAGGGGTGTAGAACTTTCAAAAATGGGGAGGACTGACACTGAATTGGTTCAAAATCTGGAGGCTTCCCATTAATATATTTACACCCACTATATCTTCAACTTTGAAATTTTAATATGCCAGGGCAGAGCGTATTGACTGACCATACCCTTGTAAATCAATATCAAGTTAAGCAGAAAATATGCCTGCAATTGTAAAATGTTTTTTTTTTTTTTAGTTTTTAATTTTATGTGTCAGCAGGTTGAGATTCGAGTTTAAGTTGTGTATTAAAAAAAAGGTGTATTTAAACTAAGTGTTTCTGTTGATCAGCCCACCACTGAGTTAGTCAGTTAGTAATAATTTTGGGGATGGATTCCCATAGTTATGAGCATGGGAATGTTTATCTTTAATGGATATAAACATCAAAGCTATAAGAACACTGAAATGAAGGCTTAAATTACAGGGGTTGCTAGTTTGATTTCCCCTTCAGAATTAAACTGAACATAAATACCTTTAATGTTTAACAATTTATCTATAGCACTTCAAAAAAGGAACTTTATCTGCATGTGAAGGTTAGACTGTTGTCAAAACAAATGTTCAGGCTATTAAATCTGAAAGATCAGATCTGGATCTTGATCACTTCTGGAAATACACTGCACAGAGATCAAAAATCAATGTTTATTTCAATGCTTGAATATTGTAAAAATCTTACAAGAAGATTTGAAAAAAGGTGATGCTCCTCCGAGTATGTTACTGTTCAAGATTAGTATTAAATGAAATATTTGAGATTTCTACTTACACAGTAACAACAATCAAAGAGAGGTTTCAGCAGATATGGTATCAAGTAAAGCTGGAAACTCATTTGATAAAGAAAAATGTTAGTGATGAAGCCTTTACAGAAGTGGTCATATTTTATGGAGTGGCATTTATATAGAGAGTCTAAAAAAACAAAAAAAAAAAACAAAAAAAAAAACAAAACGAACCTCACATCATACTAATCCATAGATTGAAAATAATTTGAAGTCATTATTCAAATATCTCAAGAGTTTAGGTGAGGTTGGGAAAAAAAAAAAAAAAAAAAAAACTATTAAAAGTTATTTGGGCTGTTAATTTGATACTAGTACTGCTAATAATCAATGTTCTCAGGGGAGATACTTCAGTTACGCTAGATCAAAAATTGGCTAGATGAAACTTGGCTAGATTAAAATTTGGCTTCGTTCATGGACAAATCAGGTTCTGCTAAACTGGTGTATGACCCTATATGTGCACAAGATGAAAACTGACTTCCTCCCCATTGCACAAGATGGAAATTGACTCTCTCCCCATTGCACATCATATTGATACTTAGGCAAATGAATGGTTTCTCTCAGTTACCTTATCTACATCAGTGACTTACTAAAATAAGCAAATGAATTCCAGATGTGGACATAAATTTCAGCATTTTTTTATGTAATGCGGTTGTTTGTTGAATACACTAGTCCATCTATAAATAAGACACTCAGCAGGACAACAAGCTCCTGGTTATATTTACTTTAGCACAGAACATTAGTCAATGAAGCTACATCTTAATGTACATCGTCCACAGCTATAAATTATATGGAAGGTCAGCAATTGCAGCTGCAACCTAGTCCAGATCAAATCATTCCAAGGACTGGGGGGGGGGGGGGGGAGGGGGATATTGTATGACAGGTCAAATGTAGATTCTTAATACCATGCAGGTTGAACTGCAACAAAAATGAAAATAAATCAACTAAGTTGATACCAGAAAAGAAAGACAGTCACAGAGCTGAGACAGCACTTTCTTTCTCCATCATGTAACAGTAGGCCAGCACAAATTAGAGCTATTTCTCAATGAGAATTGTAACTATCTCCAATTTCTTTCTCTAACTCCATATTCCATAAACAGTGGATTTCAAATTTTTAAAAACAAAAAAAAAAATCCTTCTGCTTTAGATAGGGGGATACAACTCTCCATGGGCTACAACTCTCCATGGGGCTACAACTCTCCATTGAGCTACAATTCTCCATTGGGCTACAACTCTCCACTGGGCTACAACATATCCACATCTTGGGTTATTAAAAGTACCACCCAATTAAAAATACTGACTTACAATCATGGTACTGGTGAACTCCCCTTCCTTTTTCAACACCTCCAACACTTCAGGGTAGCAATTGTGAGGAATTTTGTGCACCATACTGAAACACCTCCACTTGACTACAAAACACCTTCAAAAAAACCTTCAAGAATGCTACGCTATACTTAAGCTCCACTTAAGCTATAACAGTCCCGGGCAATAACTCATTCTCAAGTTGACAATGAAACTGAGGGTATTTGTCGCTAATTACTCCCCACCCAGGCCACTCTCACAGTTGGGAATGACCTCATTGGAGTGCTACTGGTTGTGGCTAGTGTTCTCAGAGGACTTGAGATATTTCTCCTTTTTTTGTGTGGGATACTCTGAACATATTCTAAAGCATATCATTGGAAAGCATTTGAACTAATTTAGCTTTCATTTGGCAATAAAATTAAGGGTAGGGTTGAATGACAAGTTATGGTACATAGTAGATACATCATTAGCAAGTCATGGATGTTTCCCCCTTCCAAAAAAAAAAAAAAAAAAAAAAAAAAAATTTTGGGCAAGTTGTGCAGACCACCGAATTTTGTCAACGTACCATTCAGCATTATACAGTGGTTCCAAATCACTCTGCCCTTTCTATAAAAAAAAAAAAAATAAATAAATAAAAAAAATAAATAAATAAATAAATTAAAAAAATGCAATGCTGCTTACATGTCTTCTTAAGAGCTGCCATTATTTGAATGAAGCCACATTGTATAGAAATGGTGTTTTGAGTGACTTAACCATGTTTTGTGTTGACTTTGACCAGGGTAACACCAGTGATGTGCTACTGCTTTTATTAAAAATCAATTCCTCAGAAGGAATTGGGTGTTTCTACATATAAACTTCAGACCTTCATTCCTCTTTCCAAGGCACTGTCCTGTCCCTTGGAAGTAACTAGTTAGATGGTTTAGAGAGAATAACATAAATTTTGTCTGTTGTACTAGTTTTCTGTATTAGAGCTACATTCACCAATAGCAACAGTTCACCAAACAAACATTTTTCATAAGAAAATGTAAATATTATGGATAGATTGCTAAATGGAACTAAATCACATACAAAACTGAACTACTAAAATAATAAAGAAATGTTGATGAAATAGTTTTGGTTTTATGTTCCTCTCGTGCTTTTTTTTTTGGTGTTGGTTTTCTTTGTTATTGAATTAAATCTTGCCTACTTTATGTGCATGTATTAACGATGAATGGAATGCAACCTACTAGGACAGTGTAGAGCATGGGAGTCCACAAAACCAGAGCTTTTACAAGATGCTCTGGGATACCTTTTCCTTTTGTTTAAAGGAATCTCCATGCAGAAGTGATTGTAAAGTAAGTTAACTGCTTAAGCAGTGGGAGTAGTGCTGGAGACTATCTGCTCACCACTTTCAGAATACAAAATTTTTTTTTGCTGGAACTCATGCTTTAAATTGTGCATAATGTCAGGCGTAACAAGGGTGGAACCAAAACTGCAAAATTTAGTTTATAATCCCTGTACAATGTATCTATGGTCTAATCAAGTTCCATAGAGGGTTTGTTCCCACCAACCATGATTTCATTGGGAGGAGGGAGAGAAAAAACAGTGTTGATTAATGTTTAGAATTGTAATAAACAAGATCGGTCGGTACTCCAACACACACACACAATCTATTTTATTTCCTTCAAATACATCAGTACAAGCGTAAAATGTAAGCAATTGAACATTGAGGTTCCCTTTTTTTAAAACAGGTATAGTTCACAGAAGAATGTTATTCTTGAGTAATGACAGCTTTAACAGTCGGTGCTGTCAGTTTCAATCCAGCAATACAGCTCTTTGTCATATAGAAACCCTAGCTTCTCTGCCAACCGTATGCTACTGTTTCCCTCTACACAACCCACGAAGGGAGTAATGGACGACCGCTGCTTAACTGATCGGCATAGTGCAGCCATGACAGCTAGACCAAGTCCTTTCCTTCGGTGATCGTTGATGGTAAGTAGGGGTCCCAATTCACTGAAGGCATATTGCATAATCCATGACACAGGTTGGGTATCATCCTCATCAGAGAAGGCTGCGGCTGAACCAAACCTCTGGATGCACTCATCAAACATTGCAGTTTTGTTCGGCCAGTCATTGAAATAATTCCAGTGCTGTGCTGCAAACTTGGCATGCTCTGGTTTCAGCTCTCGAATAGTATATCCTTCAGGACATCTAAATTGGAAAAAAAACATTGGAATAGAAACATTGGAATAGAAACATTGGAATAGAAACATTGGAATAGAAACATTGGAATAGAAATAGATTGATATCAGTATTCCAAATACAAGTTTATATGCATATGTTAACACCAATTTCAGCAAATACACACACAACTGAAGTAGAATGAAATATTATTGTTCATTTATTTTGGCAAATAGGAGAGGGAATTTTCAGTATGCACAGTGGAATCAGCAACAACACATTATACTGGTTGTTTTGGGTGATCTGGGGGAGGATGACATCTGGCATGAACCACTTTACAATATTTTATGCATGTGTCTGTAATTTAAATCAATAATTCTTGAAATCTATCTAACCAAATGTTTCTGCAAATTAAGTTTGCCAAAATTCTTCAACCAGTTTTTCATGATATTGCAGGAACCACTAATTGCAGTTATTGAACAGTAACACTCATAATACCACATGTGAAATCATAAATATCTCAATATCTATAAAATTTGTGTCTGTCTGTCTGTCTGTCTGTCTGTCTGTCTGTCTGTCTGCGTGTGTGCACACGCTTAAATATATCTTTTATAATTTCTTGACTTTGGGCATTTTTGGGGGCCAATTTTGGGTGTGTGTTTACTTATGGGTGATGTCAGGTGCATATAAGTGTTATAAGTGTAAAATGGCTG
>OZ017783.1:7355727-7437393 GCA_963969325.1 Lycopodina hypogea | reverse complement strand
TGTCAGATCTTTTTTTAAATTTTTTTATTTTTATTTCTCTTTTTTCCTCCTTTTTCATTATTTTTTTCTCTCCCTTTTTACATCCATGTTATCACAAGATATATTTTTATGGCCAAGTGATTTGTCTGTCCACTCTACAGAGCAGACTAATGTGAATTACTATTGAAGGGCCTAAATTAGGTGATGCCAATTTTGAGGAAATTTTAGGTGTTCAAAGAGCAGAATCAGAGAATCAAGTTTTGAGCATTAACTTTGAACATCAATTTAATCATTATTACCATATGCAGTGACATCATCATAAAGGCTATCATAAACCATTGACATTGGGGTCAAATTTTAGGGGTATTTTTGTATTAATCCCAGGGTTTTGAGAACTAGAGCATCTGCCAGTTCATATTTGATTCTTAATAACATTGCCTTTAGATAAGTTGGAAGACCTCAAATCCCATCACAGCCATTGCCTTCATCACTCAAGGGACAGTCCTGGAGTTTTAAGCAATTTTTAAAAAAATATTAAAGCATACAACTCTTTCTTAAAGATAGCGTCCCTTGGAGTGGATCACAGCGTCATTGCTCCTGGTTGCCAAACATCCTTCAGGGTTCAGGACAAGTGTATCATAGTGTTGGCTCTTTACTTCCAATAGCTAAAAACCCGCCCTATGGCTGGTCTTTCGACACATCTTTGGTGGGCTGTAGTCACAAAAGTGTCTACTTTGAAAATGTATGTTGTACACTTTTAAAACAAAAGCCAACATGTGATTAAGTCGAAGTGTTTTTTTATTTTATTTTTACAAGTACCATTTTTTGGCATTTTACCTGTGGCACACAGGTCTAGGAACACTTGGAATGGTGGGGAGGGGAGAAGGATATATTCACAAGTTTTGTTCAAGAATGGACTTTTAACAAATTATTTACTGTTTGGAAACACCCAAAAAAAAAAAAATTTTTTTTAGACTAATTGGTTGCAACCAAGTGACTTTACTGTATGGAAACCTGTGGTTACAACTAAGTACATTTACTGTATAGAAACCCAAAAATTATAAATCTTACCATAACTTCAACCTCATCTTAAATGATTCAAATAATTCTTTTTTTCTGGTCTAAAACACTACTTTTTAATAAATATAGTAATTAGTTGCCACAGATCTTAGTGTGGGACCGCTCTTGTTACCTGTGGCACCGCTCTTGTTACCTGTGGCACCGCTCTTGTTACCTGTGGCACCGCTCTTGTTACCTGTGGCACACAGGCCTAAGAACACGAGGAATGGTGGGGGCGGATACATCCACAAGTGTTGCTCAAGAATTTTAAAAAATTTTTTAAACTAATTGTTTACTGTTTGGAAACACCAATGTTTTTTAAAATTTTTATTACAACTAATTGGTCATGATTAAGTGCTTCTACTACGAGAAACCCATGGTTACAACTAAGTACTTTTAATATATAGAAAGTCAAAACTTTTAAAAATTGCCACAACTTTTAACCTCACCACAAGTGTTTTAAACAATTATTTTTCCTGGTCTGAAACACAATGTTTAATAAATTTTGTAGTAATTATTCGCCACAGGTCTTAGTGCAGATCACTCTTGTTAACCTTACACACAAAGAGGAAGAGGTGTGGCCAGATAGGATCCACCTCATGTTATTCACAGTCAAGATGTGTCTGCATGCCAAGTTTTAGGCTTGTAGCTCCATTCATTTTTCTGGCTGAAGCACTATTTTTGTTTTTTTTTTAAATACAGAAGGGGGTGTGTCTATATAGACATAAGTAAGACGTCGCTCTGGTGACACTGATTCTAAATATATATATATATATATATATATATATATGGGTTCATGAGCCTAACTTCAAGTGTGAATCGTGGACAGACAGACAAACTATTCGTATATTATAGTATAGATAACTAATTGATGTAAAATTCCTTCAAATCTATTTCATTAAAAGTCCACATGAGCAAGCCCAGCAGAAGTAACTTGGTACCAAATCTCAAGATGGAGGATAACATCCACGCAATAGCAGCATCCCCTGCATCAAAGGAAATCCTTACATCAAAGACTTAATAGCTGCCCTTGAAAATATGTCAATTGAAAACCCAGCTGGAGAACATCAGGGCAGATTTAATTCACACTAACAACCAATGAAGTGGTAGTTGCCATTGCAGGCCAAGAGTTTGAGAGAAGAGACGTTATTCCTAGAAATATGACTATCCCCTAGAACATGTTGCTGAAACACACAGGTCCTATGTAAAAAAACTTTCTTATGAGACAAGTCAATCCAGAACGTTACAAAGGAAACATGCTTCCATTGCACATAAAATTACAAGAAAATAAGTATCCACAAAAGTTGTTCAGCAATTTAACAGTTTCCGTAAGACATCATATCAATTAAGGAGGCATGCAGGAGTTGCCCACATGCACAAGAATGCTGTGATGCCGTTACTAAGAGTGGAGTACACAGGAAGGATCAAGGTTTTAAATGGCAGTCAGAAAAGCCCAATATTAAAAGATCATCATCTCAGCTAAAACTAACATGTTGCTTTGCTGCTTACATGTTGACATATTCTGATAGTCCTTCCACAGCGTCTAAAGTAATATAGAATCTTTATCTGAGGCGTTAAATATGTGATGTAAAAAAAAATTAGAGTGTGGGAGAGAGAAATTGTGAAACACCTCATCTAGGATAAATCTAAATCTCTATCCTTACATGGCAGGCTGCTCATGATAATTTTATAAGGAGAAGACTCATAATCTTCCAAGTACCTACAAGACCAATCACTTTCTCGATTGGCTAAGATTACAAATACAGTCAAGGCAATTTAAGAAGGATATAAGCAATCTAATGCTAGTTGGGTAAGCTACAGGGATTTCAAAGACCATGCTAACTACTCTACTACATATAGTCACTCTAATCTTAACAAGGAGAGAGGGGAGAAAATCTCCATCCACAGATCACTTGAATTACCAAGAGTATAAAGACAAAACTAATTTTAGTTTCATACTTACTTGACGTCCAACAATGCCAGTGGAGAAGCATCGGGCAGATAGAGTATGTAGTATTTTGCGACTTCAACTTTCATCTTGATAGACAACGACTTCGATAAACCATCCCAAGCACTAGCCTCTATACCTAGAGAGGTTGAGCAGAAAATAAGCATGGAAGTTGATTTCAACTGAGCCAAAATATAATTACATCACTGAACACAGGTGTTCTCACTAGCCCAAACACATGTACACCCCTCTCTTACACACACACACACACACACACACACACACACACACACACACACACACACACACACACACACACACACACACACACACACACCAAACAAAACGATTGCAGCTATATAAATTACAAACTCCTGTAATTGCTTGAGTGGTGCAGTTACTCTACAAACCACACTATGAAAACACGCGTAAATGACATCATTACATCACTAGAATTAACATAAATGCAATCATTGTTTGTACCAAGAATAGATTGCTTTTCTCCCACAGGCATCAACTTTTCTTCTTGCAGGATCTTCCATAGTAGCTCACTGGACGTGCCATAACAGGACAGATCCCAGCTCTGCAGACAAGTGTGGGTGAAGTGTAACAGAGGCATCATTGTAAAAATGTACTTTCTTCAGCTATTCTGTCTGTCTATTTGTCTGTCCGTCTATCTGTTTGTCTGTGTTTTGGATCTTTACCTTTCAAAAAGGTCAGTAATATTAAGAATTCAAATTTTCCCATGGAACAATAGTAGTATCTGCTGGTAGCCACGAAAACTGGTAAGTTTCCATAGTAGAACCATTACAATGCTTATTTAATGCTTGGTTCTTTAGAAAAACATCAGTGCTGTATCACATGCTTTACACATGCAGCTTTGTAATTGCTTTTTGATAGACACACTGAAATGTGGTAGAATGTTCATAAATGCCAAAAACATGAAAGAAAAAAAAAGGAACTGGTAGACAACAAAGATGTTGACTTGATTAATCTGAGAGATGAGGAATAGAAATAACAAGATACCTGATAAATCTAACACCACAATATCCAGATCTTACACCACTAGAGAAATAAAATATAACCAGAGGCCCATTTGCAGTTTCGCTTGCAATGATCAGGGCACTTTGTCCAACAAACATACTTTATCATAGACATTATTGAAAAGGGCATCGGAAGAATTCCAAGTTAATTGGCAGTGATTGCATTTGTTGGATAAATAATTTTCACAACAGTGCTTTCTCAGAAATTGTGAATGCCTGCTTCTTTTTTTTTTTTTTTTTTTAAAGTTTCAGTTATTGCTTTTCTGATGTGTCCTACCCCAGACACAGCTCATAATGGTGTCGATTTTTCTAGATGGCTCCACAGAAGGGGGAGTAGAATATATATATTCTTTAATGGATGGAAAAATAAATAAAACTAAAGAAACTAACAATTTTTTGTATGTTTACCTTGTGTGAAGCTTGCTTATGTAAGCTTTCCCTAAGTGAAGTCTTCTCAAGTCTTGTAAGTCTTGCTGTGCCACCCACAGGGGAAAAAAGGGGAGGGGGGGTTCGGGAATTGGTTAATGATATGGATGGTGTGGTAAAGCTATGTTTAATTGTAAACTCACTTCCTCTTCCTACTATTGATTGATGTATGCAAACAGAATGTCATGTGATTGTCTGGACAGTTGTCCTCGTGTGCACTTTTAATATAATCTTTAAGCCTTGACTGTACTACCTGGCCATTGAATCTGCACCAATCTCTATAAAGAAACCCACGATACCACAGATGGAACCATACAAAATGAAAACCCTTACTATATTTAAATTAAGTGGAGTTTTGTTAGAGATATCCCAAGTGAAATCTGGTTTAAGTTTTATTTAAGTTGTCCTAGGTTTCTCTCAAGTTTTGCTCTGCCACCCACAGAAGGGGGAGTAGAATATATATATATGTATATATATATATATATATATATATATATATATATATATTTTTTTTTTTTAATGGATGGAAAAATAAATAAACTAAACAAACTGTAACACCTTTTTGTATGTTTAGCTTATGTGAAGCTTGCTCATGTAAGCTTTCCCTAAGTGAAGCATTCTCAAGTCTTGTAAGTCTTGCTTTGCCACCCACAGGGGGAAAAAGGGGAGGGGGGGGGGGGTTCGGGAATTGATTCAAGGAAAAAACATAACCAAACAAACAGAAACACCTTTACTATTTACCTTAAGTGAAGTCTTGAACAAATTTTTTTTTTAATGTTCTTCTCAGCAAGTGAAGCCACACTCACTGAAACTCCTTTACTATATGTGAAGTCTCGCAAAAGTCTGAAGTTTTCTCAAATCTTGTCATGCTCAAGTTTTGTTGTCCTTTTCAAACTGAAACAGCTGGATACAATGTCGACCTTTTATCTACTTTACTAACACAATTGGCTTAAAAGAAAGACTTTAGCTTACCTCTAACTTTTTAGTTGTATATTTTAAAGAAATTCGAAGGCCTTCTGCACCCCTAGTACCATGTAGGGAGCAGAAAGAAGTTTAATTTGCTGTCCCAAGACCCACAGTTCAAAAAGGCAGGCAGGCAGGCAGGCAGGCAGGCAGGCAGGCAGGCAGGCAGGCAGGCAGGCAGGCAGGCAGGCAGGCAGGCAGGCAGGCAGGCAGGCAGGCACGGAGTTAGTTAGTGAAAATAATATATAGGATTTCCATACTGTTGTGATCTCCTTAATTAAGTAAAGGCATCATTAAGATTATGTGACAACCGCTTCTTAATTATTTAGTTTAATTAGCAGTTAGTAAAAGGTGTTATTTTCTGTCAGGGCTTTAGTATTTAATTTAATTAGCAGAAACAAAAGGAGTTGTTTTCCAGAGTACTACAGACTGCTCCACCACAGACCAGCGTCCTCTGGAAAGGAAGCTGCCATTTGTGTTTAACCTGCTTACCTTTATCAGGCATGAAACTTTTCTTAAATAAACATTAGATAAATAAACAACAACAACAACAAAACAAAGAGAAGGGTCATCATTGGTCTATAAAATCAGACCTGTAGGTGTAGGATAAGCTTATATATGGAAACTTACATCAGACACCCTTGGAGTGATCAGCTGACACACTATGACAGAGAAATCAGGCCAAGCATCCGAGAAGAAATTAGCAGTGATGGAGCCAGCAATAGCATGCTGCAGACACCCAGCAATCTATGAAAGTATCAATGCAAATTGAATATTCTTTAATATGCTATATGAAAAGTAATGGGTGTGTAAGTCCGTCCCTCCATCCATAACACTAAATGTGTTCGCAAATTAAAAGGGGTACTTCCTGAGGTCGAAGGTAGATGAAATTTGGCATGAGGATAGGTGTGGTGACAAGGTTACTGACCATTTTCTTAAAATTTCATTAAAGATAATTTCAACAGAGATAATTAGCATTGTAATTTTGACCATTTTTTTGGTCAAGAATAAACTCAATCTCCTGTTTTTCATGTCTGGAGAATTAAGCATTTAGTAAAGTGAATTTGATACTCTAGTGACGAGAGCGAAATAAGTCCACCAGCTAGTAAAGTAAAAATGTATGTACTTTCACATTAACTTGTTAGTATTAGGACTAATTTCATTTAATTGTGCCTGCTAGGGATTGAATGTGTCAAGACTTCTTACCAATTTATCATTAGTGGATGGGAGGATGTTACTCTCTTTGTTATATAACCAAGTGACTCTATGCTAGTAGTGCAGAGTGATTTGGGAATGACTTATGTGTTCAAATTGAGAACTTGTAGAGGTATCCAGTATTGCTTGGCAAAACTATGAAGCAATATGCTTTAATGCTATGATCAATGTACTCCTATCCATTACCTACTCATCTTTCTCTCCCTCCCTCCCTCCCTTCCCTCCAACCCTTACCCTATTTAGCCATGCTCATCGCAGTGGGAAAGGGTTGGGGAAAAGGAGAGAAGATGGGAAGGGGGGGGGGGGGAAGATAGGAAGACTCCATTGGACCCACTTAGGCCAAGCCCATTGCAGCAGAAAAGGAAAGGGGGGGGGGGGGGGGGGAAATAAGAAAGAAAATAATAAATGGGGAGGGGGTACATCTTCAGTTGCTACTCCATTTCATCTCCACTTAGCTACTGACATATCCTCTGATTAAAAGACAGGAAATGTAGCGCAACTTAAAATTCTTAAAGGGTAACTGAACTGGAAAAAAATCCCCCCCCCCCGTCTTATCCTGTCTTTGATCTTGTCTTTGATGCATAACTTAATATAAAAAAATTTGGAAATTTTTTGGTCCAATATTTATGAAGAAAAATTGGCTTCAAAATTTAATTCCTGTGTGGGGTATAACTCTTCAATAATGTCACAAGGGGGACATCTGCAGCAAGAACTCAATGTAAGTGATATGCTACTTCAACAATTCTGGAGTCAGAAAAATGCCGTATTTTCCTTCTCAAGAGAACATGTATCATTGAACTTTGTCTGTACTATCAGTTTCTAAAGTTTTGAATCCCACTTCTCCTTCCTGGCTTCCACATGGACTGCACGAGTTGACTTTGGTATAGCCTTTATGTTGATGGACCACACAGAGTTAATGGCTGTGCAGAGAGAATCTTTGGCAAGGTCAGAATTTTCATGAGCATGGTCAAAGCTGCTTGAGAGAGAGAGAGAAAAGTGAAATTTCTGCTGTATGTGAAACCCAGTAATGAAGTGTTAGCTCTCCACATTCATGCTACACGAAGTCAACAGGCAGGAGTAAGCCTTGATGAATGCCTCCAAGTTTTGAAGACCTTAAGTGAAGACTGTGATTGTAAAGCTGTTACAGATGAGCAAGATAGGGATGAGGCAATAAGGGATGCACTCACAGCAGGTCTACAGTCTAGTGACATACACCAGAGACTCTTAGAAAATAAGACCTTAGATCTTGCAATGATGTTTGATCAAGCTAGAGCTCTGGAGTCCACCCAGAAGAGTTCTGGCTCCTAATGCTTCCCTGCACCTCCAGTACAGGAGCTACTATACCTCTCAGTGCTCCTCCTGCATTTGAAAATCTTTTGTATGTGGGATCCTAGGAAGCAACCAGACAATCCCATTCCCAAGGAATAAAATGTTATTTTTGTGGATTCCCCAAACACCCACTGATTAAGTGTCTAGCTAGAGAAGCGACCTGCAACAAGTGTCAACGTCGAGGATATTTTGCAAAAGTGTGTAGATCTAGCCCCCACCCTCACACTAACTCTCCATCTATTCACAGTGGACCATCAGCAGCCATGGAGGTATCTGCTGTAGCTTCATTAACAGCAGCCACGAATGCCCAGTCCTCGGATAAGTCTACATCCTGTGTAAAAATTAATGGACGTCAAGCTGGTGCCATTATGGACAGCAGAAGTTCTGAGAGCTTCATCAACCCTTAACTTGTGGAACTCCGTGGTCTACCAGTGTATCCATCTTCAGGAACTGTTTTTCTTGCATCGGCTTCCCAATCCGCCGAGATACAAGGTTATTGTAAAGTTAATCTAGCTATAATGGGTCGTCAGTATAACAACGTTCGTATTTATTTACTCCCATCTTTTGTGCTGACCTCATCTTGGGTCATGATTTTTAAATTCAGCATCAAAGTGTCACTCTGAACTATGGTGGAAAGGAAGCACCCCTAAATTTAGTGTGTGGGCTGAGCTCACTGAATGTGAAACCACCGGAGCTCTTTGAAAATCTTACTGCAGATTGCCATCCGATAGCAAGTAAATCACACCGATATAGCTTAGCAGACAGGCAGTTAATTGAAAACGAAACAAAAAGAGACTCTTGAAAGAGGGGATTATTGAGAAAAGTAATTCTCCATGGAGAGCTCAGGTGGTGGTTGTTAAAGACACGCATGTCCAGGGTAAGAAAAGGTTGGATATTGACTACTATCAAACAATTAACAGATTCACCCTCCTCCATGCGTACCATTACGTAGGATTGACGAAACTATGAACAAGATTTCTCAATTTTGTGTCTACAGTGCTATTGATTTCCGGAAGCGCCATCATCATGTACCAATCAAACTAGAAGACAAGCCTTACACTGCTTTTGAGGCTGCAGGTAGGCTCTACCAGTTTATAAGAGTGCCTTCTGGAGTCACTAATGGTGTGGCTTGTTTAAAAAAAAAGGACAGACAAGCTTATTTCCATGGAGAAGTTGACAGGTATTTTTGGCCTACCTGGATGATGTCACAATATGTGGTATGACACAAGAGGAACACGATGACAATCTGAAGGCTATCCTTGAAGCTGCAAAACAGTGCAATATGACATACAGCCCTGAAAATTATAAGTTTTCAGTGACTGAACTTCATATACTTGGTTGCTTGGTTAAGGATGGTGAGATTCAGCCAGATCCAGAGAGACGGCACCCTCTTCAAGAATTACCAGTTCCTTCTAATATGAAAGCACACATCGCCTATTGGGCTTTTTTTCATACTATTCTAATTGGATACCGGGTTATTCAGAGATAATCCGACCTCTGATTTCAACAAGGGTATTTCCATATACTCAAGAAGCTAAAGATGCCTTCAACACTCTAAAGAAAACCATTGAAGAATCAGTTGTGTGCAGTATTTATGAGTCAGTAAAGTTGGAGGTGGAAACTGATGCATCAGACTTTGCAATAGCGGCAACCCTGAATCAAGCCGGTTGTCCTGTCGCTTTCTTTTCTTGCACTCTATAGGGTCCAGACGTTTGTCATGCATCAGTGGAAAAGGAAGCCCAAGCCATTATCGAGACTATTCGTCATTGGAAGCATTGCCTAACTGGTAAACACTTCTCACTCGAGACTGATCAGAAATCTGTAGCATATATGTTCAATATAAAGCAGAGAGGCAAAATAAAGAATGATAAGATCACGCGATGGAGGATGGAATTTTCATGCTATACTTTGATATTGTATATCAGCCAGGGATAGAGAACATTCCTCCTGACACATTGTTATGAGGATACTGTAATGCAATGACTAGTGAAAATGGAAGTCTTGCTGTATAGCACCGGGCCCTTTGTCACCCAGGCGTAACACGAATGTATCACTTCATTATGTCCTGAAACTCGCCTTATTCGATGGAAGATGTTCAAAGTGCAACCAGATCATGCAGCATTTGTGCTAAATGCAAGCCCCGGTTTCATTGACCCAATCAAGCACATCTAATTGAAGCCACTCAACCGTTTGAGCGATTAAATGTTGATTGCAAAGGTCCACTTCCAACTAATAACAGGAACCAATACTTTTTCGACAGTGATAGACGAGTATTCAAGGTTTCCTTCCATAATTCCATGTGCTAACATGACAGCTACAACTGTCATCAAAGCGTTTGTAGACTCTAGTCTCTTCTCCATGCTTGGCATACCGGCCTATGTGCACTCAGATCGAGGAATGTCTTTTTTGAGTACTAAGCAGCGCAACTTCCTTCACGAAAAAGGGATAGCAACTAGCCGCACTATGCCCTATAATACTCACAGAAATGGACAATCAGAAGTGTACAATGGAACTGTCTGGAAAGCCATTACTCTTGCTCTTAAAACTAAGGGACTTCTGACATCGTGCTGGCTAGAAGTTCTCCCCGATGTTCTACACTCTATTTGGTCACTGTTCTGCACTTCTACAAATGCTACTCCACACAAGCGAATGTTCAGCTACGTGCGAAGATCCACAGTTGTAGTTCTATCCTGACTTGGCTCATGAAACCAGGTACCGTTCTCCTAAAGTGGCATATCCGAGCTCATAAGTCTGAGCCCCAGGTAGATGAAGTAGAGCTCCTTGAAGCTAACCCACAGTACACCCATGTATGCCTCCCTGACGAACGTGAGATGACAGTGTCTCTCAGCACCTGGCCCCTCGTGGAGATGTATCCCTGACTATGGAGGAACGGTTATTGGTGCCACAGTCATCCCCTGAAGTCAAAGCAGTCATAACTACACCTGTACAGGAGACAGGATTGGAGGCCCTCACTGATACTTCTGTGATATATTATCCCGCTATGTCTTCATGGCCCACAACAGCTGAATCCCTTTTTCTACGCTGTTCAAAGCGGAACCGGCCCCCGCCAGAATGTTTGACGTTGTGAACACTTTTCACACAGGGTGTGAATGACATCACATCCTGTTGAACACTAGGTCATATGACAATCTATAATTAACGCTCACCTAGATTGCTTATTGGTTTCATTGTTTAATACTTACCTGTGTTCTTAGTTGTATAAAACCTATTTCTTATAAAAGGTTTTGTCTCTTACATATCAAACCATTTCCATTATCCTTTGCTGGTGCCCACTTACTCTGGAAAAGGCAAACCTCATGTGTCCACCTTTCTTATACTGAATTTTTTCCCTACCCAGATTGTCCACTGTCAAAATTCTGGCGAGATACCAGCAAAGAGTCTCTTTTGAGTCATTTTCCTCCCACAGAGCAGATATAGGTGTTAGGGAATGGTAGGGTATGCTGGTTTGACTCAGTGTGGTTAGGCAGCTTGAGGGCAAACCTCTACTAGAATGGATTGCCATTGATTGATGATTAGGTTAGAGGCAATCAGAAACATTAGTGGAGATATAGTATCACCTTGGAGACATTCTTGCTGATTGGGAAGGGTTATGTCTTCCAATTGTTGCTGGATATATGGGCAGAGATGGATGAGTAGAGGTCGGTCAGGTCGTTTGTGAACTGAGGAGGTAGTTTTATTAATTTGATGATATCATTATTGTAGGTATGAGATATCCAAAGACTTTTTTTTTTTTAATCTATAAAACTCAGAGAGAGTGGGAGGGAATGGTCCATAGCATTTAAAATCATTGACTGTATAGCAAACACATGCTCAATACAGCCATTTACACCACTTAGGAACCCTTTTCTTGTAAAGAAGCTTCCCAATCACTGATGTTAATTTGATAAGGCAGAAGTTTGCAGGGTCTGTGGTGTCACCATTCTTGTGGATCATGATGATCTTTGCACGAGTCCACAATGTTAGAGGGACATGAGAGCATAGAAGCACTTTTGAAAAGGGAGTAGCCAGAAAGTGATGAGTAGATGGCATCATCTTTAGATGGTGATGTGATACCATCGTCTCCTGGGGAAGAGCTGGAAGGACATTTCCTCAGTACTATCTTTATAATGGATGGCATTATTGGAGACAAATCAAACTGCAGCAGGTCATCTTCACTGGGTACATGCTGCACTTGGGACACCCAAGAAGGCAAAGCACAGTAACCACCATCAATCTTAAAAACTTTCAGCAAAGTGGCAATAGGCTTGGCTTGGAGAGCAGTCAAGGCAGGATGTATTTGAGATGTCAGCACAAACTTTCTTAGTATAGTGCCTTGGGTTGGACCTAAAATCCTTCTCATGGGATCTCAATTTGCTGTCGGTATTAAGTTTTTTGATTGATATTCTTGGCTTTGTTACATGCTCCCCCTACGTTATTAAATGAGGATTTGTCTTTCTATTTTTTTTTCTTTCACTGTTCTTCAGCTTCCTAATGTGTACAGTAATTTTTTCCATTCTTCTCGTTCTTCTTATCATAGCTGTAACCTTCACCTGCTTGGGTTGTTATAAAATACTAAACCTCTCAAGGTGTAGTCTGAGAAGAGATATAAAAGTGTCTCCTGCTTCTGTGGTGCTGATATCACCTGAGGCCATGCAAGTAAAGGTGGTAGTAATAATGTAACCAAATTCAGCATCAATTGTACCCCATTCAGTATTGGCAGAGAGGGAGCGATCATCATATGCTATTGCCATTTTTGTTAAATCAAATTTTTTTTGGGAGTACACACTTCAGGTTCAAATAAATAACTAGGGGATTTCAAAGTAATGGTTTGTAGATAGTGCTAATGTCTGTTCGCACTGACTTGATCCCCGGAAGTCAGCGGTTAATTACAGAAGTGACATAGTGCATGCTTCAGCCTCTTAACTTCAAAGAGGTTCAAGGTATGCTTGCGCAAAAAAACAAACAACCACCTTGCAGTGGTACAGCGTGGAGGCTGGAGTTTCTCTTAGGTGTGCAAGATTTGGAATTCTAAGGCATCTGAGGCTTGTAAGTCTTCTCAAACTTTTCAACTGAAACATAAGCTGTGCTATTGCAGTCTTATTAAACAAACACTTAGTTAATGACAATGCTTGCATTTTGTTGTTGTTGGTTGATGTTACTGGTTGTTGTAGTTTGCTGTGGCTGGTTGTTAATTGCTGTGGCTGATTGTTGTTGCTATATTTTTGTGATAAGACAAAACAATATGGTTTTTATATATATTTACAGTGCCTTCTTCTCTGCCTGGCTTCCCTGGGCTGCCCTGAGTTTGTGTTGGACAGCCAGTTCTCATTCAGACTTGCCTGATTCTCATAGGCTACATGAGTGAGAGCCAGATTAACATTGGGGAAATATATATGTTTAGGGCTAGGAATCATTATTTACATATGATGATATGCTTATGTATTTACAGAGCCTGCTCCTTCTCTGTCGTGCTGCTATATTGTTAACTGTGATATTGACCTTGTGTCTCAGAAGCATTCCTCTTCTTCTTAGTAAAACTGCCAGTCTAGCAACCCCTCCAAGTCTAACTGCCAGACCAGTACCTATTCTGAGTCAAAATGTCATGCCAATACTCATTATAGGTGTGATAACCAGCACTCCACGAAAACTAATTACGCCTCACAAATTAAAAGAGAGCCCCCTCATCAAATCCTGGTTACGACTATGGGATATATCCTTGCAAAGTGTTCCTTCTAAACAGTGTGAATTGAACCATTCAATACAGTGATGATGAACATAACCTTGTAAAATATCTTCCTTCAAGTATAGAGATTTGTCGCCCCCACAAGAACGGGATATTACTGAGAATTATCTTTTTCGATTTTGGGAGAGTTGAACTCCTCTGCAATGTAAACATGGACACATCCTTGTGATGCAGATTTTAGTACACCTCAACTGAAGTAAAACGGGTCACATCAAGAATTTATACCTTCAGCATAGGTACACTTATGCAGCCGGCAAAACTGGACTAATTATTTTCAAAAATATGGATTAACATAAATGGAAATAATGACAAAAAGTTTCAAAACTCGTATATTATTTTTGCTGTACCAGACGCCCCTCCTCACCTGATCATTTAAACCACTTATTTGCAACTCTTCTTATCCTCCTCTCAATCCTTTACCTTTCCATGCAAGACCTTATTCTTGAAGGTGATTTCGATGTCAACTACTCCTTGCTGTCTTCACTTCTGGAAAAAATGGAACTCAATTTCTGATTTTCATCTTTTCCCCCTCAATCAACTTGCCCCACCCCAAACTCACTTCTCTCACACTGGTGTATCTTCTATCATAGATTTTTGCTCAAGCCAAGCCTCTGCTACTCATTGGAATACTTACCAACCTTATTTATTTTCCTTCAGACATCATCCACCCAGCATTAATTCGTATTTCATCACTATTATCCCTCCAACATCAAAATTTCCTTCTCTTCATTCCCCTGCCACAGAACTGTGGAACTCCCTTCCACTCCACATTAGAATATCTTCAACCCTTTCCACCTAAAAAAACAACAACACTTATTCAACTAATTTTACCTTAATTCTACTATCTCATCCCTGGCAAAAGTCCACTTCAAGCTTTCACCTTGTCATCATTTATCATTAATTCATGTGTCTTATATTTAGCTACTTACACCTCATCATCATTTGTCCACTAATTTATGTATCTCACAATGAGTTTTTGCTATTGATTTCATTTCCCATGTATTCAGCAAAAGTTAAAAAAAAAGAGAAGAAAAAGGGGTTTTTTGTTGTTTTTTTTAAAAATTTACTCTGAATATTTCTTTATTATATTATTCACTTGTCTTACACAAGTTTATTCATTCAATGAAATGATAAAGAACATACCAAAATAAGTAATGAATATACAAAAATAAATACAGAAGTAATATAAATTACTTAATGATAAGAGATTTGTATGTGACAAACTTAGCTATTTTTAACAGGCACAGTATGCCATTGGAAGAAAATTGCAAAAAGTACGGATATTGTCTTCTTTGCTCTTCTTGACCAACTTCTTGAAGGTGGACACTTCATCACTGCACTTGAAATGATTGACATGACATGAACAACAGACCTATACTTTCAGCCACTTCGCTTGAGAAAAAAGTTATTAAAAGGTATTAGTGTACTTGGAGTTAGAGTCCAGCTGAAACAAGGAAGAATCAATTTTGTCCTTACTTTTTCTGTATTCTACTTGAAGAACTGAAAGAATTTTGTGGTGGACGTTAGCCTCCAAGATATATTTTTGCGCTTGCATTCCATATGGTCAATTAACACTAGGTGGAATGCTTCGTACTTGCTTATGGGACATACAGCTAACTTTGCCTAGGGATAGTCAATTTCTTCAGGAATAGTGCTAAAAGAACATCTGGAGCGTCATGAGTCTGTTGGTCCTTGAAATCTGGAAATCCGTTGAGTATTGGCCAAGTTATTAACATTTCCTCAGGGCTCAACTCAGCGCAAACAGACTTTTGTATTAAAGGAGTGCTAACTTGAACTTTACTTCTAACAATAGATTATCACTTATAAAATCTGAGTGGCACTTCAAAAAACAGAAAATATGGTATTATGATATTGAATGTAAGCCACTAACACCCACCACAGCCAAGAAATTGGTAAAGAATGGATAAATCTTGGATTCATTTATACCATAGATATATACCTAGTATATATATATGCTTATACTAAGAAACAATGAGAAAAATAATTATGCAAAAAAAGCAGCTACCTCTCCATTGCATACCTCCACAGCTCCAACAGTCAAAAAATCCAAAGCTCCCTCCTATTATTTAATCCCAATATAAATAGCTACTAACTTACATATATCGTACTTGCAATCTTCCCTTTTTCTTTCAACTTCTCCAACACTCCAGGGTAGCAATGGTGAGGAATTTTGTACACCATGTTGAAATATATTCTGGGTGACCCGGAAAACTAACTAAAACAAACAGAAGTTGACCGTGGATGGGTCAGCTGACGATCTGCTAAACCACGCCTTTCTTATAACTTGAATGTTGGGGGTGTGGCAGCATCCAATATTCCTCTCTAAATATGAAACTGTTAACTTTTTTCTTCCCGAAGCCTGACATATGGACTGTGCAGTTATTTGTCTTAGTTTTGAAGAAACATTAGTTAAACCATAATTTCCCAGCTAGGCCTTCAAAATAGAATATAAAGATGTCTGCTAGAAAGGTTACTTGTACCATACAAATTGGCAGTCCAAGTTGCTCCCCCCCCCACCCTCCCAAACAAACAAAAAAAAACCCAGACTAAAAAAACAAAAGTAAAACAAAAAAATCCACACACTAAAACTGACAACTGAAACTGCACACACACCTTAGACTGCAGATTCCAAAATTGAAGCACTGAATCCTTTTAAATGAATAACCATATGTAGGGCAACAATAATAATGAATTAATTCTATAACATATTTGAATTTACCTGAAAACAATCCTAACATGGATTGTTGTGCTAAACAATATACTCTACCACATTTTAAATAGAAATACTCATGTGGGTTTAAAAACACACAGATGCCAGCTAAGGATATATAACATAAGATAGTTCTACTTTGTTCTAGTCACAAAAGCACATGCAGAAATTTGGAAACAACCATGAACATTAGGCCATTCCAATTTGAATGCCTGTTGCAGGGGATTTTCCCCTGCTGTAAAATTGGGTCAGCCTATTTGTAACACAACTTCAGCTGGAAATTTTATTGTAATTGTCTGAATAAAAATTAATAACTTCATTCTCACACCCATGTTGTTGGGAAGAAAAGTGAATACCAAGTGTTGTAGCCCAGAGTGATATCTCAACATGAACAAATGTTTCCTAACTCCTCCACTTCAATCACTACTTTGGTAATTTGGCAAGCTTATCTAACACTCAATTAAAGAGACTGAATGGTATTCCAATCTACATAATAGCCCACTGCCTGTCAATTATGATACAAATAATGCATTATTTCTATGATTTCAGTGTTTGCTGAGAGGTTTCTACTTAGCTATATATTCAAACAGTTTCAACCTTCAGAGGTACATTTTCGACCCAACCTAAAATTATTTCATTAACTTTCATTTTTCAGTCAGCTAATCCCTGCAACAAGCAACCAAATTGCTGTGGCCTAAACTACCCGTAGCATTTCAATTCAAATTGGTACAAGGTTACTTTCAAATCCACAACAAAGCATAATTTGGAAGCTGAACTTCCCTTTCCTACTTTACCAAGATCACACCAAAGGTAACACGGTACAAGTTCACTTATATGCCAATAGAATGATTCACTTAATTTTCAAGATCAATTTACTCAATAACAAGGAATATAATTGATTGATTATTCAAAAATCATGGTGGATAGAGAAATGTAATGTTTAAAAATCCTCTCGATTGGATTTTCCAAGGGGGATGGGTTTGAGAGAGAGAGAGAGAGAAAAAAGGGTAAGGAGGGGGGAAATCTCAAAAGCTCATATATTCTCAAGCAATTAGACAAACAAGTTATAATTAAAACGAACAAGGAAAAGGTCACTGACAATGTAATAATAGTTTCATGTGATAATATTATGAGATAAATAATGTCAATTACAGTGTTAAATACAATGTCAATACTTCTGCCCTAATCCAAGAATCTATAGAGGTCTTACGGCTGCCACATCACTGTCCAGGAGGGGGTGGTGGAGGAGGAGGAGGGGCAGATGAGGGAGGTGGAGGGGGAGCCTGGGCATAGTACATGGACTGTGGCACAGCAGAATAACCTTGGGAAGCAACAGGTTGCTGATAGGGCATAGTAGGAACAGCCGGCCCATAGGCTTGTTGAGACTGGTTGTAGTTGCTATAACCAGCAGTGGTAGGAGCAGCAACAACTGTAGAAGCAGCTGTAGAAGAACCATTGTAGGTAGTGTTGCTACTAGTGGTATAGTTGGCGTTGCTCCTACCTGCGTTGTACGTGGTTGCGCTATTGGAGTTGTAGCTGCTGCTAGAGTAAGATCCAGCAGAATTACCTCCAGTGTAGCCATTGCTAACCCTACTCCTGCCATAATCGCTCCCTCCTCCACTCCCATACGATGGCTTCTTATCATCTTTGTAGCGATAGCGACTCCTTCCTAAAGTGAAAAAAAATCTTGCATGACAACAAATTGGGGGGGGGGGGGGGGGGGGGGGGAGGAGGTGTGCATCAAGGAAAATGATCAAGTAAAAGGTACATAATTAGTATGCCCATGAAATTATAATTAATTCACACACCCAATTAGGATGATCAAACTCTCCCAATTAACACACACCACCATCTTGATCCAAGAGAATACTTTGCTCATTCCATTAATTGCACAATACCGCTAATAGTTCTCTACATGTGCAGAGGTTCAGTTAAATGTTCCAATTTTTTTCCCCCAACCAAATTAACAAATAGAATTTGGGACTTCTCCAAGTAGCACGACATAGACACTTAAAAATACAGAGAAAACTTTGCTGTCTAAACTAATACCAATAAATATACATTATCAATGCACCACATACCCCTAAAACCCATCATTTGTTTGGCCATATGCATCATCTCATAGAGCTTGGGGTCTATCTCCTGCTTGGCCTCTTTCAGGACTTCAATCAGTTCCTTGGCTTGTTTGGCATTAGCAGAGGTGAACAGAGAATAGGCAGTGCCTGTCCTTTCAGCCCGGGCCGTACGTCCAATACGATGCACATAGTCCTCCGTGTTGTTTGGGAAATCGAAGTTGATTACATATTTGATATCTGACACATCTAGTTACCAAAGAAATGGAATAGAAATAAAATGACATAGACAAAATTCCTTCCAACTATGTACTTATCAGAGTGATTAATTTGATTATTGAATGCTGAACATTGCAATACGTAAGGATCACCAAGTACTGTCAATCTTAGCACAGAACCAATTAAAAAATAATCTGAAAGGAAATAATAATTTGAGCAGTTAGAGAGGAGGAAAAAAGGGGACGGGGTGGTTTGTGGGTGGAATCATGGGTTGCTTACCTATGTATGATACAGGATTGCTCCGATGGAGTGTTAATAATCAGCCAGCAAGCAATCATGTTCCCTCCTCTCACAAACAATACAAAAGTTAGGTGCTCAGTTCCAGACGACAGAGAATCAATTAGTCAGTCAGTGAGTCAATCAATAGAAGATCACTTGTGTAGGCAAAATAGAACCACTTATCCACCTTCCAAAATCAGAAGACATCGACTGACTGACATGTTCTCTCTCCTCTGCACCTCTTAGATACCTATTATTGCGTTGATTGAGAGAGTTTGGTCTCATGTTTGCCAGCTGTAGACAGATAGTTTGGTGGGTGGGTGTATGAAACAGACCCAACCAACCAAGACAAAACCAACCGACCACCACAGTAAAGGCTGGTTGATAATGCTACATGCAGTTGCACTTTATCAGACATGAATGAACGATCATTCAGATTGATTAGAGACAATGTGCCTCAAATACGGTAAGTTAAAACTATAAGAGTGAAGCAGCAAAGAGTTATGTTTCCTCTTCGTTTAGCAGTTGCAGAGCACAGCAGCCCGCTCAAAAGAAAAGGAGTTGGTATTGTTGATTGAGCGGGACTGTGCCTGAAAGGTAGAGAAAGAGTACCACTTGTAACACTGACTGACTCAGCTAAAATTCTAAATATCTAACAAAAATGGAAGACAGGGGGAAGAGGAAAGCACCAACACTGTTGGGGGTACGGAGCAAGAGAATACAGTACTACAGTCAACAGCAAGAACCATGACAGCACTGATGCACATTCTACTTACCCAATCCTCTTGATGCGACATCCGTAGCAATGAGAATAGGAGCTTTTCCAGCCCTGAATTCTACAAAAATATTGTTTCATAAAGTAGGTAAAATAGAGAATAAATAAATAATAACATTATATCTTGTCATCTGTTACCTTCTAGGACCCACTCCCTCTCTTGCTGAGCTTTGTCTCCGTGGATACAAATGGCGGGCCAGCTGCAAAACAACAACAACAAAATTGTACATAGAGGTCAACTATTACCACCACAGATAGACTGGAATAACTTGGCACAGTATGGATTCTAGCATTGGCATCAACAAGATTGACAAATGCCATGTCTATCTACAAATTGACACTCGATATGGCCAAGAATGACTTATAAGGAACGGCAACAAAAGAGCCACCTACCCATCACGCCTGAGTCTTCTTGTGATATCATCCACCTTTCTCTTGGTCTCCACAAAGATAATGGTCTTGTTCTCAGACTGTCCCATGATCGTCTCCAGCAACTTGAGCAGACGCTGCTCCTTGTCATAGTCCTCACAGATCTGGATGATCTGCGTGATGTTGTGGTTGGCACACAGGTCGATGCTGCCAATGTTCACTTGGATGCTGTCATTCAGGAAGTCATCAGCCAAACCTTGGGATAGGTGAAATAAAATAAGGATGTGCATATTGGTGCAAACGGAAACACTGAATGCTGTGCATATATCATGACCACCCAATACAGTGTCAGGAGTCATTCAAATATTGCCTGGATCATATCAATTGTGCAAGAAAGACGTGTGTAAAATCTTGTCTGAGACCAGAACATGTAAAAAGATCATATCACACCAACAATTGGGAAGGATTAAGTCACAGTCATGCCACCACAACAATTACAAGACATTTTTGTGCCAATAACACACCAAGGTTCAGACAACTTCCTGGATACTGTTAACCAGGTTACCATGATAATCGAGAAGACTTACTTTTCACTTCCTTTGGCCAGGTGGCACTCCACATCAAAGTTTGCCTGTCAGGCCTAATCTGCTCCACAATCTTCCTGATTTGTGGCTCAAAGCCCATGTCCAGCATACGGTCTGCTTCATCCAGGATCTATCAAGACACCAGTAAAACAAAGTCATTTGATGAGTTTCATAAACGTGACAATGGTGATAAATGTTTGGATAGCCCCATGCAGCAGTTTGGTTACACTTGATTAGCATACCAGAACAAAGAGTAACTCAGTACCCATAACCACCAAATGGTGAAGATTAATGAACACGAAGTGATTAAGCACTTACCAGCTACAGCACAAAACAAGCACTTTATCTATAGGAACACACTTGCTGACAAACAACAAAACCCCCCCTCAACATTCCAAGCATCCAGTATATAAATATGTGCTACGAGGCCATGGAGCTGGGAAATACCAGGTAAATGCCCAATATATATAGATGTAACGTAGGTGGCTGTACTGTGTGTGGCATTGATCTATTTGTAGTATAAGTCCTTGAATACACTTTCTCATGTAGAAAAACCTGCATGAAACACCACACACACACATTCTGCCAATATGACCACTACATGGTACTATGTTGCAAAGAAGACACACAAAACGTTTTAGTAGCCATTTACGAGATAAGTGCATCTCTTCATGTTAGTTTTTCCTGACTCAAGGAAGTCGATGAGGCGGCCTGGAGTGGCAATACAAATTTCACAGCAATCCTGGAGATCTCGGATCTGAGGACCTTTAGGAGCACCTCCGTACACACATGTGCTTTTCATACGGCTGGCACGTGCAAATGGAAGGGCCACACTCTGCACCTGAATTGCCAATTCTCTAGTTGGGGCCAGAACTAGGACCTGTACAAAGTATAATTCATTGACAAAACAGAGAGATGATAATTTATAGTCAGTCACACATGATACATAGCAGAAGGAAAAGAATTACATATTAAACTTACAATTGGCCCATCTCCTCTTACTAGCTTCGGCTGATTAGAAATATGGATAATGGCCGGCAGCAAGTACTAAAATGAGTAAATAGAAACACACACGAGATGTAGCTATGAAGCATTGTAAAATGACAAGCTGCACAGATTGAAGCTCAACACGCGTACCCCTAAAGTTTTTCCTGATCCAGTCTGTGCAATGCCCACAAAATCCCTTCCAGAGAGTGCCATGGGCCAACCCTGGGCTTGAATAGGCGTTGGCTCGTGAAAACCTTGCTTCATCAGCATGTCGTATATGTGAGCAGGCAAGCACGCCTCCTCAAATGTCACCACAGGATTGGGCACCTTGCGACCCTTCACAATAATCTCCTTGGCTCTACGATAGCGCTCCACTTCAATCTGCATGGCAAGAGGTGCATTAAATAGAATACTAGATTGGACTTGTTATCAACATGTATAAGAAATTATAATAACTAGACCTAGCTATCTTTGATCACTATAAATTATAATCAACACATGCGGCCAAGGAATTTAACCAAATTACTCGCTACGGTCAATGTAGCCATGATATGTAACAAACACATGTGCAACAAAGGTTATTTACACACATTGGATAAAACAATGAAAATGTGATAGATGCCTCTCCTTTTTCATATGGATGAAATTCAGGAATATCATCTGTGGTAACATTTTCACCTATCAGATAAGCACAGTATAAATTTCGATACATTCAGGCAAGATCAGTGTAAGGGAAGTAGTAATAAGCGTAGAAACATTTATCATAATTCCCCAATTAAAAAAATGAAGCCTACCATAGATCAATAGAACAAAGTGGAATTTGATGGAAAACTTTGTTACAAGTGTGCATGTGTATTGTTTCACCATATGACCATCTACTAAAAAGAAAAATGACCTCCTCAATTTTCCCCCAAGAGCCTGTGTGCATGTTTATTGTTTCACCATGTCCATCTACTAAAAAGAAAAATGAACCTCCTCAATTTCCCCCCCAAGAGACTAATATTAACTGGTAAGGTTGTCTCACCAAGACAAAGGAAATTCTAAGTGTGCACATTTGCAAATCTTGTATTTCCAACAGTATATCTTGCAATGCATTCAGCAGCAAACAAGAATACAAAAAAGATTTTCTCCAAAGGAGAGCTGGTTGTGAAAGTTGTCCCACATGCTGGTATGCATTCACTATACATTCACCCATATAGGATCTTTACATTGTTTCACTGGAACAAGAGTTCCTATATGCCTGCTGATTGAACTGAAAACTGAAGGAAAACAGCATGTCTGTATCCTAAATCGTAACTTGGCTGAAACTCTTTAACAGATATTTTCTTCCCTCATTTTTTCCGACTGCTACTAAGTAATGTCAATAGATGGAGAGCACCAAGAATATGTAGATGAAATTCCATACATATGGACAATTGTCACTGTTTGCATATGCAATAAGGTTTACTCATACTTAGTAGTAGCTTAACAGTGCTATGGGTGCGGCTTCACATTGTCCCACATGTTGGTATGCATTCGCTATACATTCACCAATACAGGATCTTTACATTCTTTCAGCAAATTAAAAATCAACTGAAATGTTTTTTCTGTAAATGGAGGGGAGGACAGGAAGTTGGACAGAAAAAATGTGACACAGTGACGTAACCTTTATTGTTTAGCCCTCACATACCTGTTCAACTAAAAGATAGAATGGGTTAAGAATTAGCAGGAATGGTTATCCTCACAGATTCAGAGAGGCTCTACATACAGTTCAAGGGCAAAAACACAAAATCAAAATGCACAGCTACAAATATTGCTGTTTCAATATTTCAATAAAGAAATATTAGTCAGCATGGATATATGAGAACATGTCCTACATGTTATTAAAACAAATAAGAAAGCAAAAATATTATTAAAACAACAAACGGAACTGATTGACTTGTAAAAAGAGGGAATGAAATACAACTGCACACATGAGGGTGACATGATCCTATACCAGTTAAAATCATGTGATCAGTTATAAAATTGCAAGGAAAGCATGATTGAAGCAGCCTAATATACTTGGTAAAGGGTCAACTAACAATTTTACGTGAATAAAGCCTTACAACCTTCATTTTTGAATAAGTCATTCTCACTAAATCAAGAAATCCATAAGCCGGGAATGTTCATTGAAACATTTGGAGTTTTCTGTTATTAAAATCATGAGTAATGGAACAAAGGCACGAAAAGGATGTATGAAATAACAAGACAGAAATATCCATTAGGTTGAGTTTCACTTTTTCCAAACACCTTTATGATAGTTAACTCCAGAGCATAGAAAGGACAGGAAAGATAAGCAACAAATTCCAACACATGACTTTTCACTCATTTCCCCAAAAGTCAAATTATTATTAATTTTTTTTAAAGAAATCACTGCTAGAGCAAAAAAACTAACAACTAATTTACTTCCTCAATTTTAGTTCAGAGACCATGCTATAAATATGCAGAAAAATGAGATACTGTGGGTGTTCATATTTTAATCTAGTGTACATTTTAAAAGTATCTCCTTTTGTCTGTTTGTGAGGGGTTTTTAATTTAATTTTTTAAGCAGATAAATAACAAACATGGTAAAAATAAAACTAAGGAATTTGCTATGTAGCTTGTAACAATCTAAAAAATAGAAATTGTAAGTCCAGCTTTATATAAAAAAAAAAAAAAAAAAAAAAAAATGCTGCAGCAGCAGTCAACTAGAAAATGGAGGTCAGAAAGGAGAACACCCTGATGTGGCTTGAACCCATAACCTCCAGCTCTAATCTTTTTTTGCGTGCCTATGACTCACACAGGCAGAGGTGTGGCCAAGTATAACTCAGCCGAAATGTTCATGCGGTCCACAGAAGTCCTGAGTTTGAACTCATTCGGTGGACTGGTTCTCAAGTTTAAGCTCAGATTGACAGATAGGCACACATAAGATTGACAATGAATCGGACTGCGAAAGTCAATCTAATACAGAGTCCGAAACATTTAATTCACCAGAATAATGGGATCCCTTATGCCTCTTGTATAATTTTTCTTACTAGCATGCATTGTGGTAAGGCCAGTTTTCATTATTCAAGGCTGTACAAAGTAAAAAAATTATATTTCTCAGGCCTCTCTGCATCAATATTTTAGTACCTCTTTTTAGTTCAATTATCGTAACTTTAATAATTTTATGTCCTTTTTCGTTCTTTTTGTAAGTCTGTATTTGAAATAGCAAAGATATAACTAATAAACCCACACCCATATGACTGATAAACTAAAAATTAACTTCGTCTGTCCTTACATTGGTTTGTTTTTGATTGGCCATATGGCCAGGCACCAGCAAATTTCATATGAAATTGAGGGCCCATGCACTTCCAGAATTGCCTTTTGTTTTACAAGACTTACATCAGGCCGATTTGCCACATTGGGGTGTACTTCATAGAAGTTCTTGTCAAATCTTGGAAGCCTAGAAAGGTCCCATCTCTTCTTACTTGGCTTGTAATCATTTAGCCGGCTAATAAATAGAGGAACCAAGAACAGCTGGTTACAACTTCTCGTCTATTATAGGAAATAGGACAAAAAGGCGGGACAGTCCAACATTACTTACTCGTGCCCTTCTCTTCCTCCATAACTCCCACTCCTACTCCCTCCACTTCCATAGCCACCTCCGCCGTAACCCATACTCGAGCCTCCGTTACTTCTACCGTCTCGACCACCGTAACCACCAACTCCTCGACTGCTACTATAGCTTCCACCTCCACTACGGCTACCACTGCCGTAGGAAGAGCTGCCAGTACCCTTGTAAGACATCTTCAAACTTATCTGGTTAAAATGATATTTTTTCGGTTAGGAACGCTAAAGGGACGACTTCACTTCACTTCCAACTTCAAACTCACTGGAGAAACGAGCAGTTGCTGTGGCGAGAAAAAGAAAAGGTGAAAAGAAAATGGCGGGTAGCAGGATGTGACGTCACCAACGCACGTGGTCTAAATTCATGAAATACTCGAACGACCATTGCCCAATTATTTATCGTTGGTCTTTCACTGGCATTCCCTATTACCTTAATTCTGCTGTCGTTCAAGGGAGGATGGCTCATGAATACTATACCCAGGTGAGAGAGATATTGCTTATTCAGATGAAAACTTTCCACAATGATTTATCCTGATCTAAACCATATCGTCCAATTCATTTCAGCCTGGAGGGTATGCAGTCCCCCCACCTGGGTCAGGAGCAGTGTTCCATGTAAACCCTCCGCAGGGGCCTGGTGTCTCCGTTCCAGTGGGTTATGAGTATGAATATCTGCCACCAGCCCAAATGGGGCCCAACTATGTGCAACCCAGTATACAGGACAGTGGTATGTTGGCTGCACAGATGATGATGATATTCTGGAAGTAATATTGCTGAAGTTACATGCCAACATTATTATTACTAGTAAAATCCCAAAGTTTTGTATAGAAGTGGATGGGGGTTTGTAGGACAAAATGACCCTTCTATTGATTGCCAATGGTGTAAAGAAAATAAAGGTGATGTTTGTAATTTATTAAATTATTTTCTTATCACAAGTTTACAAAATCATTGAGGTTGGTCTATTTCATAAACATTGATTTTGATGCCTCAATGAGTAACTCATTTAAGCAACCTTACAGATGTGATAAAAAAAATTAAAAAAATTACATGACTTTAGTATTCTTTATCCTTTTTTTCGCTCAGTGCTTCTCCAATGTCACCATGGTTACCATATATTCATTGCTATAATTATGATTTTTAGCTTCTCCTTGATCAGCCGTGAGCCGGGCCTCTCTTTCTGTCCTTGTTAGAAGAAACACTATGCCTTCCAGAAGCATACTCACGTCTGGCTTGGAAGGGAAAGACTCTTGTTCCAGCTGTGAAATATTTCTGTTTGTGATAGTTTTTTCTCCCCAACTCCTGGCAATGGTCCTTTCCCCAGCTTCAACTCAGCTCCTTGCTGACATCAAAACCACACACAGAATCTTCAAGATCTTAGTACATGCAACAAGTTTGGAGAGCCACCTTCATCTTTGTTGAGTAACAAAGGAGTAATTCTTGTCTGTGATGGCACTTGGTTATCTCATGACACATTGATCCTCCTGTTGGATAACAGAGATGGTGTTAGAAGAGGAGGAAAGATGCAAGATATATTTTAATCATGAGTTCAGCATATTGATATCAGAAACAGAAGGGGCATTGTATATGAAAAGGATGACCTTTTTTTTTGCTCTGATGTTTGTGACATTGTGATTTACATTTTGTCACAGAAGCATCCTTTAAAGTTTGTTGAATCTAAGTCTACCAGGAACTTTTTTTGTGGGGGAGGGGTGCAATTGACCACTGGAAGGTCCTTTCTGGCAATTTTAATAGCGCGAGTTCAATGGTATTATAACACAAGTGGTAACTTCATTCAACCAATACAACTGACATAAACCATGAGTGATAACTTAATTTTTCAGTTCCTTTTCTTTTATATGCAACTTAGGTTTTGTTTGGTTTGAGATTTTAGAGAAGTCAGATTTTATCACTATTATTAGTTCAATAGTAATTCAACTTGTTTTGAAATTATCAGGAGTATCTGTAACAGCTGAGAGGAATTCTTTGTACGATACAGCACTCACACTTAGTGTGTGTTTAATATTAGGTCTCTTTAGCTCAAGTGCTTTATCCATTGAAAATAGGCCATTGACTGGTGGTGTGTGTGTGTGGGGGGGGGGGGGGGGGAGGATGAAGGAGTAAATCTTAGTTCTGTGCTCAGAAATGATGTCAAAGCTTACCTTTAGAGCTCTGTTCATTAAACAGAAAAACCACTTGTCATTAACATTAAAGCAAGCTTAGTACCTCATTGAAGCACCATAACAGTGAGATTTCCAATTACAATTTTTATAAGCAATTCTGGTTTGTTGTTACAAGCTTATGTACCAGTTCTTGATTGTAAGAGTAGTCCTTATCTTCTTATTACTACAACTCAGGAACACCACAAGCAGCTCAAGCTCAGCTACAGTTGGAGTGAAAAGTTTCGTTTTATGCTCTGTGAAATACTTAAATATTTTGTATGGTATATCATCTTATTCCCCTTAGGCAGCCATGTGTTTTTGATTTTAAATTTTTTAGTTGCCATTTAAGCACATACAAAATGTCCGTCTGTATGTCTCTGTTAAAATGCTACCTCCAGAAAGCTTGTGGGTATAAGCAGGTTATAGGTTATATAATATAATGGCTAGTGAGTGTGGCAAGCAGTTTTTCTAGTTCAATAAATATCTGAGGAAAAACAGCTGCGTTTTGAAAGTCAGTTATTAAAAATACTTTTTTAAACTTGAATATTCAAAAAATATATATGCATTTTAAAATTTTAATTTGGTACCAATGTCTTTGTGTTAAAAATGAAGTATTTTTTGAAAGTTTGTTTAGAAATAAAAAATAAAAAAAATTATTGAAGTGCTTAGTGGACTGGTGACCTACACATATTACAGGTGCAACAGCGCAGCAGCTCTCTTCATTATCCAATTTCCTTGCAGGTGGACTCTCCATGGATAATCAACCTCTGCACCCTGATGCTACATCAGATCATCCTGATCAATATGTCCCTGAGCCTGTCCGCCAGTTCTTGCCTGTCTTCTATCAGAAGTTCAAGGAGAAGGTAACTCACCCATTCAGTATGTGCTATTTCACATGCTGTAAGAGTTTGTAACACAAGATTACAGCATTAAATTTGCCCTGATTGTGGGATGTCATTTGATGGAATATCCTCATTAAATGGCTTGATGTTCTTCTCTATCCCTAAATAACACTACCCATTGTCATGCTTTAGCATTTCCTGTCTTCATACTGTAACTACAATGGCTGAATAGGTGTCAGTTTCCATGGTCCATGAAGTGCTTGATGCTGTGTTGATTTTCTGTTGTACACGTAATAAATTATTGTCCCAACTACAGTGTAGCAGAAATGGGTGTATCTAGAGATGCAGGGGTGGCCATAGACACATGTGCACCTGATGTGATGCAATGTAGCAAAATGGTATGATCGGTATATATCTGTTTATAAATGGGAAAAAGTGTATGTGTGCATGCATGTTTGCAATGAGCAGTCAAACGGCTGAATGGATATTGACGAAACTTTACAAACATTATCCATGGGTACCTGCTATGGTTTGTTACTTTGAAAATATTCCGAAGGAGTCACCCCTGGTGGGGAAAAAGGAATTTAAATTTCCATGTACATGTAAATTGTCCATGTAGTTTTGCTATTTAAGTCAGTAGTTCAAACCTGGACTAGATTTTATTTTATTTTCCCCCCCCTCCACCCCCACCCACCCCACCCTTTTTTTTTTCCTGTGGCACAGTTTCAGAAACACTTGGAATATTTGGAGGGGGGGGGGGGGGGGAGGGGTGGATACATTCACAAATTTTGCCAAAAAATAGTAATTGATTTTTCACTAATTGTTTACAGTTTGGAAACACCTAAGTTTGTTGTTACAACTAACTGGTTACAACTAAGTACTCTTACTGTATGAAAAGTATTTTACTGTATAGAAAACAAAAAGTTGTTAATTTTACCACAACTCTAACCTCACCATAAGTGTTCTAAATAATTATTTTTCCTATGCTGTAATATATATTATAGTAATTATTTGCGACAGATCTTAGTGTGGAACTACTTTTGTTCTTTTCTTTCCCTCCCCCCCTTTAATTATTTGTTGATTGTTGATTAGGACCCTTGTGGATTATTATTCATAGAAAATGAATTAAGTTGATTGTTAGTTTGTAATTTATTGATTTGATATGTTACATGTAGATTACTGGTTTGAGTAGGAGGAAGCATACTTGTGCACACATACACACATACACACATACAATTGTAATTAGGTGATTGTTATTGAATTACTTATTATTGTTTTATATTATCACATCCATTGGAAGGAAGCCAACCTATTTAAAGGAGGCTGATATCTAGAGAAGGTGGAGTACCTCTTTCTGTGGGCGTGTGAGGCTAAAAATGAGAAAAGGAAGTACTTTCATCAGGACAGGCTCTAGGATCTGACACCTAAGACTTGTCATATACACACATGACTCTGGGAACGATGTGGGATGGGTTGGGTCTCACCTTTTAATGTGGGCATGTCCTTGCATCCTGGGCAATGTCTGGTATACCTAGTAGCATTGTGCAGATGTATAGGTTGTATGCTGCCTTGTGTAATGATTCAAACTTTCCTTGCTTACTTCAGTTGTACTACTGTGTGGGTGTGGATGTGTGTGTATGTGTGCTTGTGTGGGTGTGGATGTGTGTGTATGTGCGCTTGTGTGAGTGCATGCGTGTGTCCTCTTCTAGTGTATGTGCGTGTGTGCCCTCTTACAGCACTTGAGATTTGATAATATGGTCACAGGATTAGTCTACTTGGGAGATAGAGAGGGTTTGGGTTGTACTGTTGCAGTGTTCCAAAGGTAATCATGAGTGCACCTCTTCTCCTTGCCACAGAATGTGAGTGAGATTCTCAACATTTATGAGAATGAGTTCAGCAAATTGTCTGAGAGGTACTTTGTGGAGTACCCATGGCCTGATGCCAACTTGATACGCGAATACGCCCACAATAGTAAGTTTTGGGTGTGTGTGTGGGGGGGGGGGGGGGGGGGGCTAGTGTGTGTGTATATTGATGGTATTGTCGTAATTTCAATTTAATTTCTCCATGTAGAATTATTTATCCATGCGCATTCTATTTTGTGTGTCTGTGTGTGTGGTGGTTAATTTGAAACATATTTAATAATTCAACTTTCCATTCTGTGCCACAGATGAAGCTTTCTTAGTGTGCTACAAGGAGCTTCAATACCGCCACATCTACGCCAAACACAAGGTAACCTAATTAGCATGTCGACATTATTGCAGCTGATGATTGAGTTACTAGTGACATGGTGCACTGTGCACAGCATCTGTGTTGGTGTTGACACTCCTCCAAACACTTCCTTCCCCCCCACCTTTTTTCCTTCCATTAATGCAGCCAACTTTGGAGCAAAGATTCGAGTCTTATCAGAATTACATCGACCTCTTTAACCTCATATTAGGTACAGCATTCATCATAGTAAATTGTCTTACATTAGTAGCCTCCCTCTAATACGCACCCTCCCCTGTATGATCCTGTTAGAGTCCTCCTCTAATACACACCCTCCCCTGTATGATCCTGTTAGAGTCCTCCTCTAATACACACCCTCCCCTGTATGATCCTGTTAGAGTCCTCCTCTAATACGCACCCTCCCCTGTATGATCCTGTTAGAGCCCTCCCTCTAATACACACCCTCCCCTGCTGTATGATCCTGTTAGAGTCCTCCCTCTAATACACACCCTCCCCTGTATGATCCTGTTAGAGCCCTCCCTCTAATACACACCCTCCCCTGCTGTATGATCCTGTTAGAGTCCTCCCTCTAATACACACCCTCCCCTGTATGATCCTGTTAGAGTCCTCCTCTAATACGCACCCTCCCCTGTATGATCCTGTTAGAGTCCTCCCTCTAATACACACCCTCCCCTGTATGATCCTGTTAGAGTCCTCCCTCTAATACACACCCTCCCCTGTATGATCCTGTTAGAGTCCTCCCTCTAATACTCACCCTCCCCTGTATGATCCTGTTAGAGTTAATAAAATTGGTGTTGAAGGAATTCAGTTTTTCCCCCCCCCCTTCCTGATTAATGGTTCTTCTCCATCACACAGCTCTTACTTGGTCTATTGATGTAAGAAAATGTATGTCCCCTCCCCCCCCCCCCTCCAATCCCGGTTTGTGCAGGTTCTGATGAGCCAATGGACGTGGAGCTCCCTAATCTGTGGCTGTGGGACATCATAGATGAGTTCATATACCAGGTAATCTTGTGCGTGTGTGTGCTTGCATGGGTTGCTGACTGTGAGATGCTGTTCTCTGTGGTGTGTTGGCTATGAGATATATAGTGACCATTGTGGTGTCACGTTGTTCAAGATTTGGATTGTGTTGCCAACTGGCCCCAAGGAGTGTAGTTACAATCGATATGCCAGTGGTTAGGAATATGTTTATGTGCATGGAGCTATGCTACAGTGGGATCATCAATCCATAGTCTAATCCACCAGTAGTCAGAGCGGCTTGTCTGTGGGACGCTCTCTCTTTCTCAGTCGGTAAAGGAAGGAGGAACCATGTATCCCCAGTAATGACCATGTATGAATATAGAGGGGGAATAGTTACTATAGGCACCTCTGTATCTCTGCTACCACTGCATCAGCAGCAGTAAGGGACGCTCAGTGTCACTGTGACGCATTTCAATCAACTGCTCACATTTATTCACCTCTCCAACAAATAACACCAAAAACTAGCGAGTGTGTTCCCTCCTTCACTTACTTTGCGCCATTCCTGTTTGACAATGAACAATTTGGGAGTAGAAATTATTTCCAAAGCTGAACATATTTATACTGTTGGATAATTAAATCGCACTCTCTCCAATTATCCAGCCAACACACAACATAAGTACTGTAGTTTATGCATGTGTGCATCTACTCTGTAGCATCAAAGATGTGTGATTTTGCACCAGTTGGAGTGGTACTGTAGTATTTAATTTTATTCATGGTGCAGTTCCAGAACTTTGTACAGTTCAGAGGGAAACTAAAGAGTCGTTCGTCGGAGGAGATCCAGCAACTTCGGGATATGCCCAACATGTGGAACATCCACAGCATGCTCAATGTCCTCTACTCCCTGGTGGAGAAGTCCAACATCAACAAACAGGTCAACTCCTACTTAAACTAGTTCATGTGAGGGGTGGAGGGGTGGTGGGCAATAAATAGAAACCTTAGATTTCTGCAATGGCTCCAGATACTTCTTTTGAGTTTCATGTATACTCTCAACTAATTTTATTGGTTCGTGATATATATCTTTTTTCCCCCTCCCTCTTTTTCCTTATTCCCTCTCTCTCTCCTCTGTAGCTAGAGGTGTATTACACTGGTGTGCCACCATCCTCTGTGGCTGGTGAGTTTGGCAACCACTCACTGTACAAGAACCTGGGCTACTTTAGTCTCATCGGCCTCCTGCGCCTCCACTGCCAGCTAGGGGACTACCACCAGGCCCTGCACTCTGTCAGGAATGTGCAGCTCTCCAAGAGCGTGCTGGCCAACACTCGAGTCCCCACTGCCCAGATCAGCCTCTACTACTACGTGGGCTTCTGCTACCTTATGACGAGGAGATATAGGGTAAGTGTGTGTGAGTGAGTGTGTGTGTGTGTTTTTTTTAATAAAGATATCGATTCTGCAGAAATCTGGAGTTGTTCCAGTCAGTTGATTTGTCTGCCAGCTGGGGAAACCTGTGGATGGCAGACACAGCACCAGTTCTTTAAAAGTAGCCACTGTAGTCGTGACTGATTCCAAATTGTGCCCCATTTCTATATTTGTGTGGTGAAATCCATTGGACAATTTTTACATGTGGTGCAACATGTTGTGGACAATCTTTACATGTGGTGCAACATGTGAACAATGTTAACATGTGGTGCAACATGTGAACAATGTTAACATGTGGTGCACATGTGAGCATGGAACTATTGCACACTTCCTAAGTGAATGCATTAAGTTTATATCTATTGTTTCCATTTCAGGATGTCACACGGACATTTTCTAACATCCTGGTGTTCATCATGAGGCTGAAGGGTATAATCCAATCAAGGGGCTACCAACAGGACATGGTGAGTGTGTTACCTGTAAAGGCATTCGTCATAAGCAGCTGTTTCATTTCATGTAATCATGTACAAGGATAAAAAATAATTGTAGGTCCATCCATCTGGCACGGTAAATTTCACCTTTGTCTGGTTTCTATTCTGTGCTTTGAAAAAAGAGAGAGTAAAGTGGATCCTTGTAGTGGGTGTGTCCAGTGGGTGTGTCCAGTGGGTGTGTCCAGTGGGTGTGTCCAGTGTGTTGATCCATAAACTTTTGAGCATGTGAGGTCGTTATCCTTTTTGAATTCCCATTAGTCCCTCTATGTTTTATATGATGTGATCACAATCTTTACTAGCTAAAGTTGTTCTATTTGTAGATACTGAAGAGGAATGATCAGATGTTGAATGTGGTTGCCATGGTGCTTCAGCTCTACCCACAGGTTGGTCGGTCTTGTTTGTGGAGGACAGCAATTGTGAGGGAGTGTATGTTGTTATTAAGTTGAGTTTCCCATAGATTGTGGACATGAGATATTGCATGCACAGTACTACTCCCAGTAGGAGTAAAACAATTACTTTTTTCATTCTATTTTACTTGGTTGTGTGATACTCCATCAAATAGAAAACGTACCACGCCACTTAATGAGGTTTAATTGGCTGTTGGAGGCAACTTCACAATCATGGGTGGGTCAGAGGTCAAAGAATGCAAAAATTTACTGCCAAAGGTCAAATACCTTGGAGGACGGGGGTATGGATGTCAATATTTTCATCACTTGTTTATAAGGAACACTATTCTGTGGGACTTCATTCTGAGCCAGCATTTCTTCTGTCTTGTGGTATGCTGTAGTCGTGAATAGCATCATCTGAAAACATGTTGAAGTAGTTTGTACAGCAACCTCTAAGTGAAACTCAAGATTCAAGCATGCTTGAATGCTCTGGTGAAGGTTACATAAATGATGTCCTTTCCTTTTCTGTGGTGACTGATCTGTCGACAATTTCCATGGTTTCCCTACAAGACCGAGTGGTGTGTAGGAAGTTGAAGGGGTCCATCACTATGTAGCTGCCCTATTAATGGCGACTTAACATGGGGACTGCTGGAAACTTCTCCATTCATGGATGTCATTCCATCTGGTTATCACAAAGTTTCTATTATCATGATAATTCCACTAAGAAGAGTGATGATAACATTGGGATATATGTAGAATGAGTGACACTAATGAACTAATTTTTTTCCCATTTCATCAATTGCCGTTAGTTACAAGTATGTTGTGTTGTTGTGGTGTGTAGATTGTTGACGAGGTGGTGAACTCACAGCTGAAGGAGCCCAGGTTCCAGGAAAAGCTGGCTCGCCTTCAGAGGAGTGATGAGAATGTCTATGAAGAGATATTCCACTACTCATGTCCCAAGTACCTGTCTCCCATACCTCCAGACTACGAGAGCCTCCCTGAGAACTATAACAAGGTACCACACCTTACCAGACGTAACGAGAGACATGGGTTGCATTGTAAGGACTTAGTTTTCTCATGATATCTGGTGCTGCATCAACCCCCTTGAAGTGAACTGACTGTCGTTGTCCTGTAAGTGGATATCATTGCAACAGATCTTGATATGCTCTAGAGCATGGTGGTGTATCTTCCAGATGATGCTTCATACCAACATCCTCCAATTATTACTTTGTGCACTGACATTGATACCACAGATTTGAATAGTTCTTAACTTTTTCCTCTTTTCAAATTCCACCTGTTATTAATATGATCTAGTGATCTAGTGTGTGTGTGTGTGTGTGTGTGTGTGTGTGTGTGTGTGTGTGTGTGTGTGTGTGTGTGTGTGTGTGTGTGTGTGTGTGTGTGTGTGTGTGTGTGTGTGTGTGTGTGTGTGTGTGTGTGTGTGTGAGTGTGTGAGAGAGAGAGAGAGCATCACCACCTAATTAATACCCATTTCCATATTGAGCCTCCTCTCTTGTCAGGAATTAGCAGTATGTGACTTGTGAGGCAATTGATATAAGAATAATAATAATACCGATGTCTCTATATCAAATAGGAGCCTACAAATTATCAGGCATCCATTTTTATGAATGAGATAAAGCACCAGCTCAAGATCCCAGTGATGAGGAGTTACCTCAAGTTCTACAGCATCATGCCCATGGCAAAGCTGTCCGCCTTCATGGAGAAAGTGAGTGTGTGGTGTGAGAGCACTTTGTTCATTCTATCCTCTTGCATTTGTGTTCTGATGGACCCCATTAGTGGTTGAAGGGGAAGAGAGGGGGGGGGAGAGGAGAACAATTGGGTTGGGTGCCAGGCACATAGTAATTCTTATGCTGTGTATTGCTACCCCAAAGTAAACAATTAGTTTGATTCATTGGTAAGCCATCTGTCCATTCCTTACCAGTATCACCTGAAGTTGTTATCCTAAAATGAAAGAAACAGCACCAAAAAATTTAAATTTTCGGTGACCTGCTATGAGGCCACTCTGAATTAATTATTGGTTTCCCGTAAACGCTCCTGTGCCACAGTGGGTCGGTCAATCTGGTAATGTCATATAAATGTATCATGATTCTTTGAGCTGACAGCTATAGTGTTCTCCAAAGTCAATATTTATAGCTTGTAGTACAAACGGTTAGTATTTATCATGGAAAAGACTTCAGCTATTGCTTTCGCAACCAATCTTACCTGGTTTTAGTACCAAACTTTTGTTTAAAAATATGAAATATTGTTTTGCTGGTATTCGGCCCACTTTTGGGTAGTGGGTTGGTATATGTTTCGTGTGTTGAACTAAAGGAGAGGAAGTGGGTTGGGCTAGGGCTGCAGGAAGCAAATAATTAATTGATAGTGGCCTCAGATGTTAATGAGAATTTATTATCAAGTTCCTTTGTGGATATAATGGAAGTACAGAAAACAATTAGGATAATGATATATTTTTTTTTTTTACTTTTGTTGTTGTTTTCCTTTAATTATGGCAATATGAACATATACAGTATTTCATTCAGGAGTGGGGGCCCTGGGATGTCCCCCCCCCCCCCCCCCCCCCAAACCAAAAAAAAAAAAACTCATCCCAAATTAGTTTTATTATGTTCTATTAGCAATACAATCAAATTCACCAAGTAAAGTAGATATACTTTATTTTGCCTTTCTTTTTGTTTAAAATGGCAAGAATTTTGTCAAAGTGAACCAGTTTTAAGCCCAGACCCTCAGTGATTCTCACAAGATGAGCCAAATTTTATCATTTTTATTTGGGGAAAAAGCCCTTCATGGTTGTTGTTCCAAGTAGAAATGCCAGTAAGATCTGGACCAGAATATAAACTTGAGGAAAAATTCCACTGAAGGCATATAATAAGAGCATGGTCTCAGAGAACTCTTGGAAAGATTTTTTTGTGGTCTTTTTGCAGGTATCAGTGCATTGTTTTCATTTTGTATGGTCTTACAAAATGGCTGTCTAAAACTAGCTGTTCAGCTTCAAAGATGACAGCTCTAGGAACACTTTCATGGAAAATACTTTTTTATTTTATTTTATCCATTATTACACTTCTTTAAGGCAACTGTTACTCACAAACATGTTTACTAATCAGGAGCGTACTCTTTAGTTGTGCTTATGGTCAGCTCAATCAATTTATGGCAACTTTTAATTAGTGTATTTTTAATATGAAAAAGTGTAACAGTTATTTTTCCCCTGAGGAAAAAAATCCTGTTTGAAATCCTGATATATGTGATGGTAAGCACACGCACGCACACGCACGCACACGCACGCACATGCACACACACTTAACAACACGACTTTTCACTGCTGAGAAAAGTCATAAGTTGTCAATGCATAATAAATTACTTTCAGAGAACACAACTTTAGAGTTAGTAAAAGTGTTCCGATAGCAGCACAGAGCATAAAGTAAGCTTCAAAATAGATTTATGAATGCACTCAAAATAAGGTTAAACCTTTGACTAATATGGACAGGAACATAAATTTGAATTGACTTCACCTAATGCTTTTAAATTCGAAAGGCAACCAGATCATATAGCATTGAATGCTTTATTAAAAGCAATAGAAAAATCTGCTCAATAACTTAAAAAAAGGTGAATATTTATGGTTGTCTGCCCCATTAAGTTTGTTCACATGTTGTTACTTGGAATTATCTTGTGTTTTGTGTCCATCCCATAGGATGAAGCGAGTCTACAGGAGAGCTTGCTTTGTTTCAAGGTGTGCTGTTTTGTGTGTGTGCTGTTGTGCTGTCGTGTGTGTGCTGTGCTGTCGTGTTGTGCTGTCGTGTGTGTGCGCTGTCGTGTGTGTGCGCTGTCGTGTGTGTGTGTGCGCTGTCGTGTGTGTGCGCGCTGTCGTGTGTGTGCGCGCTGTCGTGTGTGTGCACGCTGTTGTGTGTGTGCGCGCGCGCTGTCGTGTGTGTGTGCGCTGTCGTGTGTGTGCGCGCTGTCGTGTGTGTGCGCGCTGTCGTGTGTGTGCACGCTGTTGTGTGTGTGCGCGCTGTTGTGTGTGCGCGCGCTGTCGTGTGTGTGCACGCGCGCTGTTGTGTGTGTGTGTGTGCGTGCTGTTGTGTATAAAATAAGTTTTCAGTGAACAAATACTTGCAGAATATTACAATTATAATACCCCCCCCCCCCCCCCCCACAGCACTTGACCAGAGGGATGGAGCTCACCAGTACGAAGGACACGCAGCACTTGTCTGGGGAGTCTGACCTAGATTTCTACATAGATGGGGTGAGGATTCGCCATTACCGTTGTCCTTGCTTGCATGCTCTATATTGACGTGGTACAACCTCATTGTGACCACGTGCTGTGACCACATGCTGTGACTGGTGAATACAATCACGCACAGCTACATAGAGCCACAGAATTATGCAAGGAATGGAAGAAATTCCAATCATAAGTCTTGTGGCAATGTCAAAATATTACAAGGTTGTCTCTATAAATATAGTCAATTTGTGGGTTGGGTAGAGTAGAGAAGTTCCTCAATTACAAATTTCATCCACCTCCCACCTACCCCAAATGCTCGTGACAAACTTCATCCCTATCGGCCCAGCAAATGTCTAAATTTTGCAACTCATACAAATAGAAACAATTATGATTTCATGTCAATTAGCTCAACTGTTATCGTTCAACTATTGCAGGATCTGTTGCACATTGCGGATTCCAAGATGGCTCGTCGCTATGGAGATTACTTTATCAGGCAAATCCACAAGTTGGAAGAGGTGTGTGTGTGTGTGTGTGTGTGTGTGTGTGTGTGTGTGCGTGCGTGTGTGTGCGTGCGTGCGTGCGCGCGCTGGGGACAGAAACTAGTCTTCTCCACAGATAAACACAAGTCTACATAAATGTCATACTGACTGCACACGGACACAAGCAAGTCAGAAATTACTGTATTCCTTAATTTCTTCACTCATTTTTCACTACGACATCATGTTAACTCATACATATATATACTTTATTCGTCTTCAATCTCAGTGTAGGAAGAAGAAAAATAGGAACTATACAGGAGTACCAGTGTAGACTACATGTTAGACGATCCTTTCCAAATTATTATTTTCAGAGCTAAGTACCTCCAATCATCCTCCAGTTTCATGCAGCACAATTGTTTGATCTGATTTGAATTGATAAAATTCCAGTCAATATGGCTGCATGCTCATTTCAGGTTAATCCAATAGTTTTAACTTAGTCTGCAGAAATTGTAAAATCATGCACACTGTTATCCTCGCTATATCCTTTCCCTCAACAAACATAACTAATTCTGACTTAAAATGCACATGATTTGTTTTGGTCTTTTGTAGTACTTAACTGTGCCTGGTTTCATGTGTTATACAATGCTTTATTCTATGTGGTGAACTATGTGGTGAACTATGTGGTGAGCTATGTGGTGAGCTATGTGGTGAGCTATGTGGTGAACTATGTGGTGAAACTGTCCCTTCCATTTATTTCTGCAGCAATTCGTGGCCAAGTGACAGACAGTCTTAGAGGAAAAGTTCAACTAAACATTCTATTGATTTGCTGCATTGTACATTGATATTTGTTGTACTTGCACGACAAATTAAAATGATGTACACTTTATATATCATATATACAGAGAGTTCATAGTTCAGGAGTATTACACCTTTGACCTGAAGCCATTTTTCTCATTTCTGATGAAGGCCATGGTACCTATTGGCTCAGAACACTGGGCATGCTTCTGCACGCTGTGCTCCCTGCATAGAAACACAACAGGATTAAAATCGTGTGATACAGTAGGAGAGACAAGGGAGGGGGGATACATTCAGAAAAGAAGGAAATGCATAAACCGGACAATGCTTGGAAACAATAGTCAGTGAAAAATAATTATCCAAGAAAAAAAAAGAAACAACAAATCTTGCGAAATTAAAAAATACAGGGAAAAATGAAGATTCTTAAAAAAAAAAAAAAAATAAATAAATAAATAAATAAAAAAAATAACCATGATGAAAAATGCTTCATTTTAAACAACATTAATAAAAAATAGTCTAAAGTATTGCCAATCCACTTACTTGACCCGCATGAAAGGGTTAAAGGTAAGCTCTTCACCAACAGTAGAAGGAATAGTTGGAAGGTTCTCTTTTCTCTGAGTCTGCATAGATAATTGCAACTATGAATGTAGTTATTTATCAATGGGATAGACAACATGTATGCAGTATGCAAGTGTACAGGTATGCATTATTCGTCTGAGCAGGATTGGAAGCATTCATTGTGATGTACATCTTGAGCCTGAGATATGTATCAATGCTCGGAAAGAAAGAAAATAATTTAAGACGAGAGCCTATGCACACATACTGCAGCCTCCATACACGCACTGCAGCCTCCATACACGCACTGCAGCCTCCACACACGCACTGCAGCCTCCACACACGCACTGCAGTCTCCACACATGTACTGCAGCCTCCACACATACTGTAGCCTCCACACACGCACTGCAGTCTCCACACATGTACTGCAGCCTCCACACATACTGTAGCCTCTACACATGCACTGCAGCCTCCACACATACTGCAGCCTACACACATACTGCAGCCTCCACAGAGCATTCAGTGGAGAACTCCAGTTGGTGGATAGATAAAATAGTAGCAGCATATGTGTTCAGATAATCAGGTGAATAATTTCTCTATATTCATATCCAGTGCACACAGTACATATCACATGCACAACTACCCATTACCTGGGCCCAGGTGAGCTTGGCTTGGATGGCCTTGTTGCTGGGCTCCACATGCTGGGCATACTGCAGGTTGCCCACTGTGTACTCGTGGCCACAATACACTTGCTAGAGTACACAACCATACAACACAATCAATTCCAACAAGGGACAAATATATGTATGTGTAAAATTAATACCAAATAGCTCAATTAATCATGAATCCTATAAAATTAAAATAATCCAACCATAAATAAATCTAATCACCTGTTAATTAGCAATGGCCACTTCTACCATGACCTATTCAAACTTAATAGATACAACCACATTTATTTAAACCAATTATTTAAAATTCATATCAGTGATGAGTCAGCACTTTTAGTTCACATGTCGAAACAAAATCTATACTTCTGCTTTTTCAAATACAGGAAATTAGAGGTTTTTCTCATGAAAATGTCAGGTTGGTCTGGTGGTGTTACCATCAATCCCATGTTATCAGGGGGTGGAGGAGTTACTCTGGACATCCGCACATTATTCTGGGATGTTTACAGATATCCGGTCCCCCAATCCCCTCAGCTTCAGTTAATTGACAGCTAAGTTACTCCAGACATGCATGGATACTCTGATAAAGGGTTCTGGGGCATCTGTGGACATCCTGGGATGATATGCAGATGTCTGTAGTAACTCTGTCTCCACATACACATTGGGCAAATGGGTCTGGGGCACAGACATTCTGGGATGATACGTAGATGTCTGGAGTAATTCCACTATCTGTGGATAATCCTACAAAGTGGTCTGAGGGTACTGGGGCAATTACCTGCCACACCTGTGGATAACAAGGGACGGGTGATAGCAACAGACATGCATGCATGCATGCATGCACTGATAAGGTCCCTGCCTGCGTCCACATCCAGTGGTGTGAAGTCCACACTCACACAGAGTTAATTATTGTCAGTATAGCACCACACTGCACTTCCACCCTTTACCGTCTCCAGTGGCAATGCTGCCAGAACCTCACAGAGTGCATGGTACATCTCATTGGGCGTGCCCTCGAAGAACCGGCCACAACCTCCCACAAACAGGGTGTCTCCTGTGAAAACCATCTTGTCTTCTTGTCCTTCACTGGTCACATAGTAGCAGATATGGCCAGAGGTGTGGCACGGGGTCTCGTAGCAAGTCACCATTAACTTCCCTAGCTAGATACACACACACACACACACACACACACACACACACACACACACACACACACACACACACACACACACACACACACACACACACACACACACACACACACACACACACACACCACACACACATACACACACCAGGTGAAGACAAGTAGTAACTGCTACTGTTAGAGATCTCATACAAGTCTGCTAGGTGAATAATTCAACAAGACCCACCAACAATGCATGCACTTAGTTATTGCAAAGAGGTTTGTTGCATTTTATATAGTGAATCAGTATAAGCTATCATAAGAACTCTGTACAATAACTTTTAAGCTGAAAGGGCAAGAAGGTTCAAGACATTCTCACATTGAACTTTTGGTTGTTGGAGACTTGTTTGTTCATGGCGTCAATTCTGCTGTCGTTACCACAGAAGGTTAAGTCTGGTATCAACTGAGACATCTCCATGTTGCCTCCAGCATGGTCACTAATCACATCAACAAAATATGAGGGGGGGGGGGGGGGGGAGAGAAGTGAATGTGCAGAACTATGACATTAGTCATAACAATTTGAATTTGGTCCTCATTAGTCCAAAAGTGATAGCTATGTGTGCACAAGTGTGCACTATGACCCCCAAAACCCCCCCCCCCCCCCCCCCAAACCAGTCAACAGGAGTTATGCTGCAGGAGCAATGCAAGTGGCAATGATCTGCTTGGGTCCATCTTGAACTCTGCACCTCTTTACATAATCAACTATTGAAGTAGAGCTCTGCAAGGTTCATTCTGCTTGTGTTCAGTGGGCAGCATCTTTTCAACTCTAAAGTTTCAGCAAGAATAGGCTGAGTGGTTAGTAAACAATGGACAATTGCAGAATTTGCACAGTGAGAGATAGTAGAAATCTGCCTAAATTTAAATGTCTGCTTCATTCTAACAAATATTTGAAATTAAGATAAAAGCAAGTTGAGCTTTCTCTCTGTTCTCTCTCTCTGTTCTCTCTCTCTCTCTCTCTCTGTGTGTGTGTGTGTGTGTGTGTGTGTGTGTGTGTGTGTGTGTGTGTGTGTGTGTGTGTGTGTGTGTGTGTGTGTGTGTGTGTGTGTGTGCGTGCGTGCAGTGTGTGTGAGAGTGTGTGTGTGTGTGTGTGCATGCAGTGTATGTGCACATGCGTGAGTGAGTGTGTAGTATCATCACACATGCATGCGCGCCACCATATGTGAGTGACCTACTGACCTGTGGTGATGGGTGGTCAGAACTGTAGTCAGTCTAACCTTAGCGTCTGTCACTGCCTGGATGACCTAAACAACATTCATAAAAAAAAAAGAAGAACTAGCAGCAACATTTGTAGACACTCCTGCTACGACAGTTACTAGGAACATTGGGCAGTTGCTGCAACTTCATTGGAGCTAGCACGAGACAGTATGAGAGATAATTGATGTACTTCCTCATGAGAGAGACTAGCAGGCATAGTGACCTACTAGTGTGAGGCAGAACAACGGGTAAGGATGACAGACATCTTGTGCAACAGCTGCCTCTCTGCCACATGCAGCAACATGACCAGAATCCTTTCTAAATAGAAGTTTGGTGATATATAAGGCCATATACATAATGGCGAGGGAAGAGAGCCTTCACTGGGGAGGGCAATGGAGGAATTTGTGACACCAGTGCATGTTTGTTTATATATATGTAGTGTATTCATCATGTATTCACACAAGAACAGTTTCCCCACCTGCCCCTGCCCCTGCCCCTGCCCCTTTCTCTTTTCAATGGCTTACATTAAATAAAAATGGTTGCCATATCGAATTGGGAAAACATTTTTGAAGGTGTTTTCATTTGAATATATATGCTAAAATTATAGTTAACAAATGTAGATTCTGATATTTGCAACAGCATTGATAGCTGCAACAGCATTGATAGCTGCACCTACAAAGTAATGAATGTATGTTCACAATAGGTTCATCCATTGATGTATGATGTACCAGGTTAGACAAAATTTAAAAAAGGGGAAAATAGAATGAAAAGGAATGAAGAAGAGAGAGAGAGAGAAAAAAAAATTCAGAAAGACTAAAAAATATTCTTCAATTTCTTAATTAAAAAAATAATTTATTTCTTGTTTACTTTTTGTAGTGAAACAACATTTCCCCCATCAAATTCTGCTATTGAAATTGAAGCCAAAGATTCTAGCAATAGTTGGTTGGGCATTGTGTTTCAGTTGACTTCACCCATGACAGTTTTTATCACTTCATTATTTCCCACTCACAGTCTTGGGGTTGACCGGGTCCACCACAGCTGCCTCCATTGTGGTCTTGTCCACGATAAGGTACATGTAGTTGTCCTGCAGTGCAGGCAGTAGGTGCACAGACATGTGACGTCCCTCCACTGTGGAGCGGCTGGTATGCTGAAGTCTCCGAATCATTCTGGAGCTGAATACAGAAGAGAGGACAGAGGTGCTTTTGATGTGGCTGGTACCTGAGAGGGTTAGAGACACCACCTGATATATGTATCTATATACATATCTATATAGTGAGAGGATCAAATATAAACTAAGAGAGTTGAAACAGATGAAATTTGGTCCATTTCACATTAAAAAAAAAAAAAAATAATAAACAAATGTTTCATGGAGCTTCCCATGCAAATGAAATGACTTATATTCTGCTCCATAGCTGATGAGGGGCTAGAGTCTGTCCACTTTGCTCAACCGAACAAAAAAAAATCGCAGTATGAGAACCACTTCAAACCCTGTATCTGTGTTTGCTATTGCTCCAGGCACTTGTTGCCAGGGGCAGACACACCACACCATCCACACACCACACCAGTCAGTATTCTTAGATAATTCAAGGTCTGGATTATCTCCACCTTTGAGTCTGATAACCATCGCTCCATTTCTCGTTTAGTAAAACTGTTTGCCTCTCATTCTCCAAGGTTTAGACTAAATCTGACTCTCATATGATTCTATATCTATGTTAATGAGTTACATATTCTTTAGAAATTGTCATAAAGTGGCAAAACAAAAGTATAAAATTAAAGACATGCTAATATGGAATGGAAAAATAAGGCAGAGTAAAAATATCACTCAGATTTTAATAGTGAAAAGATAAAAAGATAAAATATAAACAGTAACAAAAACACACAAAAAATGACAACAATAATTAAAACAATCAGGTCTACGAATGATATAACAAGAGCAAGCAACAAAAATTTTTTTATTTTTTTTTAATTTTAAAAAAATATTTTTTTAACATGCTTCATGATCAGCATAGAGAGGGTGAACATGGGTGGCATCTTCAACACTTTTGCTTTCCACACTATTTTGTTGCTATTATTAAAGATCCAGTGCTGCTATGCTCCATGCTGGTCCAGCAATACACATGCTTCAGAACGAACAAACAAAAAAGAAAAACAAACCAACAAACCCCCCAAAAAACAACAAAAACAAACACAAACAACAAAAATAATTATACCTCTACAGAGGATGTTGCTATCTTGATCAGTTTAAATAAGACAAGTTTGGGAGTGAATCAAAATGGCACAAGATCTTCCCCCCCCCCCCCCCCCCTCCACTTTTGTACAGATTCAAATGTCAAACTGAAGAAACAAGAAGAGATTTAACAGAAAGGTGGCATGGTACTTGAGGCATTTTAATCATTTTTCTTTTAAATGTTTTTATTTTGTTGTAGCAGAGACAATGCATAACCAATCCAAAATAACTACTACTATCAGAGAATTGTGCTCTTCTTTTTGCTTCATTGCTTGCTATTGTTGAAAATAATGTACTAGATAATATCTGGTACACTATTATTATTATTTTTTTTTTGCCAACAGATTGCACAGTTTAACAGTGCAAAGATTAACAGTGCAAAGTTTAACAGTGCAATCATTAGCAAAAAAACAATAGAAGAAAATAATATACCAGATATCTGGATTATTTTCTTTTAAGATTTTGGCTTGACATTGATTTAAAAAAAGAAGTGAATGAATTAATGAAGAAGTAACTAGCTATATATACAAATTTCATCTTGTGGGCCTAAAGTACAACACAGCCTCACAATTGATGGAGTGAGCTTGGAAAAACGTCACTGCCAGCCGAGGAGAACCTTTCAACAATGCAAAGACCATGGTAGAGGTCGTCAATTCCTCCAATAATGTGGAAAGTGCTCCAAACCACAGAAAAAATTCTATATTTTAAGTGAAGAGAGAGAGATGGAAAAAAAGAAAAGAAAAAAAGTGGGAGGATGGGTGCTAGGTAGAGAAGGTTTAGCTTCCCTTGTCCGGTTGTCAGCATGACTGATGATTGGAAGATAGTTGGAAATCCACCTAGCAAATCCTGTCAGCCAAAATATTGATTATGTCAGCTGGTGCAGTTGCTCTCAGTTTTCCATCTGTTAAGTTTCTCAGTGGCTTCATTTCTTTGACACCCACGTCACTGCAGCTTCACTCAATCAGTATATTTACCAACAATTTATTCTCAGCAGATCATGTTGTTAGTCAGAACAGGTTATAATTAAAATTATTTGGCATGTAATTATAGCATAAACTCCTGCTAAGCATAATTAACCAGGTTTGTTACACTGGCATTGCATTTCATGCTCAGGTTTGTAGATCATTGTACCCTATTCAATTTTACTAATGATAATAATGGTGTTATATAGAATTTATTGTTCTGACAATGCAAGGATTCATCATAATTCATGCCCAACAAATGCTCTTAATTCCCAGAGTGTAAAATTAAATTAAAAAAAAATAATAATAGAAAATGAGGACATTAGTTGATGTGACCTCATGAACTTCAGTAGGCCTCCCTGCTCAGATTGGATATCATGGTATCATTTATTAATATTCTCTAATCATGTTGCATCACTAAAATTCATAAATTATGCTCAGCAAATAAATTCGAATAAACCACCAGCTGGTATTTCATTAATTAAGTTAGTCGAGTAATTAAGATCAGAGAGCAATTGCTCATCAAACATGGAAAAGGGTGATTTGCAGACTTACGACTGTCTGTCGTGAGTTCCTCCTATTATCCTAAACATCATCTCCGTCTGGCTACCCTGAGACTACACGTCAACATGACTACAGCTGGAGAAGCAGTGATGAATGTTTGGAGAGATAAATGGGAGAAAGGAAACACAGCCTGGCATAGGGAGAAGGTAAGCAAAATGCTTCAACAGTATCTGAAAGACCTCTCCAAAAATGAAGCTGGCATCTCTATTCTAGTGACATGGTGTGGGAAATCTGTGGACTTACCTTGGCTGTGCCAGGAAGGTTATAATGTTGTTGGAGTAGAACTGTCAGAAATAGCAGTAAAAGAAATGTTTAAAGAAAATGGCATTCCATGCACAATTGCTAAGAAAGGAGAGTTTTTTGTCTATCAGGCTAGTGATAGGAAGTTAAAGATTTTAGTAGGAAACTTTTACAAGTTAACGCCTGAAATTTCTGGAATGTTTGAAGCAGTTTGGGATAACAATGCATTTGGTGCTTCTGAACGGCAGGACAGAAATGCTTATCAAGAAGTGCTTGGTTTGCTTCTAAGACCTAAAGGTCGTGTACTACTTGCCTGTTTTGAGTTTGGTGACCAGAACTATGAGCATGTACCATATTCGATATCTCCTGCACACTTGAAGGATGTTTTTCAAGATAATTTTAATATTCAATTTCTTGAAAATACAGAGGAATATGTACCCCATTTCCTGGACAGATTTAAAGTTGATTGGGCTAAGAACCCAGTACACCTTTTAAGCTTGAAGTAATGGTAACAACTCTATGTTAAGACAAAATAAAATAATATGTTGATGTTTACCACATGCAGATCTGACACTGGCTAATCACTCCATAAAATTATACATTATATTTTATTTTATGATTATGTATGCAAGGCCGTTGGCATATAAATTTGAGATAGTTTGGTCATAAAATGGTATGGCTATGTAGGTTGGTGTATCTTGATGTGGTTAGCAGTCATTCAAACTCTGAATATCACCAACCTAATCCCTAACACCCTAACAAACATTAACATTGAATAATCACAGTGAATTGGGAACCTACAAGGGACTATCAATATGAAGGGGGTGAGGAGAATATCAGTATCTATCAATAATGTTAAAACGATGGCCCAACGAGATAAATTCATCTAATGCAACCTTGAGATGAAGTACATCAGTTGTTTACTTGTGCATATGCTGCAGCATCAGGTAGTTAAGATGCACTTAAGGTATGTAGGTCCACGCACCTTAAGGCACAAAACAATCTTTCCGTTGATGTGTTAAATTGTTGGCATCATAAAATGGGAGTTACACCAATGCTTCACTTGTGACGAGACACTAGACCACAGAAAGTGAAAGGAAGCAACTTTGAAGTAAAATATATTAACGTGTAATGTTCCTCCAAGAAACCCTTTAAATTGTACTAACAATTAAGCTTGATCTGGTCTTTAAAACCTCTGAATTGAAATTCAACCTTGTAAAATTCACATACAATTGTAGTAACTGGATCAAAATCTACTTGTTAACATGCCTTGACTAACAGAGATTCTTGAAAAGGTAAATAGCATAACCTGGTTGAGTAAACCATTCTTAAATGAAAATCACCACTGGGGTTATTACCACTATATCCCACCATATCTTATATCTCATGTTTTTTACCTGTGTCACATATGTGTAGTTAACACTTGGAATGGTGAGGGTGGGGAGATAGGGACATCGACAAGGAGAGGGCAAAATGGTGATTTTCCTGTGGTTAATTCTAACTGGTTTTGCTGCATGGGAATCAACCAAAATTTGTAAAAAATCTCAGTAGACCGACCCTTTAACTACTGCTTAAAAAAAAAAAAAATCCAGCTGGCTACGTGAGATAAGCAGACCCACTGAAGAGCGGATTGGGGGGGGGGGGGGGGGGGGGGGGGGGGGGGGGGGAGAAAGAAGAGGTAAAAAAACCCTCCCCCTTTTGATTCTCAAAGATAACTTTCTTGTTCCATGTTTAATCAACAAATTTAATGAACAACAAAGATGTAATTTACACTCTAGCTTTAATTTACAGCTCTAGGCCATCACTTTTAGGTAAACAGGCCTTTTGTTGCATTTTAAATCAAAGATTGAGTGTCAATTTTAACAATATTGTGCCTTTATTGTTACTTAGTATCATTGATTAACTTCTAGCAAAAAATACATTGAGGAAAGAAAAAATGGATGTAACAGTCAGTGCAGTTTTAAACTTGTCTGTATATCCTATAACAAATCCTGTCTTCGCTACCTCAGTCATATTTTTTTAGGGTAAGATCTGATGATCTGACCAGTCCACCTCTGAGGTTGGTAGAACAAGGAGTAGCAAATTAGTTTTTATGTGAGAAAGCAGGAATTTCTAACAGAAACAAATTGAAAGTTCAAAGATTGAAGTCTTCACTTTCTTTATTTTAAACCATTGCTGTATTTATTGTAACAACAACAAAAAAATGTTGTTGACTGGTGAATTCACTGGCTTTCAAACTACAAAGGGAGATCATAAAGTTGTGGATGTTTACAAGATGGTAGATACCAGTATTAATAATATTGGGTCCACTACAGATAACATTGATGAAGTAAGTATACAGCTTCCCCTACAATTTTGAGATCCCTTCACTTGCTGATGCTACTGGTGTTTCTGAATGTGTGCCCACAGAGATGAGCTTTTTTTGCTGAACTGTACTAATGTCCCAAGTGTAAATGGCCCACAGAAGCATTATAAAAGAGGAATAGTAATCCCTCCAGGGTAAAATGAAGAGGGATTTTCTCTGAAGATCAGTGTCAAGCTCATGACCTAACTCCAACTTCTTCTGAGACATAATCTGTTGACCAGTGTGTATTTAAAAGTTTACTTCGTTGAAGGTGACCTTGCATTCCAATACCACCGAGTGATATATCTGATATGACAGGAATTTATATTTGATTCATCTAATGTGTAAATTCAGCTACCAGATAACTTCTTAGCTCTTGTGCTTGTGATTGATAAGGATTCATTTCCTAATATTCACTGCATCCTAGTAATTGCTTGCACATGGCCTACATCCATTTTGTTTCCTTAGAAGAATAAAGACCTATTTGACGTCCATTAAGGGTGAGGGGCATCTATCAGATGTTTCTGTCATCGCCATGACCTACGGGAATGAATACCTGTGGAATATGTTAGTCAGTCATTTGTTCAAGCCCATCCAAGAAGACCTTTTCAAGCTTCTTTGTTTGACAAATGCTTTATTATGATTTGGTGATATGATTATATGTTTTGAATCATTGGTGTTGATTATTTTAATAATGATATGCTGATGATCTGATTTTGGGTGCTGATGCATTGCCTACTACATATGGGTATGGTTAATGGTTTGATCACAATGTGTATTGGGGTTAAAGGTGGCTACAACCCCCTCATTTAAATCTAGCTGGATCTGACCCTGCATCAATATCAAATTTTTCAGCTTTACTAAATAATCGATGGACTGACCATTTGGGATGATAACGTTTGCTGGTACCAACATTGTGTGCGTGTTTTAAGATCACACGACCAAGTAAATGTGTTAATTTGTGAAAGCGTACCATGCATCCACGTTTATCTGTATTTTTACAAAATACTTAACTGCTTATAATTATATCTTTTAAAGATTTTATAAAAGTGGGAAGTAGGGAGCACTCAAATGATAATGCAATCTCCCACCAGATTTGGGGACTTCATTTGCATCTCATCTTGGATGTTCGGGCTGGTGCATATGTTCTCCTGTTACTTTAACACTCAGCCTTGTTTACAGTGTAGCTTTAGTTACTTTTTATTAGCTTAAACTTTATTTGATTCCAGAACAATGAAAAATCGAACAAGGGTAAGTTCTAGAAATCAATAATTTAATGCATGATATCACAAGGTAGAGAAAAATGGCGATTAGGTTAAGGTTAAATTTACTACATCCTTCCCACCCCCTCCCCCTCCTCCCCCATCCCTAGTGTGCTCATGCAGGAATGATGAGAACTACTTTGGGAAATTAACATATCGAGGAGAATGATCAAGGAGAATGATTGGTTCGAGATAGTGTGGTGGACAAAATTGCAATGGGGGGGGGGGGGGGGGATTTATGACGTGGCATATTTAGGGTCTGGGATGAGCTAATATCTGTGGAGCTGTAATCTCAATGTAATGAGTAATATCATATTGCTATCCTGTTGTCTTTGGGACAGATGTGTCTTAGTGTGTGGTGTGTATATGTATGTGCGCAGCAAAAGCTAATCGAAAGTGAAGATGCAGGTCATAGTAGAAACTAATACTTGTTCATCCTCATAACTTCTAAAAGCTGCATGAACAAGGAATCTTAAACTACCATCACTTGCTGCAACAATATTTCAGAAAGGAAATTAAGAAAAATTAGGAAATAAAACTAAAACATTTAGTTATATGTGACAGTCCATTGAAAAACATGACATAGCATTAAAAATTCAATTTTGAGATAAATAGTTTGAAACTTCTCTTTCCTGTTAAAACAATGCAAAAAGGAAGAAATTAATTACTTGTATCACCATGTAGATAGTTGCTATGACAACATCCCTCTGGCAACTTCATCTTCTATGATAGCACTTACTAATTCAAAACAAGCTCATATTCTCAATGTTTACCATTATGTCATGGTTTCCTGTCACATATAGCTGATTAAATAATTTTTTATTGGTGGAGTATGAGATCCTTTGAAAGCTGGTTTTATTTCTGCTGATAGCTAAATTTATAAAAAAAAATTAAAATTTGTTGGTGTAAGAAATGAAAAAAAGTGATTTAGGTCCACACTTGTTAGTACGAACACTTATAATTTTATGGACCAGTTAGTCTAAATAGCAGCCAAAAAGTTTGTTGGCAGTGAAAACAAGTGTAAAAAAATAATTTAAAATCAAATGTTATATTTGTACACCTCGTCTTAAAAGAAAACAAACAAAAATTAAGAAATTTTTTTGTGAAGTATACTATGTAGTTATGATACTAAAACTTGGAGAACGCATGTCAAATTGCAGCCTGATTGGTCCCTCAAAATGATCATCCTGTGGGTGTGGGCATGAAAAAAACCAAACCCATACGTGATTAATAATGTTCACCCAGCTACTTGGATTTGAAATGCCAAATTTCAGCTGTACTTGGTCCATAAATTAGTCTTTGGCAGGCATGAATTCCTATGGGTGTGGCAATAACCCAACTGCACCCATCAACAAAATAATCAAACTGCACCCATCAACACATATACATGGTTAATAATGTTAACCCTGTTAAGTGTTTATTTTCTGTCAGGCTCCATCAAACGACCTTATGTCCTCAAACCATCAACCAATGATATTCACCTACATTTAGATAATAACCTGTCCCTTACATTAGTGGTCTCTCTGTCATGAAAATAACAGAAATTGATGTGACAAGATTTTGAAATCCAAAAGGGAAATGAAGACTAGTCACTTCATTCAGTGGATTCACCCTAGAAGGAAGCTTCCCTTTATGCTGGCTAATTAGCTAGCTATATCATATATATATATATATACTAGCAGCATATACCCAGCGTTGCCCAGCCAATTTCAACATCAAACATTATAGTCAAAGTTGAGTATACAAACCATATATCAAATCTGTCACTCCAAGGGTTTGTTTGGCCAAAGTACCATTTTTGTCCTCTTTTGGGCCTGACACGAAAACAGAAGTGGGTGCAGTCATATAAATGTACTTAAAACATTCCTAAGATTATATTGATTCTAAATATATATGGGTTCATTGGTTTAACTCCCTAGGTTCAAGTGATTGGGGTATGCGGTGGGTGGCTCCGCTCAGGGAAATGGTCATCCTTGCCCCTTAATGCATGATTCTGTGGACCACTGGCAGTCCTCAGTGGTAGTGTTGATTCTCCAGCACAACCAACCCTCCAATGCATTGAGCTGGGCACCTTTTGGTGCAGGTGGAGGGCTGCCTTGGGTACAAATTCTTTGCTTCCTCATTCCCACAGTCAGCTGCCTTCCATCTACACCTGTGCCACCTAGATGGCCTTCCATCCGTCTCTAGGGAAATGGCACTGGGTTCACAGCATTCCATCTCAGGAAAATGTGCTCCCTCACTAGTTGAGGGTGGGCCACCAGGTTAGCTGGTGGAGGAGCTCCCATTAATCGTTGCCCCCCCCCCCCCCCCCCCCATGTGGGTGTGGTGGAAGTGTGTGCTGACTCAGGCAACCCACAGGGGTTTGCCACCCTGTTATAGCTGTAAGCTGTGTGTAAAAAAAAAAAAAAAAAAAAAAAGTTCAAGTGATTTTGCTGAAATACCATTTTTGGCATTAATAGCCTTACACAGAGAAAGGAAGAAGTGTGGCCAGGTGGGACACAGCCCATGTTATTCCCAGAGTGAAGTTGTATATTCATACCAAGTTTTAGACCTCTAGCTCCAATGGTTTTTCTGGCAAAAATATCATTTTTGGCTTTTTCTTATTACCATGGTAACCATTTTGCGAAATTTTTAGCCCATGTTTTAAGTTGGATCAAAACCTATCATCATGCAGAATTTTAGAGAAATCCACATACTGGTTTGACCGGAATAATGGTACAAACATACAGACAGACCGACAAATTCTGTATTTTCCCAGACATGCCACCTGGCATAAAATCATCTAAGGGTGGGTCTCCTCCATCCCTAAGTTTGGTCAAAATCTAACAGAGGGATTTTGAGAAACGGACGAACATAGTTACATAGTTGGATCTTCTAATATATATATATACATACACACTAGCAGCATATACCTGGTGTTGCCTGGCCAATATAGGCTAAAATCCTACCATTTTTGGCTTTTTCTCATTACCATGGTAACCAGTTTGCGAAATTTTTAGCTCATGTTTTAAGTTGGGTCAAAACCTATCATCATGCTGAGTTTCAGAGAAATCCACCTATCAGTTTGGCCGGAATGATGGTACAAACATACAGACAGAACGACAGACAAATTCTGTACTTTCCCAGACATGCCACCAGGCATAAAACTATCTCAGGGTGGGTCTCCTCTATCCCTAAAAGTTTGGTCAAAATCTAACAGAGGGATTTTGAGAAATGGACGAACATAGTTACATAGTCAGTTACATAGGTCTTCTAATATATAAATATATATTTTTTGGATTTTGTTTAAGTATAATGTAAATAAATTTACTTATTTAGAGGTAGGGTACTATTTCAATTCTAATTCTAGTCTGGTTAGGAAAGAGAGTCAACTTGGACTACAGATTACTAAATGCTACACCAGCGATGATACACCTGGGCACACGTCAAGGTTATCTGAGAAATAGGCACCCTTGCATTTGAAATTGCTATGACTTAATTTGACAACTCCTCATTCCTCCACAACCCCCCTACCCCTTATACCCACTGTTTAGCCTTATATAATTTATACTAACCTCCATTCAATAAAAATTATTATTAATAAATTGTCTTGCTAACTGAAGTAGGGAATGCCTGCTATACCCTCTATGATCAAAGGGTTGGGAATAGTAATAGCAGATACCAACTAAATTATTCCTAAATTCTCACCTCATCTCAGAAAATCTTGTCTGTCCCTGTTCTTCTGAGATTTCCCCCCCCAAAAATGGTTATAGCATCCTGCAAAAGGACAAATCCTGAAACTCCCTTTCATTAATCCTGGATCCACCACTGATATAGATATCTCCTTTATGTATATAGCTATATAACAATCACACATTTTGTCTCTCTTTTTCCTCCATCTCCTTATAGTCAGTGTTTAGGATAGCAGGCTTATCTATTGCACAGGTTTTATGAAACCCATATTCTCTAAATAAGAGTGCAGTGTGGTCAGAATGAACACTCATATATTGTATATGTTATTGGCTACCAAACTACACATTGAAATTATTACTATATCATGCAATCACTAGCTCTAATCAAGGAGTTCAGACTATTCGGTTCTATTGCTAAGGAATATAAAGTCATTATTTTATTTATTATTTCCAAGTTTGTCTTGATATTGAACAATGTGTTTCCAAGCAGCAATAGTCTGACCAACCGTGATGGTGTCAGGAAACACTGCATCAAAGTTGGCTGGTAGGTCCAGATCCTTATACTGAGGTTGAACCAACACTACAGCCAACCTGCATGAGGAAGTAAGTAGTTGCTGTCAACTAGTAATATTAGATGAGAATAGAACACTTGCATGCTAGAAAAAAAAAAAAAAAAAAAAAAAGAAGAAAAAGAAAAAAAGAAGTATATATATATATACTAGCAGCATATACCCGGCGTTGCCCAGCCAATGTCAACATGATGAAACATTATAGAAGCCACTCAAATTTCTGCCATGTTGGCCCTTTAATTAAATTATGGCAGCCAAAATAACTTCCTGTGGGTGTGGCTAATACCACACCAAATACATTGCCACACCCATATGTTGTTCAAAATTCTCACCCAGTTACTTGGACACCATATGTCCAATTTCAGCCTTAGTCCATAACTGAGTTTTTGGCAGGCATAATGTTGTCCTATAGGTGTGGCAATAACCAAACCACACCCATTAACACACATGCATGTAATTAGTAATACTCACCCAGTTGCTTGGAAGTCTCATTCCAAATTTCAGTCTGGTTGGTCGTTTGATTAGCTTTTAATAGCCAACACAACTTCCAGTGGGTACGGTTAAGGTTAGACCACACCCACATTTGGTTAATAAAGCTTTCCCTGGTACTTGGAGACCATACGCCAAATTTTAGCCTGATTGGTCTCTGTAAACTTTTTAAAGCCAAAATAACCTTCCTGTGGGTGTGACTATGACAAAACCACACCGATTACCATGCCCACATTGTTTAATAATGCTCATTCGGGTCCTTGGAGAGTATGTGACGAATTTCAGCCTTTTTAGCCAAGTGTTTAGCCGTGATACCTAGACACACCTACTCATGAACCAAAATATATATTCTAGTGTGTTCGTAGATCTAACTCCTTTGGTCCAAATGTTATTCAGAAAAAAATTTTTTTGGCACTTACATACCAATAGGAAGAGGTGTAGCCAGGAAGGATCCCGCTCATTTACTCCCAAAGTAAAGTCGTATATGCATACCATGCATTAAGTCTGTTGCTCCAAGGGTTTGTATGGCCGAAGTACCTTTTTTGGGCCTGACATGATAACAGAAATGGGTATGATCATAATGATATACATGTACTTAAAACATTCCCCAGATTATATTGATTCCAAATATATATATGGGTTCATGGGTCTAACTCCCTTGGTTCAAGTGTTTCTGCTGAATACCATTTTTGGCATTTTTAGCATTTTTAGCTTTATACAGGGAAAGGAAGAGGTGTGACCATGTGGAACCCAGCCCATCTTACTCCCAGAGTGAAGTTGTATATGCATGCCAAGTTTTAGACCTGTAGCTCCAAGGATTTTTCTGGCCGAATACCATATTTGGCTATTCTATGTTACCATGGTAACCATTTTCCGAAATTATTAGCCCATGTTTTAAGTTGGGTCAAAACTTATCACAATGCCAAGTTTCAGAGAAATCTACCTACAGGTTTGGCCAGAATGATGGCACAAACATACAGAGAGACATCTCCTTTTATATATATAGGAGACTAGCAGCATATACCCTGCATTGACTGGCCAATGTCAACATGAAAAATTATAGAAGCCACTCAAATTTTAGCCTGGTTGGCCCTTTAATTAGCTTTGGGTAGCCAAAACAATTTCCAGTATGTATGCATGTATGCTGCTTGCAAATGTGCTAAGAATTTGATTCATCTTCAACACTTGCATATCTGAACATTAAAGCATTTACTGTAATATCTGAATCATTACTGTGTTTACATGAACTTGTGAATACCTTACAGAAAAAAAAAAAAAAAATTGAACTCACGTCCAATAGTCTTTAAGGTATCTCATAGAAGTCTCCACAAATTCATAGAGAGCACCCAATAGTCTTCTCAAATCAAAAGCCCTCAAACTTTCATCAAGAGCATCTTCTTCATCTTTATGCAATTTCTTCAGATAATGTTCATGTATTTGTGTATCAAAAGGTTCCTACAAAGGAAAAGTAGAACAAAGGAAGAAAAATTGGGTGGGGGGGGGGGGGGGGGGACAATACCACAAATAGACAAGAATCCTTATAGATGTATATGTACTAGAGATAATGATATGTTTATGATTCAAGACAGTTTTTTTTTCTCGTTGACTAGTGCTGTCACTAGATTTGCAAAAATGATAAGTCTGTGTTTATGGGAACTACACTATTGCCATTGTGGACTTCAAACTAACAAAGATATCACTTTCTTTCTGACCTGTTTACGTAGCCAAGTAAGCCTTGCCAACTCAACAGACAGAGTTTCCCAGAGTGATAAAATATGCTGAAGTTGACAATATTCTTGAGCCTATATAATAAAATGTATTCTTAAAAATATATTTTAGAGACATAATAAAAGCAAAAGAGAACAAACAAATTAACAGACCTTCCTGCTAAATGACTGTTTGGGCATCCTGAGAACTTTCCCAATATAATCTCCAAGAGGCTTATTAGGCTTTCCTCCACCAGAGGAAAGAAAACCGAGTACCACATCAATGACATCAAGGTTTGCTTGTAGAGCATCTGGAGTATGAAGCTCAGCGAGAATCTCTTTCTGCACCCGACGATCCAGTCTTACCTACAATGTATAAACAATACAGAGCATGTGTGATTGAAAATCTAAGCTAACACTAACAAGAGAAGCATAAAAATTTGTGTGAAAGTAATTCCATTTCATTGGTTCGCTTTTGATATCATTTAATTTATAATAAAGAAAAAATATTTTATCCTGAAATTCCTAAATATTTGCAATATTTGTTTTACAATACCTGCAAGTAATAACAAGCAACATTATAAACGTTTCTCTTAACAACAAAATAAATGTATATTCGGAAGTATAACATTACTACATTAAGTATTCATGCATTGGTTAATTTTTAAAGAAATATTTGTTGACCTGCCTATTAAAACTAAACCAAATTTTTTCAGCCATTCATCCTTTAAGTCTCTCATTCAGTGTCACCATCCATTCTCCACCCACTCATTCCTCTCCAAAATTTACCACTAACATATTCCATTCCAAAAGTTACCACTCACTTATTCCTCTCCAAAAGTTACCACTAACTTATTTCTCTCCAATAGTTACCAGCCCCAAGGAAGCTATTAACCACATACTTGCCACTAAAAATGTCAATCTTACCACTCTTTCATGCTATTGTAACTAACTTGATTCTAGGTGGGAATGGATACTGCATCCCATATAAGGATTTTTAATTCTATAAATAGGATTTCAACTAGATAACTAAGTGAAATAATTAAGATATTTTTTTTACATAAAGTACAGTACAATCATGGTCATAAATCAATCCAACGTTAAAAAATTCACCTGGTCTTTCACTTTACTCCGCACAGCGTCAAAAGTGGCAGTAGTGTGATTGTCAGAACTGAACACAACTTGAGGAATGTCGGACAAGATCATGGGCTTGCCATGAATGAACTTGTCCAAGATGTGCTTCTGCAGCATATGGTGGTTGTAGGTGATGCTGTGAGCCTCTCCCACAGTGAGGGAGTAGTGGCGGTGTGATAGAACCACAGACACAATCTGATCTTCATAGTCCAGCAGGTGGCAGCGGTGGATATGAGTGATGGGAACATTATTCTTCAACCATTTTAGTTGACTGCAGGCACATTCATACACATTGGCATGCACTAATACACCTATACACACTACTAAATTCCAGACAAAATCCATATCATAAGATAAATTGGATAATAAAATTAATAGTCAATAGCATGAAAATCCATATACCACACAATTGCACGATTCATCGCTGACCTTTCATCGCCCCCAACCATAAAGTCACGGCATTTCTCAATGAAGTTGTTGTGGGTGAGAGTAAGGTAATCCACAAGAGATGTTGTGCAAACACCTGCACTACTGGTAGTGGGGATGAGGTACTCCAGTGGAGTGTCCATAGTAATGGCAGGCAAGTATAGATGTTCCTCCACAGGCATTCGACCTGAGGTTTACGCGACACAATTGAATGACAAAAGCATTATTGAAAGCTTATATTTAGAATAATAAATGAAAATTGCCTGAAATTTCTGTGTTATTTCAATATTCAAACACTATATTTTGTTGCTGCTTGTTATATTAGTTATGTCTTGTCAACTTGTGAGTTGAACTATACATGGTATCTAGCAGGACTCTAATCTATTAGTGACAGTAATGAGAGGACAAGGATGAGTAAGAAAAGGCAGAGATAAGTGCAGATAGGCACATGTGGGATGTGACAGAACACATGCCTGGATGAGCAAAACATTACACACAGGTTTGTTGTCTTTCATTGTTTACAGCTTTGCTGCTATCCAGTCAGCTGTACATGTAGAAGATTGCATTATTCATGTAATTTTTGAAAGTAAGCATTCAATGAAGGAAGAAATTTAAAATGACAAATAAATCAAACAATTTCACTTTTATCCTTTGAGTCCACTCACCATGTGTCTTTAGGTCTTCACCCACTAAGGCCCATGCCTTTTGCAAGTTCTCCACCCACAGTTTGTATTCATTCCTATAACTTTCTGTAACATTATCCATGCTGATAAATCACTGCTACATAACTGCAAAAGTTAGTTAAATCATTTACCATTCTGCATATGTCCCAGGAAATCTCCTACTGTCAAATTAACAGCATCTTTCCTGTCACGGCGATAATTAAAGCTGTCGTACAGATATCGTTGGAGCTTTACAATGTGTGGAAGGTACTGAGTGGCTCGCAACTTTGGCTCCTAAGCATTGTAAAAGAGACAAATAAATAATACATGTCAGTGGAGGTACACAACAGGGGGAGTGGAGGTACATAACAGGTAGAGTGGAGGTACATAACAGGGGGAGTGGAGGTACACAACAGGGGGAGTGGAGGTACACAACAGGGGGAGTGGAGGTACACAACAGGGGGAGTGGAGGTACACAACAGGGGGAGTGGAGGTACACAACAGGGGGAGTGGAGGTACACAACAGGGGGAGTGGAGGTACACAACAGGGGGAGTGGAGGTACACAACAGGGGGAGTGGAGGTACACAACAGGGGGAGTGGAGGTACACAACAGGGGGAGTGGAGGTACACAACAGGGGGAGTGGAGGTACACAACAGGGGGAGTGGAGGTACACAACAGGGGGAGTGGAGGTACACAACAGGGGGAGTGGAGGTACACAACAGGGAGAGTGGAGGTACACAACAGGGGGAGTGGAGGAAAGGGCAAGAAAGAAATCAACAACACATCTTCTAGAATGATGGACATAGAGTGTTTTACAGTGCAAAGGTCTAGTGGAAATATTATTATAATTCAGGGAAATATTCATCAAAATTAAAAAAAAAAATAAACATTTGAGCGTAGACAATATGGTAATCTAAAAAATGTGTTCCATGGCATTCACATCACATGACAATCATAAAAAATAGTGATTATTCCTCCTTCACAGTCGCCCTCATGTCAGTGGTTTACTAGAATTATTCAGCAGATAAACATAAAAATAGCAACTGAATAGGTCACACAAAAAGAAGGAAGCAACACTCATGTGTAAGCTTGATACAGCATAGAACAAGCAATAATTCTGTCTCAACCTTACCACACTTAAGAATTCATGAAGAATTGGATACTTCTTTTTGAGAGTGTTCCCTTGTAGAGTGCATCCTAAATGCTCCAGAGACACCCTCTCCCTGATTGTCCAGAGGTGAGGAGCCATGCTATCACTGCTCACCTTCTCCCTCTCATACACCAAGTGGAGCAATTGGTCATGGTCTGTACCACAGCAAGGGAATCACACACAGAATAGGAGAAGGATAGAAACTACTTACTGATCAAGGGAATCATGGCACATAGTAATGACAACTACTACAACATTGACACAATGCTATATCCCATATAGAATGCCTATCTTATTCACTATTCACTGTGGATTCACATAAAAAGCATGACTAAGATATAGAATATGATCATATTAAGACTATACAGTTTACGTTTACTTGCAACTAATTACCAGAGAGAGAACTAAATTGTCTTTAGTGAGAACATGTGTCCTGAATATAGCTTAAAAATCAATAAGGTTCATTGTATGCAAGATGACAGACCAGATATTCCATGGGAGCATACCAAAGCTCAGTGATTATCACTGATCATGTTCGGTTCTAGAATTAGTTATTTTGTGAAATATCCAGAAGTCATGTCACTTGCATCCTTTCTTTTTCTTCAAAATACAGGATCAATTAATATAATAGGCATTAAAATATTGTCCATGAAAAGGCGTCAATTAATCATGCAAGTTGATAAAGTTTGAGTAAGTCAAGCTGCACACACTATCATGATTGTGCCTGGTTTGATGTGTTGTGTAATATATACTTAGTGAATCTTAAGCCATGTAGTTTGGATAACCAGCTTTAAAAAAAATAGCTTAAAATATTTGAAAAGGTGAGATTGGAAAAGAAACAAGAGTGGAAATTTCCAGCCAAATACCTGCTCACTTATGATTTAATATTTTGATTTAATAATGACTTCATTGCTGGTATAAAAAAATTAAAAAAAAGAAAAAAAGAAAGAAAGAAAAAAAAAAAAAAAAAAAAAAATTAATAATACTAAAAATAATAATAATGAATAATAAATAAATTTAAAAAAAACCAAACAACTCAAATATGATCAGGGTAGAAAAAAGTTTTCCCATACGATGCTACAAAATTAGGGAAAAGGAAATGAAGTGACCAGTTTTATAGTCACCTTAAGAGGTGAATACATTATTGTGTAACATTGCATATCACCTCTTAGGGTGACTATAGAACTAGTCAGTTCATTTCCTTTTCTCCAATAATGCAGCATGTTCAGTTATTTATAATGGATATGCTCAATTAATATGATCGCTATCCAAATGGTCAAGGAAAACTAACAATACCTTGTTGTTTATCAACAATTTGTCGCATGGCATTTCCAAGGGTTTGATGTAGATTGTTAAGAACTGGCTGAATATAGTGAGCATCGAACAGTTCCTCCCATTCAAGGCGAGCATTCTTGTCTGTCAGAGTGCTAATTGCATCTGCTACATGGAATAAATCAAAAAAGAAAATTTAGAAATAAAGTGGAGTAAGGTCAGTGAGTACAAATGGAATAAAAAAAAACAACTAATTAATGCAGGGTGGGGAATAAGTACACATTAGCTTTAGGAATTAGATAGTGTACCATTTGTGGGTGGTTCCATGGTTAGGATATTCTTAAGACAAAGATGGACAAGAACAGCAGCAACATCTTCGTTCCTGCCAATAGTGGCCGAGAGCTGTTGTATGTCTTTTTGTAAATGACTCCAGAAAAACTCAGGAAGGTGGTCAGGGTGAACATGTGGGTGGTCAGGGTGAACATGTTGGTGGTCAGGGTGAGCATGTGGGTGCACCAATCCTGCCAAGTCAGCAATGCAGTCCGTGTGGTGGCTTGCATACCAGATTAGTGCAGAATGCATGATGGCTCTGACAATACAGACAGCTGGAGGAAAGAGAGTCCGCTCAGGTGCCACGACACCAGTCCTTAACTGAGCATCACCCAAGACATATCCTGTCTGGGTAGCATCATTGCTGAAGGAGTGACATGTGGCAGTAAGTTCTGACATTGTTACAAAATGATAATAACTACAATATTCTAATATCAAGTGTACTGAAGGAGATAGCTTACACTCTAGCTTCCTTATTGTTCATCTGTAAAGTGTGATTACTTCCATCAATACCTTGACGGCAAACATTACAAGTGTTCTGCACAACAGGACGTCCACACTAGAGCACACATGACAGAAAATACACACTTAAAGTTATACTGTTAACTGTAAATAATATTACAATTAAAATTTATCAACATTGCAAACTTGCCTCTCCCACAAAGAAATTATGACCATTAGGACATGCTGAAATATGAATCAATGTAACACAGTATAGTCAATTTAGCTCAATGATTTAAAAAATAATATCACCCTATCTGAAGGTCTTACTATAGAAAGTTCCTCCATCTCTTCGTACTTTATATAAGTCATCTTGGGGCATGGTTGGAAGATAACAATTCTAAATAGAGAATTGAAAATTATCTAAGTAAAGTTAAGATGGAGAAATTTCGGACAATAAAAAAATTAGTAAATGTCATTCATTGCCAAAAGAGAGAGTATATTTGTGCACTGATATGGTTAATGTACTAGACTTTGCCGTAATTACTTTCACATTCCTGACCCATAAAATTGAAAAAGGTATCTGCTGTACAAAAAATAGTCTAAAGTTTTATGTACTGGTATGGTTATTAAACTTCACTTTGCTGTACATATCTTTATATTTCTGACTCAATATATATTTTCTTAAATAACCATAAAATATGATTCCAAAATCATGTATTGCTATCATAGAAAGAACATTGATCACATGAAAATTAGGCTCAGGATAAACAACAGCAAACCGTATCATTAATCTGGCAGTATCATTAATCTGGCATCATCAACTCAACAACAGCACAAGTCAACAAGATATGTACTCTACTGCCTACTAGCAATCTCTAAAACTGATTACGACAAAAAGACAAAACAAAATATATTGCTGAACCCCCAAAAAAATAAGAAAGGTATACTATGAACTTCCACATCTCTTAGTTGATTTCAAATTTCACACACAAGTTCACCATATATGTCTGGATGGCACATACAATTATTATGAGTCAGTAAGAGAAGATTGAGTCTATTTCTAATATGCTAAGTCACATAAAAAAAAGTAGGGACAATTCAGCAAAGTAGGGATCAAGCAAAAGGCATTAAAAAGAATTGTTACCACTTTCATTATTCTTTATTGATTGTTATTCTATTGAATTTTATTAGCCTGTGCAATGCAGATATGAATTCTAGGATATCTTACTATAATTTACAATTCGTTTGCATGTCTGTCTGTATATCTGTTCGTCCGTCTGTACATGTGGACCCTAACTCTTAAATTACTGGAGGGATCTTCATGAAACTATCAGGGATTTATTAGGGTACTTCACTGCATGTCCACACGAAAGTTTCGCTCAGACTGGGTGGCTGTGAGTGTGATTTTGCCAATGGGTGTTGTTTGGTGATATGAAATATCAAAACTATACCAGAAATTCTGCATGTTTATTAATTGCATCATATTTGTTTGATTGATGAGTTTAGTTTCAATTCCTACATGTTACATAAAGCAATGCTTGTTACTGCAAGTGAAACTAAATACTAGAGTTGCATTCATAACATTTACTTCAGAAATGCCCCACAAGCACCCCACTCCCTATATAAAATATTAAGCAAACTGAACATGTTTATAATTGCTGGAGGCTGACCAAAACATCACCCATAGGGTGGATTTCTTTGCTATTTTATTATAATACAACAAAATGTAAATATATCAATCAACTTACAGTGAGGACCATTGGATTGGTAATCATGTTATAAAATGGTAACAGAATAGCTCTTCGGCTGTTGCAGCTTATGACAGAAAAGGTATGCACTACAATCGCACCAATAATCTTGCACTGGGATGGTAGCTCAGGGCTAATTCTCATCTGTGCCAAAACACCACCTTGCTTGTTGGTCAGGTAACGGCGTGCAGCTTGCAGCATGAGAGGAGAGAAGGACTTCACATTGCGGAAAAGTTCATCAAATTCTTCTCGTAACTGTGATAATACATTATGCTAATGGCATCACTTAATGAAAACCAATACACTTGCATCATCATCCAAAGGTAATTTTGCTGGTTTGGAGTAGCCCATTGTTATACGTTGGTAAATAGCTAGCAGAAAAACTGCAGCTTCAGTGATGTCCAGAACCTGAAAATTGATTAAATCATGCAACAATAAAAATCTGCCATTCCATAACAGAAATATATATATATATATATATATATATATATATATATACACATATATATACGCACACAGTGTAGTCCACATAATTCGAATCCAGTTAGCACGAATTTCCGATTTATTCAAAATTTTTTGGGGTCCCCACATAGGAATAAGACAAAATATTGGAAGGGAAAATATTGGCTAATTAAAAAATTGAATTGCCCAAACAAACAATACCTACGTGAACTATTACCTCCAGCTGAGTTTTGCTGCTTCGAAGAATGCATGAATTTGCCAGCAACAAGCAGGTGAGCTTTTTTGTTTCTTACTAACTATTGCTTTTGAAAATCCCACAGAGTAACATCCAATGAGAAAGCAGGTGAATTTTTCTTCCATTTTTTTTTTTGTATTCAGCTGTGACAAAAATTTTTTTAGTTCCTGTTATAGTGATAGCAAGAAATTCTTGGAATTTGTTTTCACCATCTGTAATTGCCAACTGCTTTACAAGAGCAGATTTTGAAATACCATCAACACATTTTGAAGAGGTTGTGGAGAGTGGATCTGCTTCATCATTTAAAACTGATTTTAATGTGGACTGCACTATTGAGGAGTATATGTGCAGCAATAGCCAATTACAGTGCAGCCCTGTGCTGAGCAGTGCAGACATTATAGCCTCTCTAGGGGAGATCACTGAAGATACAGAAGACAGGATGATAATGCAGGTGACCCTCTTCCATATGTTACTTTCAATCAAACTCATTCTGGTTTTTTAAATATGAAAATTTACCTGCTATGCTCTTGTGCAGAGTGGCACTGAACCACCATATGATCAATTGGAACAACTTGGGACTGAGTTGCTAAAAGCTCATACTAATTTATTCACAAAAACATTCATAACTGACTATGCTGTTAGTCAATAATATATAAATACAAACATAAAAGTAGTTCAGGAACTTGCCCTTATTTAATAGTATGTGATCCATGCCTACTTCCCTAAACATATACACATTACATATATAATATAGTGATCTGAAGTTAGTTGCTGATTATATCTTCTTACCTGTATACAAATCAATAACACACAAAGCCATAATATATGTGCAGTACCTGGTACATTGAAAACATGAAACGTGATAATTCAAATTTTTACCATTGATGGTGTGATTTTGAATTAAGAGATATTCTTATAATTCAAATTTTCTGTTAATTCAAATTTTTCACTGGATTATTAAATTTGAATTATGTGGACTACACTGTATATATATATATATATACCTGAGTGGTCTCATTGAGTATGTTTATGTGCTTAGAATGGTGAGCATCATCAATAGCTTCCACTAATTCTGTATATCCCGAGGCCTCATACATCACAAAGGGGTCAATTTCTTTGTCCTACATTAACAACAAAATAAAAAAAAATAAAAAAAAATAATAAAAAAAAAAGATGTAAGAGAAAATATAAACATTAAATGGATTCCGTGCATATCAGACTAAAATGAATATATATATATGAGAAGTATGAGCTTGGATTACAAACCAGTTGAACAGTAACCACGACATTTCTCTGCACACCACATACCGGATCTATTGTGTTGAGTTCTCCAGGAATGATCCAACTGAGGTTGTTAGAGATTTGCTTCAAACAGGAGAAACCAAACTTCCATACCAAAAGTTTAACCAAGTAGATTCCAGGCCCCCAAACATTAGTACCACAAGAGAAATCTGTTGTATTAATGGAACTGTTGGTACAAATGTCTCTGGTATATTCACGTATGTCAAACATTGACTGTGACATAGAATCAGATGTCTGTTGGCCATAATAGAGTGAGTTTAGAATGACAGCCACCTCCTGAAGACAGAACCTGACAGCTGCAACAGACTCAAGGTAGGCAATATTAACAACGTGATTGTCTTCATATTCACATAGGACCTGGTGAGAATGCTTGAGCAGTTCGATGATGTCCTGAATTCTGTTGTCCAGGAGCTTGCTTGAGTAGTCTTTATGTAATGCATCCTATTGATGGAGAATACAATTTGAAATGAACATGGAATTGGTTGCATGGTTATGGACATTACCTCAAAACACTGTATGCACAGGAGGCATAAGTTATTCTCAAGACCTTGCGAGAGAGTTTGCTGAGATTTTTTGAAGTAGTCTTCAAGGTGCACTTTTACATCTGCAAAGCTAAAAGAATACGTAATCCAAAGTTTATTTCAGTTCCATAAGTATACATGTTTAGGCTTACTTGAAATTCATCAGTAACTGAATAAGTGGGGAACGAATAGTTGGAGTTTCATCACTCTTTCCACCTTGGAAAGGAGTGAGGTCCCTTTTTTTCCTTGTTTTCCCAGTTTTCTTAGTCCTTCCATCTTTGAAAGGAGTAAGATCGCTTGTTTTCTTATTTATAAAGATAATGTCCATGAGCATTTTGATAAGCTCTTTCTCAGGAGGATTATCGTGACCAAAACATAGACCAGAAATCACTTCCATAAAGTAATTACAACAATCATTGAGAAAGTTTTCCATGTTAGCTTCATCAACAAACCTGGGGGTATATAAAATGATAACAATGATAACTACAATAATAATCTTTTTTAAAAATGGCGATCTTGAATACATATAATTAACCAGAGGCCCATTGCAGTATCAAGGCACCAGTTATAACACAAATATGAACACACATGAACCTCCCAAATTTTGAGGGTTGACCTGTTGAGCTCCAGCTGGGCTTAGCCCATGTTAATCACAAAGTTAAGTTGTATATGAATACCAAGTTTCATATGACTAGGTTCGACAGTTCGAGTTTTAGAGGAAAATATTATCACAATAATTTTTACAGGATATGTAGGACTATTTAAATGTTCATATTGGGAAATATGAATAGATAAGGAACTCATATAATACTAGAGTAATTATTTGCCACAGGTTTAGTACCTGACAGCACTTACTTTGATTTTTTTGTTTTTATTTTTGTTTATTAATTTCACAGGGGTACTTCAGGTCTGACCTTCAAATGTTATTTGGAAGCTTCTGATCAGCACTGCTGTAGTTAGATACTTGTATTGTTATGCAGTATAGGCTATCACCAAGCTTCCTTCAAAACAGAAGCATGATGTGAATGAAAGAAATAAAAAGAAACATTATTATTATTTGTTCTCCGTTCTTGGTTCGTCTATAAGCTGCTAGTCGACCTTTACCATTTCGATTGTAAGAGCAAGCTTTGCTGGCAAAAAAGTGTTTCATTCTCAGCTGCACATATGGCTGGATCTATTTTTCATCAAATATTAAAATTTCCACTTGCTATTTAAAAAAAAAAAAAGGATTGGTACTTTGGCAACCTTTTACTACTTTTTTGCTCAAAATTTGCATAATTTACCATTTTCAGTTTGTCCCCAACCTTTTGATATAATCTTTTTAGAAAATTCCAAGACCTTCTACAGGGAATGAACGACAAAGGATGTAAAATAAAAATTGAAGCAGTTGTCGTAAAATTACGATTAAAAACTTTTTTTTCCTAACAGTTATACAGGCAGGAAGTTCGCACAATTAATGCATAAGATTATAATAAAATTTAAAAAAAACAATTAAAATATAATAATCTGTATCTTAATTGTTGAAATCAATGTCTTACTTCTTTTCCTTTGCTTTTTTAATAGTGATGTTCAAATCATCCATGACAGTAGAAAGGCTTTCTGCCTTCTGAAAGTCTGTTCCACTTTTAAGCAACTGAAAAGAGTGAAAAAGTAACAATGATATTAATTCTTTAAAAATATGAAAGTTTTAGACTAAACTTACTAGTGGAAGTCTCCTGAGGAATGCAATAGGCACATCCCGGTGGTTTAATAATACATGCTCTGCAAACAGCTGCATAGTCCTCATAATTTCCCATTTTACTCTATTTTGCATCAGCACAGTTAAATAACACATGAATATATTTGATATACCAGAGGTTATTGAAGCATACCGACTTTAAAGTACCTTAATTCATTCCGGAGTGAAAATTGAGAAGGGATATGGAGAATAGACATAATGATGTTCTGTGATCCATGGATGTCATGTAGCCAAGGGATGAGATTAATATCTCTATCATTACCACGTTTAGTTTGTAAAGTTAAGCCATTCAGAGCTTTGTCAACAGCACAGAGATGAAGTTTCTGTTATAAAAGCAACATCAACATTCAGACATATATTGGAAAGTTTACTCAAGCTGTGTCATGACGGTTCATGACTTAGCTTAAGAATGGTCATGAATAAAGAGGTATAGAAAATATATGTCAAACATGGTTTAGCAAATATCCATTAGTTTCCTATTGTTGAATCTTTGGCAAATAAATTTAAGAAAAGTATGTTCCTTAAGTAATACACATCCACTATTGAACATAATGCATAATCTTGAAAATATTCAATAAATTTATTTCAGTAAAAACACAAGACAATTGCAATTGATCACATGCTGTAAATTAATAAGTAAATTAATGATGAATACTATAGACAAAAGAAAAGGTTGTTCAGTTATGTTTGAAACCCATTTTCTCTGGTAGTCATGGAAAACCACATCTATTTTATTTGATGTCAATGCTGATCTCAGAAAAATTCCCCTTCTTCCACCCCTTCCAACTTTTTCTTTTGGGGCATAATTATTTTTAGATGGTTAGTGGAAACATATTTAAATGAAACAAAGCTATAGTCTGAACAAATATTTCATCAATATGGCACCAAGCACTTGAAAACTCAACAAATACAGTTACACAGCTATACAACACACCATCTCAGATTCATCTCTGACTTCATCATTCGTAATTTTCAGCAAAAAACCAGGACCATGCGTCATGAGTTTGCCAAACCACATCACCTGAACCTGATTCTGTTGATACACCAGGTGAAGGGATGCTACACGACCAATCAGAGTGACATTCCCATCAATACCACAAAAGTTATTTCCATGAAGCAAAGCATCGAGAGCCTCTGCTATGAGCTGAAGCATTGGCATTAACAGAGCATTATCATACACTAGTCACACATGTCAGGGTTTGCTCAACTGACCTCATATTCTCTGGATTCACATTCACCATCACTCTGTGTGCACATGTGCACAATCCGCACAAAATCATGGAGATACTTGGTGTAGAATTCTTCAGTGCTATTCTGATCAACTGTTAGCATGACTTTACCCACTGGTGTCTGTTTGATAGACTCACACAACAGATCCCACAGCACAGTATTAGAACCTACATAAACAGAAATGATATTTTTCTTCCTTTCTTCACTATTCTAGATAATAGTGCATGGCAATACTAATGGTGCAGTAAAATCACACATATTGAGGAAATATTTCATCAGTAATCACAATTGGTGGTGGACATTGGTAGTGGATTCAAGTCAACCTACAATGATTAAAATGGTGAAGAATTACCTTAATTATTCGTTAAAGTGATGTAGAAAATAAGCAAGGGCACCATTTTCATCCCACTTCTGATCTTACCATGACTCCAATTTATTTGGCAGGTTTGTGTTTGTTTGTTAGCTGATTTGTTTGCTAGATATCTCCTCCCAGATGCTTATATGTACAGGACTCATATTTTCAGGGGTTGATGAAGGTTTTAAGTGAGGTTTAGTGAAGATTGGAGCAAAACCCTGTCCGGAGAGCAGTTGAATTTTTTTTCCTTCTAAATTTTCCTTTTCGATCACAGTTTCATGCATGAGTAACTACCAAGCTGCATTACGATTAATACAAATCACAATTGTGTAGTCTAACCATGCTTTAAGTTAGGTCAGTAAAATGGAGCCCACACTATCTTTTCCTTTTCAATCCTTTTAGCCTTGAAGTCTAAATTTCTGGGAGTAGATTATGAACAAACACATCTCAAATTATAGTCAGATCTCTTGGTTGTCTCCATTAGATGGGTTCTTTATTGTATACATATTCTAAGTAAGATCAGCAAAATTAGGCCCAAATTTCTTCCATCTTTTCCTGTAGGCTGAAACGACAGGGAGGATATAGCAAATAAACTAACTAACAAACTTAGAATACTACTAAGCATCTGGGATGAGACAGCAAACAATAGATCTTAAATTATATTAAGAGGCCTTTGTTGTCTCTGTCCATTGGACGAGTGCTATGCTAAATATCCTCCAGGAAGGGGAGGGGGTTCAATTTCATGCATGAGAATCAGCCATCAAGTTACATGATGAATACTACAAATCACAAAAATGTAATGTTTTGGTCATACCAGCAGAACTTTTGACTTTATCCCACTGACTGTGAAGAGTCTGATATATTATCCAGGAAAACGGAAGCTTGCACTCAAACTCAGTTCCAGCTTTTCTGGCACCAATGCCAGGTAAATGATCTCTTCCTTCCACGAAGTTAGTAAAGGTGAATTGCATGATGTTCGAATAAGAGAACATTCTTAACCAAAACTGTGAGAGAGGAGTGTCAGAATTGCTTGAATCCATCAGATTAAGGTTGAAGTTTTGGTCAATCACAGTTAGAATTTCTGCAAAGATGTGTACCAACACTTGATCCACTTTTCTTGAGAGGGTGTTACACAGAGTTCCCCCATGTAAGAGGTTCCTAATGTCCATGGACTCTTTTACCACCCAATTTTTCTCATCCCTCAAAACTTCTTCTCTCTCTTGAAGGAGATTGTGGATGTGTTTGATTAAAATGCCATGAAACTGTGTGTCATCTATAGAAAAAAAAATCGACATAATTCTATTTGTCATTCAGTAATTATTATAATACTAATTTTACATACCCGGAGCATCAGGCATATCTTTTGGTAGCAAGTGGACTAATAGTTGAACTCTCTTGGTACATCTTTTTGTGTGAAAATCCTTCAGTTTCGATGCAGCTGGTAGAATACAGCCATACAACCTTTGAAACAGTGGTCGTCTAGTGTGCACTTGGATTTCTCTGGGAGAATAAGGATATGGATAGGAACTGCACTGTTTGGTCTCATCCACCACAGGCAAAACTTGAGAGCGCTCTTCAGGTGGTGAAAGTTGCTGAGGTGGCGAAAATTCCATATCACTAGTTTGAATTGGATCAGCGGTACATATTTTTGACTGCCTATCTGCAAGAGTAGACATGTTAATAGGATACTCAGTTGCAACATGTTCTTTATCATAATCATCCAGTTCCATGTCTTCCATGGATACCTCCACTGCTGGTAGTTCAGATGCAAGGTTCTTCATTTCTTCACTATGGACTTCACTTTCAAGGTGAGTGAAGGATTCTTTTTGATTAACTTTACTTCCATTTTGAAATGACATTTCATCATTTGACGAAGCACTTGTCCCACCAATAAAGAGGGTACTGATGGGAATTCCAATAGCTTCGTATGGGGTAATCCTATTGTTAGTGGATGGGTTCAGATCATCAATGTGTGCAGATATCCATGGGTCTCCCTGGAAGCCGACCAAGGAACTGGACACTTGACGTGGAAGATGAATGATGAATAACACATGCGTGATTTGGTCAGCATCTCCATTTTTCCTGAGGTCATAGATACGGTTCCGAGCACATGCAATGAGGTCTCCATTTAAATGTCCAGAATCACACTGTATCACTACAAGACGGTTTTGGGTATTATCTTCATCATTTTTCTTGAAAGTTGGACTAACAGTAAAATGTGGTATTAATGCAACAAAAATTAAATATATAAACACCACAGCAACAAAAATGTAAAACATTTGAACTGACATCAATAAATAAACATGTAATAATACTACACTCACCTAATTTTGTTGGAGAAATCAAGTTCGGTATCAAATGCATGGAGTGAAAAGTGACATCCTTTGACATTAACAGCCCTGCTGATGTTCTCCAGGTCACGATTGGAGAGAAGGTGACTATGGGTTGTCACCTGAAAATTTACATATAACATTTAATTACTACAAGAATAAGCTATTAACCATTCACTCTTGGATATATTATGAATAAAGTAATAGATATTTTACACCATAAATATAGTATACTAAAATGAGTTAGACTAAATAAATTAATTAGTAAAATTTTTTTTACTGAAATGAAAGTTAGTATGTTAAGCGTGTCCATATTTTTTGGGAAATTGAAAGTCCGAAATTAAATTTTTAAAAAAGGAGAAAGTAAAAGCTACTATTCTTTATAATGTGGTAAGTTAAGTGATTTTGATCATGAAAATAAACTTTATGTTTTAACATAATATATATGTATATATGCATGCATACATTTGTCACAAAATGATTCAGTCACACTTAAAGACAAAGAAAGGTCTTATAATGGTCTTATACATGTCAGAACACTCATTATAGAATTGGAAATATAGTGTGATAGTCCTGAAATAATAAAAAAAATATATATACATAGGACTGTTTGTCATATTCATTCTTAAACTTAAACAAATTAGAGCCAATAATAAATCTTCTTATAACAGGTTATCATTATGTAGGTCAGGCTCCATTTTTTAGGCCATGATATGGCTTAAAGGAGCTCCACCAACTTATGAAAAGATGTCTGTATCAGAGATTAAATGATTGACCCTGGACTATAAAAAAGATTTTTGTTCGTGTTACCACATGAGCAATGCTAACAAACAAATAAAATTTTACTATTCATTATATTAAACCCTTAGAGCACAAATATTTACATGCATTACACACACACACACACACACACACACACACACACACACACACACACACAGCACAAAATTGTTTTGGCCAAGTAAGAAATACCTTTTATTGATTAGACAACTATGCACATGCAAACACAAACATCAGTGAGAAGGTGAGAGGTGTTACAGAATACAAACATAAATAAAAGATGACAAGTTAATATACCTGCATGAGTAATTGTCCTGCATTACCAGCTTTTTCCTCCTGTAGATGGTAATCCAAGAAATCTTCCACAGACATATGATGTTGCAAACTGAAATATATATCTCTAATCATACTTCTTTCCTTTTCATTTAGTGAACTCTCCTTCGTTCTAATAATTGCATCAGGAGAAGCTGTCTGCAGCAATAAGAATTTGCTGAGCTCAAGCACCTAGAATGAAGAGAAAAATAGAAGAAGGAGAAGAAAAAAGAGATTAGAATGTTATTTTATGAAGTTATTGTTCAATTTCAAGCAATGGCATTTATTTTCGGCTGGAAAAAAAATGCTGCTTTTATAAATTCTATGTTCAATTTAAACTAATGGCATTAATTTTTGGCCTGAATAAATTCTGGCAAAATTACGACATATTGATTTAGCAGGTATTAGCTGTATTTGTACTTTAATGAATAATTCGTATGAGCAAAAGAGGAAGAGAAGTCACTCTTATTTCTCCAGTGGTTATAGGTAAGGGTGAAATATTAAACCTAGGACAATAAGGATTTCCTCAATATCTTGAGCAACATCTATCTGAGATTGCATGTACAGTACTAATAAATGCTATAATGCGCCATAAGACTACTGGTCAAATGTAGTTGAAATTCTAGGAAAAATAATATTGATAATGCATAATTTTTCTTTTTCAAAATTACATGTTGATTAGGAATCAATATATGCAGCTTAACAGCCTTATTTAATAGGACCAGGAGCAAAAATGACAGTGTTTCTGTATACAAAAGTAGAATACAGACAAATAATGTAGCAATCAGTGATAGTCTCATTGAATGATCCTACATAATTTTAAATAAGAAGGAAAAGTAAACTTAATTTGTTGAGATGTTTAATGATAGGAAAATTATGCAACTCCCAATAAAGTGAAGGGCAGAGTGCCCTAATGCAAACTAATGAGAAAGTGAGTGATACTGAATAATGGAATACTCCTTCATTATTTTATAATATTTATGTCTGAAAATCAAAATGTTAGAGTATTCATTGAGTATTTAGTGGTAGAGTGATGTTATAGCACATGCTAGCATTGCATCACATATATTCTTTGCTATAAAAAAAGGATGGAGGGATCTAACACACTATGACCAACTCACTGCACATATAATGTCAGTGATCACACAATGAGAGTATGAGACAGTGTTAATTGCTTTGTTGAGGAAAGCTTCAACACTCAAAGAATATGCCTAAATGTGAAAAAAAACAAAAAAAACTAATTCCTAGTATACAACAAAACTGTGTTACAGATGAACAACTCTAGAGACACAACATGTAACAGAAAGTTAGTGACAAATATAAATGCATTGTTATCTGATAAAAATTACTTCATGCATGCATGAAACTAAACTCCAAGTGGAGTTATCCACAAAGTAAAAAAAAGGAAAGAAAAGATAGCTGCCAAAATAATTCTTTTGAAAGAGTATTTGTAATGGAATTTGCCCCCATCCATGAAGAAGTAATTACTAGCACAATTCCACCAATGCCTGGGTCTTGTTTATACCCAGACCAAACTCAGTTTCTCACTCTGAGCAAACTGGCTTCCCTCCACAACTGAGATATAATATATAATTTGATAACTTTAGAAACACTACAGATATATAGATATATGATAATAACACTACTGCCAATAACTATACAGGTCAACACTTCAGCTGAATAAAAATACACAATTACTCGACTAAATACACAACCCTCCGACTCCCTAAAAATACAATGTTTCTGTCCTTTTATCATTTATGAGCAATCAATCTCCCTTCTGACGTCACATGTTTCCTTGCTAATTATCTGTAAGCATCTTGATATGTTGTTGTTTCTCCGACAGTATTTGTAAGCATGAAGTAACTATTTTTCAAGTGACTCTAAGCTTAATGCTACATTTACATGAATACAAAAATGAGAAAAATAACTAAATTAGATAATATTTTGCTTACAATCAAAATATACATTAAGTGAAAAATTTCCTCTACAGTTTGGTAAGACACCGCATATGGTCAGATTTATAGATATTATAAATAACAATGTGGTTCTCTAAGGGTTTTTTCTTAAAAAAAACAAAAAACAAAACAAAAAAAGGTCAAAAAAAAACAAAACACAAAGAAATCTTACAGCCGATTTCCATGATTCACTGTCATGCTTCAAGTGGTATTTACTGAGAAGAGCAAAAAAATTATGTTGAATTGGCAAAGAGGGAAGACTGTTGTCGGTCACTCCAGAACATGATGCACGCAGTTGATTAGTAGCTTCAAATATAACTGCAGCTGGTGTATCTTTCTGGTAACCAATGAATGCATCACTGATTTCCCATGTAAAATTGCTGCACATAGTTACACATGAACATCAATGTAATAATGTAAGGTCAACAGTCTAACCAACCTGGTCCTTGCGAATTCAAAAATCCATTTTTCAAAGTCGTGCAAGATATCCTCTTGCCAGTCTTCAAGGACAGATGAAGAGAGTACAAAGTGTTTCTCAAAGCGGTTAATCAGTGGAGTAGGAAACTTGACATACACAGTGTTTTTCTCAGCAATAAGAATAAGTCTGTAGGACAGTTATTCCAAAACATGATAAATATATTTTATAACTAAAACACATTTTCATTTATGATTAGATCAAACACAAAGATAATATCATCTATGAAATAGCAGATATAATCATATTCATTCTTTAAAAAAAAATACACATTTGATGCCATCACCTTGCAGATCCAATTTAATAAAACATACATACAAAGCATGGACTATCAACATTCATTATACTTTCTCCTAGATAGCACACACGATAACAAACAAGCAAGAAAAAACTTGAACTGACCGTTATCACAAGTGTACACATTGAAGAATGTGCTAATTAATCTATCTCCTCTCTCTCTCTCTCTATATATATAAAAGGAGTTATCTGTATGTCTGTCTGTGTGTCTGTCTGTCTATAGTTTTATACCAAACTTAAAACATGGGCTAAAAATTTCGGAAAATGGTTACCATGGTAGTGAGAAATAGCGAAATATTATATTTGGCCAGAAATTCCCTCAAAGCTACACATCTAAAACTTGGTATGCATATACGACTTTAGTCTGGGAGCAACAAGGGCCTGGTCCCACCTCGCCACACCCCCTTCCTTTCCCTGTGTATGGCTGAAACTGCCAAAAATGATATTTCAGCAAAAACACTTGAACTTAGGAATTAGACACATGAACCCATATACATTTAGAATCAATATAATCTGGGGAATGTTTTAAGAACATGTATGTGACCACACCCATTCATGTTTTGATGTCAGGCCCAATAAAAGATTAAAAAGGCTACCTTGACCAGGCAAATCCTTGGAGCAACAAACTTAAAAATGGTATGCATACACACTTGACTTTGGGAGTAACATGGGTGGAATCCCTTTGTTTACAGCTCTTCCCATTGGTATGTAAAGAGAAAAAGTGCCAAAAAAAAAAACAACTTCTAAATAATGCTTGGACCAAAGGAGTTGAATCTACAAATACACTTTAATATATGAAAAATAATTATCCAAGTGATTTCCAAAATCATCAATCACCACCAACCAGTACTCACTTGAAATCATCTGCTACACGACAGCAAACTCTGTGTGTCCGAAGTCCAAGGTCAACATATCTGCTGCCAGCATGGCGGATGTAATACTGGTTTAAGACATCATAAAGACTCTCATAGAGATTTTCCAGATTGAGAAGTATCACAGTACGTCCTGTCTCCATACAGATTTTGATTTGATTAATATTCCGACAGACCTGCATCAAATATTAAGATACTTTACATATAAAAATTAACTTAGGAGCACAAACCTGAGTGTATTCATTGTCCTTGGGGAAGCTGCTCCCAAACAAGATGAACGGCTCATTATCCTCTTTCGTTGAGTTACTGAGGTATTTGAAATTGTTTAAAATGTTTAATGCTGCATAATTTTCTGTCAGGAAGAGCACATATCGGTTTTCCCTACAACAATAAATAAATTGCAATAGAACAGTATATAATTGACTGATTGTACCACCAAATATATATATATATATATATAGAGAGAGAGAGAGAGAGAGAGAGAGAGAGAGAGAGAGAGAGAGAGAGAGAGAAATTTTGAACTTGTTAGTGCCAGATTTTGGTTCCTAGTATCACGTGAAGCAATTAATTTTTTTTAGGAGGGGTAAGGTGGGAGGGGTTTCATTAAAGTACATAAATATATTGCTCTTTGGAAGCTCTCTCTCTTTTTTTTTTTACTACTTATTAAATGCCTGGAAGAAGTGCTAAAAATAAGGTAGGATCAGTTTGAGTAGATCAGACAGGAGCAGCTAAACCAGGATTAGGTCATAAACTGGTCATTGATGATGATCTAGCAGTAAAATGTAAAATTACAACTCTGCTCTCAAACATCCAATACTTCTTATTGAAACAAGTGCAACCATAAGCATATTATTGATTAGAGTCCATTTTTAGAGCTTCATCCGAAAAATATGGATAAGTTTTATATTTTATTAAAAAAAAGAAGCTGCAATCAACATTTTGCCATTGAAATAAGCAATAACTCTTGATGCACATAGGAAAAAATCCAACTAAAAGTGATTGATATTAATTTATCACCTACATTTGATCGACAAAAATCAACACATGGTTCATATATCTAACACCCCCCACCCCACTGCAGAAGTTCTGATTTTATATCAGGTTTCCTATCTCCCAAGATAATCCTACTTGCGTTCTCAACATGAAATACACCATTCATGTAGTCAATTCCTACACTGTAGATGGTTTTTACCCAGAAAACATTGGGCCACCTGACAATACCACTTCCTGTGGGCATGTAACACTAAAAATGATATAGGACATACTTTGTCTATATAACTAAAACTTGGCACACACACTCTCTGCGGTTTGAATTTCACCCTGTTACACCTCTTTCTGGGCATGTCAGGATAAAAGTGACAAAAATTGTATCAGGCCAAAACCTTGGTCATTAGCTGGGTAAGACTTGGCCACACCTACCTCTTCTGAGTAGTCACATCCTACACTAAGGCTGTTATTTAGCCAACAATTTTGGATTACTTAACCACATTTGCTGTGGGCAGGTAAGACCAAAAACACAAAAATAATGTGATCTATTTATGGTACATACGGCTGATCAAATTTATGGACCTGACACTGTTAGAGATATGGGCTGGGTCACACCCCTTCCTATCGGCATGTCATATACTGGGTGATCCCGGCTATGTCTGCTAGTATATATACTACATATACATACATTTATCATAATATATTTACAAAATTTGCTTGAGTGTCTATCTGTCTATCTGTCTGTATGCATGTGCAGACTCCAACTCTTCCAAAACCGCTGGAGGGATCTTCACGAAAATTTAAGGGATTGATTAGGGCACTTTACTGCATGTCCTTGTGAAAGTTTGGTTCAAATTGGGTGGCTGTGAGTGTGGCTTGGCCAATAGGTGTGGTTTGGTGATATAGGATGCCTAAACTATACTGAAATTTGGTTCATTTATTAATTGTATCATGTTTGTTTGATTAATGAGTTTAGTGTCAATAATTCCTACATGTTATATAAAGCAATGTTTGATACTGCAGGTGGCACTAAATACTTGAGTTCATCCATAATATTGACTTCAGAAATGCCCCACAAACCCCCACCCGCTACATACAACATTAAGGAAACAGAACAAGTTTGTAACCACTGTAGGTCGGAGGCTGACTGAAAACCTGCCTATAGGGCAGGTTTTTCACTAGTATACATAAAAGGAGATGTTTTTCTCTCTATCCAATCACACACTAAATCTAAAGATACTCACCCATGCCAAGTCTTCTCACGACTATCAAGACTGGACTTGATTAATCCCAATCTGGAGCAGTCTGGACGAATGATGGCATGTATCTATTATGTATAGCATAACATATTATCAATCCTGGCTAAAATTTTTATTAAGGTTAAAAACCTCTTCATGAAATTTCGTCAAGTCAGGAACTTCATCAGCCATGTCTATTTCTTTTTTAAATTCAGAATATGGATCAAGTTTTTCTGAATCCAGTCCTCCAAAGTTTCTCTTAATCGCATGCTCCAGCTGCTGCCAGTTAGGACAAGAACCAGACTTTTCACACATGTAATAGAGCAACTTGATCAGGCTATTAGAGTTACCAAATAAAAATATTCAATTGAAAAAAAATAATCAATATTAGTCTAAGTATATACCTATAAAAATCTCTTAATCCAAAAAATTCACGATCCTGTTTTTCACGTATTGACAAGTATGCAGTGGCAAATGGTTTGAAGAATTCCTCCAGATTTGCTCTGATTTCATCATCATTTTGATTTGAACATATGCCCCTGGCACTAAACACAAGCTCATCTTCATTAGGGTCAGCTCTGGTAACCATCACACCTCTGTTCATCTTTGCTGGGTCCAATGCCCAGTTGGACATGCCAATAAAGGCAACCCTCTCTTCACGATCAATGATCTAAATCATAAAACAGAGCATAACATAACAATCTTAATACAGTTAATTGTTAAATACATTCACTAGCACAATGTGGAAAATGGAAAAAACTGTTTCTCCTTGCCTTATCCATGAAATCTCCTTCATTCACAGTATTTCCATCTGTTCCATCTTCAAGAAGTGGGTGCAAGGCCTTCAAGGGAAGGTTAGGGGAGTCCTCTGCTAGCCCAACCTCATCCAACACAACAACAGCAACATATTTGGACTTGTCCTGCTTCATCTGGAAATTTGCAGCTTCCTTGAAAACTTCAATTACTGAATTTGAGGTAGAAAGCTGACTGCACTGGTATGAAAAAATATGAACCTAGAATATAAATTAGGAATATACATATAAATGCAATGTAATACATACAGTCTGAACCAAGTAATAATGACCTCTTTGAATTCCTTGAGTAGTTCATGTTTTGAATACTTCCCATTCATGGATTCATTAATAATAGCCTTGGCAAGAGACTTTGAACTGCCAGGTTTTCCCACAAGAAAGAGAGGAATTCTTAACTCCACACAGATGGCCATCATAAAAACATTCTCACGCAAGGCTGCATTCTTGGCTATGTTATCACCCAGAGTCATACTATCCAACATTACTTCCTCACACCTGTGATAGTAGAAAATGGTTCAAAATATTGCATACATAAATAACAATCTATTATCATAATTAATGCTACCTAATGGTTTAAAATATAGAATACCAAATCTAATAGCTACGATTTACAGGAGTAAAATTTTTAGCATCAATTAATAGCACACAATGCAAGAAAATCATTCTAATGACTACATCATAGACTTTAAAAACTACAACATACCATCTAATTTCATCCCTGAATTGCTGCACTCGGCCAGGCAAATTAATAAGACCTGTAAAACTTTTAGTAACTTCATCTTCAAACTCTTCTCTTTCTTGCAGTCTAGCATGGTAGCACACACTGAGAGACAGTACAAGGGCTCTGGTGATGTCATCAGGTGGCACATAATCCTCCTACAGAAACAAGTGGGTAACATATGTCACAAATTCTTTTAACACTATAAACATACACAAATTTGGGACAAATTTTAGCAAGCACAAAAAAAAAAAAAAAAAAAAAAAAAAAAAAAAAAAAAATTATTATAAAAATTGCTGATAAATTTGTTCTTCCATTAGATCAAAGTTGCAGTCTTCATGAAAGGTTGCTTCATCCGAAGTACTCATCAAATAGAGTACCACAAGGTTTTATTTAGAATTTTTTGGAAGAGGGTAAACACCGATACATGCTCTCAAAATCAGCCTTAATATGGTAATTTGTTAGCAATGGATGCAGTACATGATGTCAGTTTGGTGACTTGAGAGCTGAGATTTATCATGTTCCCATCACTTTTCAGTACCATTCCTCAAGTATTGAAAGGAGCCTTGACCAAAATTTAAAGCACTCACTTGAACAACTGAATTTAGACCCACTAATCCACATAAACCTAGAATCAGTGTCACCAGGGGAATATTTTAAGCATATCTATATGGCCACACCCCTTTCTATAATAAAAAAAAGCCAAAAATGGTACTTTTGTCAGAAAAAAGAATAGCATTGCAGGCCTAAAACTTGGCATGTAAACAACTTGACTAAACCAATAATATGGGGGTGGGCTCATCTGGCCACACTTCTTCCTATTTGTATCTAAAGCTAAAAAAGAAAAAAAAGGTATTTCACACTATGACCTAATCACATGCTCACTATTGTTTTGAAAGTCTACAACACGTATGTTCAAAGTATAAATTTTGTAAAAATCCTCCT
>OZ017783.1:7148047-7355527 GCA_963969325.1 Lycopodina hypogea | reverse complement strand
GTTATTGTGTGACCATGAACTTGAATGTTTGCACACACACACACCTATCTGTCCATCCATTCATCCATCCATGTGTGCATATATATATATATATATATATATATATATATATATATATATATATATAATATATATATATATATATATAAGCTAAAGTATCCGTTTTTCTCCCGGGTTAAATAGAAAGAGTGTGGATGTAAATGTAGACAGGTTAAGATGTCTTGCACATCCAATAGAGTCAATTTTGATTCACAACATTCATTGTATTTATTTTAATTATCAATAATTGGTGCTTACAGTTGGTGACTACCTGGTGAGGATTTTCTGATACACTATGTTTGTGGCTAGGATTCCTCCTTGCACAGGATGAAGAGGCCTTAAGGAAATGCCACTTGGCTGATTCCAACATAAAACTAGCCATGGCTGTAGACCTTATGAACTGTACAGCTAAATCCTAATTCCTTCCTTGAAGGGCTTCAAGAATAACATAGGAGGGAACACTACTTCAGGTGGAGTTGGGGGGGGGGGGGGGGGTGGGGGTGGTTGGTTGACATGTTTAGGCCCACAACACTCATACTTATGTCTTTGTGCCCTATTTATGATCATGGCAAAGGCTAACCTATTCAGGTATTGGATCCACTTGAACTATAACGGGCAATCTAGTGTCTGATGGAATGATGGGGATCCAAGGTACTATGGTCAGATCACCTTTCCTGTGCCCATTGGCAAAATAATTCAAAGCTGTTCGACATAAGTCGATTGACCACTCCCCTTGTTCAATCACAAAGCCAGAGGGGGATCCAAATTCCTCAAGATGGTGACTGGGGATCCAATCTTGAGTGTCAGCCTGTGTGGTGAGGTTCTGCTAAGCTCTAGAGCATTGAGAAATTCAGTTGTATAGAGAACAGTTGCTAGACCAATCTATTCTTGTCCTGTCACCTCGGCCAGGATGGTGTGTTATTTTTAAAAGGATGGTTGGCACTTTTTGTTGATTTTATAGAATGTTCAGTTTTGCGAGCAATCAATCCACATTGTAAACCCAAAGTCCTGTGAACTCTATCCCAACCTTCCTGCACTTGCACCCTTTTATGCATCCCATTTGGTAATTACATAAGATGCGCTCTGGCAGACCTTTCATGCCTCAGGTGGTGTTGCTCAGTTGGGTTCGTACAGACCATCAGTGACCTTCACCTAGCCTCACTGTGTTGATGGAGGCAGTGTTGGTACTTGAACCAGATCCAGACCCCAGACATGCCTGCCCTAGCAGACAGCTCTTTTGATATGTTGCCCAAGGACTCCTCTTGTTGGGGAACCAATTGAATATTGTTCTTTGCGAATAGTTTCCAGCGAGCTGTGTTGATATATGTCGCTGTACTTCTTCTCTCATAGAGCAAGATGATGAAATTTTTAATGGCTTGTATGGCTTCTTCATCAGTGTGAGTTGGTGTAATGGAGAGGAGAATCAGGGTTAGTTTAGAAAATGCATTTCAAACTGCCCAAGCTGACCTCTTGATGTGTCCGGAACATGGATTGTAAATATTTCGTGAACAAAATCTGCACACATGGTGCCACATATATTCCAGTCTGTCCAGTTGCTGTTTATCTTGGAACTGTTCAATTAGCCTGGAAACCATTGGTCCTGCTATCATCCAATGACTCATTTCCCCTGATGACTGCACACTTAATGTGACTAAACCATTATATGTGTGCAAATTAGAAAAGTCATAATATTTATTGTATAGTTAGTAGGTGCAACCACCAAGTAAATAAGTACATATAAGTGTTTCGGTTTCTATGGTGGCCTTAAATTTTATCATTAGGGCAATCTTACAAAAGTAGTGGTCTTTCAATAGATTTAAGTTTATACAGGAATGCAACTTTCTTGAAAAGGGGTCTCTTGAAGGAGGTGGTTTTCCAATGGCAGTCTCTCAAATGAGAGACTACTGTATTATTAATACTTGTTATAATAAATAAACCTATTATAATTTTGCGTTGATCAACTAATTAAATAAATGCGTCAATTGATTTTTAAAAAATTATTATATTTGTTAATTTGCAACACCAGAATCCACCCCACCTCCCTCTCCCAGCCCTCCATCCACATCTGGATCATCCCATGCTTGTATATACCATCCAGCTTTTCTGTAAAAAAAAACAACCATTCCATAAAAATCTGCTGATTTAGCAGTTTGGTGAAACAAACTTTGCAGGATAGTCCCATATGATTTATCACACGTGCTAACAGGGTTACAAGTTGACAAGAACATACCAGTTCCTCCTCATCTTCATTGCCAATGTGGCGCTGCTTTCGGCATGCCCATTTATTCATACGAGGGCCGAAAATATTCATCTTAGAAATGAAATATTCAAACACAATCATTGCTCTCTCAATGTCTCGGAGGCTCACAAAACAGCACTCATTCTGGAAATTAAGAAGACAATTATATTAGATGACTATAACACTCCTGTGGCAAGAAATATTTATATACCAAGAGATCATGTGGCCTATTAAAAAAAAATTGAAGGTAAAACTGTACAATATATCATATTCTTCTTCACAAGTATGTTATACACAAGCTACTTTAATATGCCCTTGTACTTAAACAATCAAATTCACTTTATATTACTACAGACTCAGTAGGTTATAGCTAATAGGTTGATAATAATCCATGGTGCCAAATCATCACTAGTATTCAAAATTTTAAAATTATACCACACATTTCAAATACTTACACATCTAAGATTGTAGAATTTGAATCATTTATATTGCAAGATACCACGTTTAGATGAGAAACTATAACTTACCTTTTTCTTTCTCATATATGCTTGAGATATCCGTAAAGTGTTGGCAATTGGCTCAATATATTGTGACTTCTTTGATAAAGTTGGGTGATTTGAAATCTACAAAAAAACAAAAAACAACTAAATTTTTACATAGATTTTACTCCATAGTCTTACATGGTCATGGACAATCTTCCCAATGTAATCTCCCTCTGTGCCTTGGTTGAGCTGTCCAAAGTCATACACGAGAGATCGCATACTAGGTGGCAGATCCAAAACACGATAGACAAGATGGCGAAGAGGGAGTTTCCCTAAAATTTAAAAAAAGTTATAGAAATTATATGGGTTCTATACCCATGCACCTACAGCATTTTTTCGGGCTAGGGCTTGCCCTGGATTTGAACCCAGGATTTCCTGCTTAGTGAACCTTGTTTTAACCATTTAGTCAGGTCCTTTAGCAACATATATGTTACAGGGTGGACCAAAGCATGAAAATTTATGCAGACCTTCTTTTGTTTGTAAGTAATTGTACTGGAAGGGAGCCACAATAGATTCATTCATTCAGCCCAATTATCACACTAGCTACTTATATCACACAAATTAAAAATGCCCCAAAAATGTTTAATATTGTTTTGATACATAAAAATGTAAATTCAAGATAAAACACATTTATCTCTATTTTAGCTAAGAACATCACATTGGTATAAACATCTACATTTTTTGGAGCATGGTGGTGTGGCTCTACCAGCACATTTCAGTAATTTTCTGCCAAATTATGCTACTTCAGGAATAAGTGTCTATTCTGGTACGCAGACATTCCTCATGTCAGCCATATTGATCAGGTAATTTTGCTGATTTCTATGGCAGTGAGAAAAGAAAGAAGGAATTCAAATGTTACCATGAACAAAAAAGAAGCCAAAAAAACCACGGTCAATCGATTGAGGCATAGGTTTCCCAAGCTTAAAGTCGAAAGTTTGTATTCTAGATTGGGCTTTAGTCCCCTTTATTTTTCCATTTCAACCTCTTTTTTCATATCATTTTGTTTTTTTTGAATAAATAAATAAAAAAAATATATATATATATATATATATATTAGATATAATTTATTTATCTATACTATAAAGTGCGGATAGTCTGTTTTTCTGTGATTCACACTTGAACAGTTGGAGTTAAACCCATGAACTACTACATATTGAGAATCAGTGTCACAATGGGAACGTAATGAGCATGTCTATATGGCTACAACCCCTTCCATATTAAAAAAAGCCAAAAATTATACTTTTGCCTGAAAAAAAGAATGGAAGTACAGACCTAAGTTGATTTGTTACATGTCGATTACTGGCTTCAATACCATTGGCATAATACAAAACGAATTCATACTTTGCCAAGCTTCTAGATAATTACGATCCAAATTTTTCATATTTTGTTCAGAAGCATCTAGGAAAGGTGTAGTCAATTACTAATTGAAAGAACTCTCCCAAAATGAAGTAGAATCGAAGAAAAACAATAGAATTTCTACTAATTCTTTATTTACTTCTTCCTTATGAGCCTGGCTACAGATAACTTGAAAACATTAGTGTTGAGCTAATACCATGATTTGACAGAGTTTTAACTGGTATACGACCATGACCCATGGTTTTCCTCATTAGCTTACATAAATATGAAGCTATATCAGGATGGACCAATGCTATCCACTGTCATGGAGACATTCCAACTTCATTCCTATTCTTGTGTATGCACATAAAAAATTGTTTGCCAAACCCTTTGCTAAATAAACCCTTTGCTAAATCCTCCACCAAACTTAGTCTCGCTTGGCCAGATCATTTACCAAAATGAACTGCCGGAGAGTTTGGGTAAAGGGTCTGGTAAGCAAAACTATGCTAAACCCTACACTGAGCCACTACCGTAAAGATATCAGTGAGTATTTTTTTTTTAAATATAAAAAATAAAATTTGTTCAGAGATACTATATTACTATTTTATTCTTACTGATATTAAAGTGTGTGGATTTTCATTTCATTTTGTCCTGATTGGGAAGAGTGAATCTTTTTATACTGCTCTTATAGTGAAATGAATTCTATTGAAGTAAATATTTGAATGTGTCAATTTTTTTATTTTATAACAGATAACTCTGCAATGAAGGTATACATTATGAAACTATGACATCCTCTGTTATGGAAACTATGTGCAGTTCTATCTCATAAATGCATGCCAAGGTAATACCAAATTTCAGATTGCTGACATTAATAAATTGATTAGTTAACTGAGTGTTTGTTTAACTGATTGTTACCTGGCAGCTGTGATTTTTCATTCCTGAAATCATTGTTGAAAACCTGTGATCAATACATGCCTAATTTTACATCCATAAATCACTGACTCCAAACTCAATTTCATCTAGTATCAAAAAAAAGAGAAAGAAGCTATTATCATGGTATATAGTAGAATGAATATTTCATTTCACAGTATTGCCAAACCCCCCCCCCCCCCCCCCCCCCCCCAAAAAAAAAAAAAAAAAAAAAAAAAAAAAAGAGACTTGCTTTGAAAAAACAACACAGTATCTGGTAACAAAAATATATTTTTTTTAAATAAGAAAAGAAAGAGAAAAGGCTTTCCCCCAAAGGTATGAAAACAAGAAAAGGCCTATTCAAGAAATATTGAAACAAGGTGTAAACCCTCAGTTATTACGTGCCTAATTGTACATCTAATTTTACATCCCTAAATCATTGACTCCAAACTCAATTTCATTGAGTGTAAAAATAAATTGCTATTATCACGGGTAAATTACAGAATGAATACTATATTTTGTAATAATGTGAAGAAACACCCTGAACCCCCCTCCCTGTTTTCTAAAAAAGGACTCTTAAATAATGTGGAAAGAAAATAGGTGACTCCCTCCCTCATCTTGCATAATATGCATACAAAAATATCAAGTAGTAAAGTTGAAAGCATTGACTCAGGGATGCAGAATTAGGCAATAATAGAGTGTTCATGCCTGGTTTAAATATTTTTTGGATAGGTCTTTTCTTCTTTCTGTATGTTTTGGGGAACTGTAAATCCTTTTTTCTCCCTTCATTTATTTATAAATGTTTTTTTATTTTTTATTTTTTATTATTAGTATTATATATTACTCATCTCATTGAGGTTAGTGTCATAGCAACCTATGTACCTTCAAATCACTTCAACCACCGGTTGATACATAGCGCTAATCTATAAGAAAACTTAGGAGTGCCCCTGGAATATGAAATACTTGTAAACCAGATAGAAACAATAAGTAGCTACCCAATTAAGTTATCATTTCTTTTAAAGAAGATAAAAATAAAAAGATGAGGCATTTTCACAGATGGGGACATTTACATATGTCACAAGATTAAAACATGCTACGTACCAAGCCTTTGTCGAGTTTCATTGGCACCTACAAAAAACCCAAGACCTGCACTCTCCAGACGCTTGATCATCTCATCATTATGCCTACACAAACAAGATCAATCATATCACTTTCAAAATATAACAATTACTAAATACTGTGGCTGGTCACTGACTTTCTGTATGGATTGCAGGCTGCTATGAATTTTATGTCACTAGAAATGTGTTTTCCTTTAATTCTGTGATCACACATTATCTCTTTGATTAGACCAATAGCTTCAGTTGTGTTTGCTTCATCAAAAAAGACCACAGTGTCCAAGTTCACCTTCTTGTTTTCTTCAGCAACCTTCTTAGCTGTTTCAATCCATTTCACAATAGTTTCTTCAGTTGTACCACCATGCACCTGTGGAATACAACTATTTGTTACCGTGAATAAAGTGACATTAACACATAAATTGCTGAGGTTATATATATACCTTCCTAATCAACCTATTTTTTCCATCTGTTCCGTGTCCCATTTCCATAAGGTCACACATGTATCGGATTAGTCTTGTCTTCCCACAGCCAGTCTCGCCCATTATCACAACAGGAATACCACATCTTCACATATAGCAATACATTAAACCATGTACCAGGTTGACACATCAGGAATAAATGTTTTTAAATCCATCAAAAAGTAACACAAGATTAAGGATGCTTCATAACAATAAATGTATGCCACATTAAAGCATGTCTATCACCTACAGTTCCATATTACTGCTAGCATGATCATTGCTTTGAAGTAGCCCTCAAATAATTAAGTTTGTCCAGTTGTTTAGAAAATATTCAAAGAAAATAAAATTTTATCAGTTGCTGCAGAATGATGAAGAAACAGGAGCAGTCCCACACTAAGGTTTGGGACAAATAATTAGTATATTATTGATTAAAACATAGCAATTTAGACCAGGAAAAATAATTGCTTAAAACAGTTACGATGTGTTTGAAGTTATGGTAAGCCTTACAAATTTTGAGTTTCCACAGTAAGGGATTTGTTAAAAATCTATTCTTGACAAAAATATGTGGATGTACTCCCTACTCCCACCAACCATTGCAAGTGTTCCTACACCTGTGTGCCACTGGTAAAAACAACAATTTTATAATTTAGATTTTCTTAAATTTTCAGAGAAATTTGTATTCTCTTACCGAATACCAGTTTTAGGTCGAAGATCCTTTTTCAATGCAGGAATATGTTGAAAGAAAGACAAATATCATAGGAGTAGATATAATCTACTTTTTGAAGGATAAAACCATCATGTTAATCTATAACTTACTATAATTCACAATTTGTTTGTCTGTCTGTCTGTGTGCATGTGCGGAGTCTAACTTCTCCCAAACCGTTGGAAAAATCTTCAGGAAACTTTCAGGGATTGATTAGGGCATCTTACTGCACGCCCTCACAAAATTTTCATTCAAAATGGTTGACTATGGGTGTAATTTTGCCAATGGGTATGGTATGGTGACATGGAATATTCATACAAATGACCAACTTCAATAAAATTTGGTATATGGTCTCCACAAAACCGGATTATTATTATCATCCTGTTGGTCTGGCTATGGGTGTAGTTGTTTTCGGAGCCATAAATGAATATAATTTTAACAGAAGTGTTCATTAATTGTATCAGTTTGTTACTCCAGAAGGCCAGAAGATAACTAAAAAGCCACTCATAGGGCATTTTTTAAAAACTTCTAGTATATATAAGTAGGAAATTCTCTGTGTGTACACACCATAAACAGTAAAACACATTTTGATTAACTAATGCTGTATGATCCTAGAGTCCCCGGCTGTTCATTACCAAAATAAATTGCAAAATTGACATTGCATTGAAGATTGCTGAGATGGATGGCAGAAGCATTTTAGCGTGAGGATTTGGAATATTGAGGAAGTTGGGGTTCATCTTTTTTTATTGTATTTGTAAAGTTGTGTTGAAAGTTTGTAGTTGTATTTGGTTCAGTTGTGTTAGCTTCACACTGTTGTGATAATTTTAGTGCCCATGAATTAAATGCCTGCTGGCATCCTCATCTTCATCATGTTCAATAATTATTTCACTTATCATATATTCTAGTCTGTCTTTGTCAAATAGTCATTTTTAATGTCCACCATGTGTCTACAAAACTTCCTCCACACTATTCAATAATGTCATGTTGTTTGTTTGAATTGTTTACAGCCTTTGTTGTACAACTCAATAATATGAAGAAGTTTCTACAGACCGAACTGGACTCCTTTAAATATTTTGTCTGTTTTTATCTTCTCAAAAACAATTGTACCACTCTTCGTATTGATTCATTACTCAAGGAGTCTGTATTTATTTTAACTTGTGAAATAGTGTAACACTATCATCAATAATAAAAAATTTCTATCATTAACCAAGAACTCTGCATGAATATTACAGAGCCACTTTTAATATATGCCAGTTGCCTAAGAATATCCATCAGTTTTTCATTCTTTTGTCTATACACCCTTTCTTCTTTTTTTTTTCTTCTTTTTTTTTTCTTCTTTTTTTTTTCTTCTTTTTTTTTTCTTCCCCCAAAAAACAACAAACTAACGACATTCTTCACAATACATATATTATTTATTCATTTCCTAAACATGTTTCCATTTCAATTTTAGGAATGATATTACAATCCTTGAAGCTGCTGTCATTTCCTTGATCCATTGCTAAATTAATAACACAGTTATCATTATATTGTTACACATTTTGTATTTAATCATATTGCAAGATTAAGCCACCAGATTAAAGTATCTGTCTCTAATGAGCCCCAGTAGCAAGGACTAGCAATAGAACCACAGCAAATCCCCAGCCACCAGATTAAAGTATCTATCTATAATGAGACCCAGTAGTAAGGATCAGCAATAGAACCACAGCAAATCCCCAACTGCTTGCCTTCTGCTACTTATTGTATCCCTAAAGGGAGCACAACCATACTATAACTTATGCAAGTATTGTAGACTGCTTGAGTTGTAGCTATCTGACTTTCCAGTGCTTGGTTTGTTGGCTGTTCAGCTGTTAAGCTTCAAATACCTTATCCTCTAATAATTTAATTTCGGTCACTTTTAGCTGGTACTGGTCACCCTGTTTATAAACCTCTCACTTCCGGAAGTAAAGTTGAAGCAAATAGAGTTTAGTTCATATGCATGAATTTGAGGCCCCCCCCCCCACCCTTCATGAAGAATATTTTAGCATAGCACCTGTCTTATGGACAGAGACAACAAAAACATCTTTAATATAATTCTAGACCTGTTGTTTGCTATCTCATCAAAGATGCTTGGGCCTACAGGGTTCAAAGAGAAGAAAAGATAAAGAAAAGGAAGTGGTTTGGGCACAATTTTGCTGACCTATGCATGTTTACATAATTATGGTTTGTAGTAAGTGGGGTGGCTTACACAGGCATGAGTTGTGACCCTAACAAGGCCATTTAGAAAAAAATAGCCCCACAGGCAGGGTTTTACTCCGATCTTCACCAAACTTTCTTATAACCACTCCAGGGTAACCTCCAGCAAACTATAAAATTTGAACCCTTTAGGCCCATTCATCTGGGAGGAGTTACTGGATAAACAAACAAACAAACAAGCACACAAATTGAGAATTATAGTAAGATAGATTAAGATTCCATAGGAGGTGAATCACTTGAAAAAGTGGTCAATGATAACCTTAGAACCTGACTTATGACTCCAGCCCCGAATGACAATTGCAAGCAGGGGATGCTCTAGAGTGACAGTAATGTAATTTTAGCTTTTGCTCTCCTTTGGGAGGGGGTAGTAGCAGATAAACCTACATTAACAAGTAAAAAACAGTGCCTTACACCCCATCCCCCCAAAAATCCTGTATACACCCTTATTTCTATGTCCAAATGTATCATACTTGCTTAAAATAAAAATTTATGATCCATATTCCCATGTAAAAGTAGTGTACTCCTCACCTGAACCGAATCTGAATGGCCAAAATTTTGATGAGGTTATCCACAGTAAGTACATATGATTTATCAGGATCATCTATATATTTCACCCCCATTACAGTAGCCAACTTCTTTATCATGTCTGCCTTGCTCCATTTTCTGCAATCATCTTGTAAATCCACATCGTTACAAACAAGGTTGGTGTACAATTCTTTTGTCATAATAGCTTCCTCCAAAATTTGTCCATCAACCGGATTGATCAGATTACCTTGTTCTTCACACAGTTTGACTGTAAAACCAACAAAAGTGAGAGTTCTTTCGTCTTTATTGAAGAATATGTACGGGTGTGGACTGTGACAAAATAAATAAATGAGAAGACAACAAGCATCTGACAAACATAAACAACCTGGAAAAGAAAATCACATTAATGATTGTTGGATTATGGTACCAAAAAAAAAAAAAAAAAAAAAAAAAAAAAAAAAAAAAAAAAAAATCAAGAACATTACCATAGAAAGAAAATCTAGTGCACAAATACTGATACTTACCTCTGCTCCCAGCGCTTTCTTTCAACGATTTGGTATATGTTGAGACTGTCATCATTAACCATTACTGAATCCGTAACAGTTTTGATCGCAACTTCTCCTTGCAGAGAAGATGTTGAAAAATCCTGTCAAATATAAAATAAAAGAACACTATAATCTTGAAAACTTGATTAGTTTGATCATTTTATAACATACCCTGGACATGACAATCATGAATTTCACCACAAACCCCTTCAGTCCAGCCATGACATCACCAAATGAGTTAGAATCCGTAAATGCAGATTGCTCACAAGATTTCAACTGAACATCCAAAAATGTCACAAAATGACAGATGTCAGACCATGATGGATCTTTGACACCACCATAACTGTGGAAAGATGACACATGCCAACATTACAAAATTCATTATGCTATTCTATAATTCTATCTCATACTGCAGTATCATCTTCAAGCATTCCTCAACAGGACCTTCAACTTGATTTTTATTGAAACAGAATGAGTCCAAATTAGAACCAAAGAAGTATCGTCTCAGGTATTGAAATACTCTCTGATACGGTTCACTTTTAAACTCTATGTCATCCATAACAACCAGTGATGAATCTAGACACAGAAATATAAATGATTTGTTAATCTTTCCATATTATATAATAACTTTGCAATTTAATTGGTTGGTCTCACTGAAGCATTGAAAGAAGCTATGGAGGAGAGGAAATATTATTAAGGTTTGGAGGGGGGAAAAAGCAACTCAAATAAACTGAGGAACAATACCCAAAAACTCTTAGTATGAAACTGATAAAATATATATAAGCAGTGCAGGTAGGTGAAAAAATTGTACTATTAATAAGCATGGAAGTAAGAGATACCTTTAGTAAGACTTCTGGATATTGGAGTATTTTAAATTTGGCCTTCAGTGATCTCTAGGTGCTAATTAGCATGTGAAATATATTATATTTTTCATTGTAAGATATAATAATGACCAAATGATATCAAGTTGGGTATCATATTAAAGATCACATTGTAAGAAGCAACACAACACTAAAATTACATTTATATCATTTTTTTTTCTGAAGTCACAACAATTTTTGCAGGTACCCATAATATGTGGGGACAATGTTCATTTCATATGTACTGCTGCAGATATGTGCAAAATATTTAAGAATAGTGCTATTGGTGATACAAGGATGAAATATTTTGCACAGTTAGGGCATGTCTTTGGATATGTGGATATGTGAGATTTGTCCATCAATAAAAATGGCTGACATTTAAAAAGTGACAACAATTCCACAAAGCTCACCAAAAAGTTCTTTTTTTTTTTAATTTAGTACTCTTTACGCCAAAAGACTTCCTAATATACCATGAAACAGGAAATTTTTTATTTAGTCAAATTTTTTGTCTGATTTATCGTTATTATTCAATGCAAAAAAAAAAAAACACAGCAAAAACAAACAAAAAAAAAAACACAACAGAACAACAAAATATTCAATCTGTGTACATATGTGAAGTTTAGAAAAGTTAGCTATACTGTTGTCAGTGTGGGGTTGGAGTAAAAAAAAAAAATTAATCTTGAAAGGGCTGGAGTAAAATTTTTTTACGAAAAAAAGTTATCAGCTATAGTAGTCATGCCACCGATGTTTTCTTGCCATATATTACAAAGACATTGAGCATATAACTAGATTAAACATCTTCTAGGATGACTGCATGCTTGAAAAAATGAAAGTTGATGCTTGTAGCAAGATGTATGAGGGGTTATGTCGAGTCATTAAATGGTAACTGAACTGGAAAAAAAATTAATTTTTTTTATTGTCTTCTCTTGTCGTCCTCAATATGATGCTTGCAGCATGGGGGAAAATGGATGAGAGGACGTGTTGAGTCATTAAAGGGTAACTGAACTGGAAAAAATTTTTTTTTCTTTTCTTATTGTCTAATCTAGTTGTCCTTGATACATAACTTGGTATAAAAAATGGAAAATTTTACTCCAATATTCGTGAAGAAAACTTGCTTAAAATTTTATTTCCTGTGGGGTGTAACTCTTCAATGGTGTCACAAGGGGGACAGCTGCAGCAAAACTCAATGTAAGTGATACGCTATTTCGACAATTTCTATTGCTCTTCAGCTTCATCCAGCTCTGATTCATGTACAGAAAATGAGGATCAGAGACATTCTGATTTGTCATGATAAAATCTAGCTATATGCAAAATACTTTTTAGATTTAGCCACTTTCGGTGTGTAGTTAGATATTTAATAGCTAGCTATATAGTTATAGAAAATGAAGATCAAAGACTTTGTGATTTGCCACAGTATTACTTGCTTGCTAGCTTGCCACTTTTGGTGTAGAGCTAGATATTTAATAGCAAACTGGCTAGATATATCACAAACTGTGTAATTGTACCTTTTTTTACACTTGTTTATAACATTTATAGCTAATATATTAACTATAACATTTGATTAATAGGACAATCACTAGCTGTAAATGTTATAACAAAGTGTAAAAAAGTACAATTACCGACTTAGCTAACTATCTGAATCAGAGCTGAAGAGGAATTAGTGTCACTAAGCTCAGAAGTTATTTGAAAATATTATACTCGTCAAAAGGAAACTCTTTACTTATTCCTCAGAAGAGCTTGGTCTTCAGATTAGCTACTCCACAGCTCTTCTGCAGTTGCTATCTTGCTAGGTATCAATGTGCTGCTGCCACTCCCAGACTTAATGGCAGAATTGGGTCTCCTGACTTGAGGAATCATTGAAGTTTGTTGAAGTAGTGCATCACTTTCATTGAGTTCTTGCAGCTGTCCCCCTTGGGATGACATTGAAGAGTTACACCCCCATGGGAAGTAAATTTTTGAAGCTAAGTTTTCCTCATGAATATAGGAACAAAAATTTCCAAACATTTTTTATACAAAGTTTTGTATCAAGGACAAGATATGACAATATATATATATATTTATCCATTCTAGTCCAGTTATCCTTTGAGGATCGTTCCAGGAAACAAGCACACATTTCTCCGTATTGACAAAAACATATCTGAATTGTTCTCATTCCTGGCAAGAAGGACAGCAGGCGTTGATACCACAGAATAAATCCTCACCACTCACCATGTTCATGTGCATTGTACCATTTGGCAAGATGTCTTTAGTCTGGCTCCATGCTTACATAAAGAAGGAAACACTTGCATGCTTTTCCTCTATAGATGCCATGCAAAGGGGCACAATAAAGTAAGTATAGCTGTTAACACTGATCTTAAAGCATGGATATTGTAGTGTTGGCAATAACAGCAGCACAACACCTCAAAATCAGAGAACTGTTTGTTGCAATTAGAAAGAACTTTAGAAAACAAATACATATTTCTTGCTGTTCAGAGCACTTGGTCCTGATTGGTATGTTGCATTAACCACATTCCATGACTTCACTGGGTTTGATACTGTATCTTCTTCTTTTGTTTTTATAGTAGAAGCAAAAGAACAGCATGGGAGAACTGGAAGGCATAGAAAGATATAGAAGTCTCTCTTTTGAGAGAACACAATTAAATCCGGCAAAAATCAGTCTCCCAAAAGAGGTAGCCTTCCAGTAGAGAGGGATGGGTGCTGGGGGATGAGTGTGGTCAAAATTAAAAATATATATCATGGCAATAAATACGATAAAAATATGTATATAAATTTATTGTTAGGTGATTATAGGAAATTATAAAAGAAGTTACTTTAGTGTTTTTGGCCTCAGTCATTTCTAGCTGCATTTTCTATAAAATAACATTATTTATTATTTTTTTATCAACTCCAAAATCTCTTGCCTTGAGCAAGAGTAAAATGTCAAAATTTGTAGAGATGTTACCATTCATTTAAAACAGCAATTCATTCTAGGGTCAAGGTATTTGTATTCTTGGACATGTTGGAAGACTGGACACAATAGGTGCCTAAACCTTTAAGGTTATGAGGGCCTCCAATTCGAGCTCTGGGGCTATAACAGAGGTGTTTTAAGTTTCTATATTGGTCTCAAACTTTTATTATTTGGGCAGTTTTAGGTCTTATTAAAGAGGTGGTCTTACAATAAAGGTAGGTTTATACAGCAAATGCATCTGTATGAAAAAGGTCATTTCTCAAAAGAGGTGGTCTTCCAATGGAGGGGCGTCTCAAAAGAGGAACTACTGTATCACCCCAGCATTCTGTGCCTTATCTTATACACCAACCATTCAAACTATTGATAAATGTTTGGGACAACTCTGTAGTTTTGCATTATGCCCAAACAAGTAATCTGCAGAGTGTCACCACACCCTGTTTCTTTTTTTTTCTCTTCTTTTTGAGACCTGTAGGCCCAAGCATCTGGGATGAGATAGAAAACAACAGATTTAGAGGTTTTTGTTAGCTCTGTTCATAGGATGGGCATGCTACAATATCCTTCAGGAAGAGGGGGGGGGGGGCTCAAATTCATGCATGCTTCCAAGCTACATTGTAACTACTACAAGCAACAATTCTGAAAACACATGCCCAATTCCCTTTCTCTTTCTTCTTTTGAGCCTTGATATATTTGTTGTCATCGTCTGTAGGACGAGCATTTTTCAAGAAGATATAAATGTAATATAAGTTTTATATTTCTCCTTACAATAAAGCTTTAATTTGATACCCAACCTAACAATATTTGGTCAATAGTATATTATACAATTAAAAATAAAATAGATATATTTCAACATGCTAATTAGAACCTAGACGTCACTAAAGTCCAAATACAGAAATGACCCTATGTGCCAAACTTTTTACTACAGACATGCCCTAACTGTGCACCAAACTTCATGCTTGTATAGCCAATAGCATCATTCTTAAAATTTGAAAATATTTTCTGCACTATATCATAATGCAACATACCAATGTGTGCAGACTTCAAAGCTTTGTGAGGACTTAAACATGTAACGGTGGGCATCATGTCCAGTAGAGATATTGCCAAGTGCTCAGGAAGTGATTCAGTATTTTCAGTACTTGGTATTGTAGCCTCCACAACATAGAGCTGGTCTGGATGACAGCGCCAAACATGACCCAAAGAGTCACTAACACCTTGCAGAATGAGTAAACTAAATAGAACTGTATCCACTTCTCTCAGTGCCTACAAATAAATGAACCATAAGAATATAGACAATTACTAATATATTCCCAGTATGTAACCTTACTTACAGATGAAGAAATATCTATATGATAAATGCAACAAGAAGGATTCTTCATGTGGTCCTGGAGGAACTCTAGCAGAGTATCTGAAGTAACCACAGGCCCATGGAGGGGAATAGTCACATGTACACAACCATGTGGATTTCCAAGCTTTGCACGGAGAGCTTCACCTAGCCGATTAATATAAAGAGATTTCCCCATAGCACATCGTTGCGATGTCACAATTCTAACACGCGAGCTGTAAGTAAAAAAAAAACAAAAAAAACAAAAAAACATAAAAAATAAAACACATTTTAAAAAAAGAGGAAATTCAGCAGTTTCTAACTTAAAAAAAAGAAAAAGAAAAAAAAAAGATACTAGAGAAGTACCCATGCTACGCACAGAATCTCATTTTGCCTTTTTTTCAATCCTGGGATAGATAGATTTTATTTGGTATGGTGCTCTGTGATAAAGTTGATACACAAATGCATACATACATACAATTGGTTTTAGCTTGACATGATCAGAGTAAGAAGTGTGGTTAGGTGAGAGGCAGCCCATGTTACTCCCACAATAAGTTTATAACAAGTTCTTCAGCTCCAAGGGTTTGTCTAGCCAAGGTACTACTTTTTGGCTTTTTGTCCTACATGAATGGGAAGGGATGTTACTATATTGATAAATTTAGGCGATCCCCAGGTGACAATGATTGAAATATATAGAAGTCATGGATTTAACTACCTAAGTCCAAGTGTTTTTCTAAAATACCATTTTTGGCCTTACCGACTAAGATGAAGAGGTGTCGCCAGGTGGGACCCAGCCTGTGTTACTGTAGAGTGACATTGTGTAAGCATATCAAGATTGTAAGTCTGTAGCTCCAAGGGTTTATCTGGCTGAAGTACTATTTTTGGCTTTTTTTTTGGCCTATATGAACAGGAAGGAGTGCTACTATATTGATAAACTTAGGCGATCCCCAGGTGACAATGATTGAAATATAATGAGGTCGTGGATTAACTTCCTAGGCCAAAGTGTCTTTCTAAAGTATATTTTTGGCCTTACCAACTAAGAGGTGTCGCCAGGTGGGAACCAGCCTGTGTTAAGAGTGACATTGTGCAAGCATATTGAGTTCTAAGTCTGTAGCTACAAGGGTTTATCTGGCTGAAGTACCGTTTTTGTCCCTTTTTTTTGGCCTAACACAAACACAGAAAGGGGTGTGGCCTTATAGGCATTCTTAAAATGTTGCCCTGGTGACACTGATTCCAAATATATATATATATATTAGTTCATTGGTATATCTATTAGGTCCACGTGCTTTTTGAAGAACCATTTTAGGCATTTTTAGCCTTACACACCAAGAGGAAGAGGTGTAGCCAGGTAGGATCAACCATATTACTCCCAGAGTCAAGTTTTGTATGCATACCATGTTTTAAGCCTGTGGCTCCATGTGTTTTTCTGGCCAAATTAATATTTTTTGGATCCTTCTTAAAAAAGAGAAAGGGGTGTGTCCATATAAACATACAACGTTCCTCTGGGGACACTGATTCTAAATATACATGGGTTCGTGGGTCTAACTCCATCCATTCAAATGTGAATCGAACAGACAGACAAAGAGACTATTACATTTTTATAGTACTGTTGGGCATGTTGCAGCTTTCTGCATGGTATTGGTGCAAAGAAGGGAAGTAGTAGTATAAGAAACTAAAGAAAGATTGTCTGGTAGCAGCTTGAATGAAATATGTGGGTGCTGGCATTCATACTTTAACACTAGCATTTGTTGGTCAAATCACACCCATAATCACACAAAGTATGGTAATAACACTCGTGGTCACATGAAAACCACATACCCAATTTCAGCCTGACTGATCCAGCAGAGCAAAAGCATGTTTTCTCCATGTAACCGGAAAGTATGTTACTCTCCTATATATGTGTCTGCGTGTGTGCTTTTGTTGTTCAATTAAATCTATTCCACTTGATTGCTATGCTTGACCAATCTGGCTGTCTCAATTTATATTTATGGTGGTGGCTAGACAAATCCACAGAAGGTTATTAATACATTTCATTGTTACATACAGGGGTGGGAGAGCCCTGGGATTAACCCCTTCCCCCTCAATCAAAACTCGGATCACCTGCACCACCCTGAACTAATAGCCAATTAATTTAGCTACATTAAATGTTGTTCATTTTGCTGCTGTTTTCATTGGAAATGCAAAGAATTTTTTCAAAGTTGACCATTTTTTTTAGTTCTTCTTAGTTGGGATTTTCATGATAAGTGCTAAATTTTTACTTGCAAACTTCATAGTCCTATCCATTAGACTTCTCAAGCAACTCACAACCGTGCTTTCTAATCAGGAACATGCTCTTTAGTTGTGCTTGTGGTCAGCTCAATCAATTTATGGCGACTTTTATTTAGTGTGAATTTTTGAAGTGTAACAATTAGTCCTCCCTACCATTATCCAACCTCCCTTCACTAATAAAAATTGTATATGAAGTGGTCACACGGAGACCACATACCAAGATTCAGCGTAATTGGTTCATATAAGTGAAGAAAAAAGCAACTTGTGTGGTTGTTGCTATGGCTAAACTACACCCATGGTAGAAATTAATAACACTTCCCAATCACATGCAGACGACATGCCAAATTTCAGTCAAATTGGTTCTAGGCAAGGCAGTGAAAACAAATTTCAGCAGGTGTGGTTAATTTTTAAACCACACCAACAGGAAGGTAATAATACTCTTCCAATCACATGGAGACCAAATGACTGTATGATTAGTTCTGCTATGCAAAACTAGTCCCTGTAGGTGTGGTTGTGAAAAAAAGCACACCTACATGTGGATAATCATGTTCACCCTAGTGCTTGAAGACAACATGCCAAATTTTGGCCCTATCGGTCCTTTGATTCACTTTTGGCAGCCAGTACGACTTCCTGCAGGTGTAGCTAGAAAATAACCACATCCATGTGGTTAATAATGCTCACCCGGTTATTTGGAGACTGCATGCCAAATTTCAGTCTGATTAGTCCTATAATTAGCTTTTGGCAGCCAAAATGACTTAGTGGGTGTGGCCATGAAAAACTGCACTTTTGTCACACAAACATGTTATTAATAATGCTCACCCGATTACTTAGAGACCTCATGCCAAATTTAAGATTGATTGGTCATTTAATTAGCTTTTGGTTGCCATAATGACTTCCTATTGGTATGGCCATAGCCAAACCACACCCATTGCCACACCCATGTAGTTAATGATGCTCACCCAGTTATTTGGAGACCACATGCCAAATTTCAGCCTGACTAGTAAAGCAGTTTGGCAGTTAAAACAACTCACAAATACACAGAGCTCCTGTTTTATAAGTAGATATCTACTTATTAATTATAAATAGGAGCTGTATGTGTGTGGCTCTCAAAGTACATGGGTGAGCGATATTAAATACATATGGGTGTAGTTGTGTCATAGCCACACTCACAAAAAATTATTTTGACTGCAAAAAAAAAATCAGAGGACCAATCAGGGTAGAAATTGGGAATTGATTTCCAACTAACAGAGGTGAGTTTAATATCTTTCTGTAAGTGTGATAAGTCACACCCATAAAATATTTATAGACGCAATCAAATCAGTTAAGCAAAGCAATAAATGGAAACAAAATTTAGTTGAACCCCAAATCATATAGCCAATTAATTATTTAGAATTTAGTACTAAAAAAAACAAACAAACTATATTGCACACACATCAGTATCAGCAGATATTAGATCCTAACAGGTAATACATACTTTTCATAATCAACGGTGGCAGCAACCATATGCTGAACAGATTTGGAATTCTCTGACTGTGAAAAATGCTCTGCAAGGTACTCCCTGTAAACAGTAACATCACTTTCAGGGAAGAAAGGACGTCGGTATAGCTGGAGTTTAGAAACAAAATGGGACTTTGTTTCCTCCTCATCACTATAAAAGATCACCAGGCGATAACCTAGTGGGAAAAAAAAAGATATTGAAATCATATTTATGAAGTACTGCTATAAAATCTACATACAAGTATCCAAATGATAGTCGATAAAACAGAGTATGCCAAAACACCCTATGTAAGTTAGTGCATATATGATACACGCACAATACCTTGTTGCCCTTGTGAGTGCTCGGAGAGAGATTGCAATGCTTTATCACGTACAAGATTTGTAAGCTTCTCTGCATTAACCAAACAAAATATTCGTCTCTTCTCAGGATCATGAATAGCTCTAATCCAAAAAAGTTCAACCTAATATTAAAATTAAGTAATTGACATTAGGTATGATAAAAGATTGTGCCAACACTATGCAATATTTTGATTGAATAATTTTACTTCTTCAGCTGTAGTTGAAGAGTTGCATAGCAGTACTTCCTCCAGACTTGGCAATGGCATGCCTGGATCTTCCTTGTACAAATGAAGGATACTTTTCATGATAAGATCTTGATGGTTGGTTACGCACCAAAAAAGAGAAATAAATATAGTAATAGAAGCAGAGTAACTCACGGGAACAAGTAAAAAAACAACTTTAAATCATGCAGTAACACAGTTTATATAATATCATTTCTACAATCGGTGTGTGTAAGAATTCCATACATATTTAGCTATTGATTAAACATAATTTTGATTCACTTATCATTACATCAATTTAATGCCATCACAACACCATTTCAATTGTCATAGTTTATGCAAATAAAATTGTTTTTAAATAAACATGATATTATATACCATAAGAACATAAAAATTACCGGATTGAAGAACGAGTAAATTTGGATATCCCTCTTTCAAGTACTCAGTAGAAAATGTTCGCTGAGCTGCATTTTCTAATAATTGGAGATGAATATTAAAAGTAAATCAATCATTCAACACTTTAGTTTACTCTAAGATGTTACCTGACAATGAGTCATTCAGATATTTCAAAACATTACCCAATTCTACAAGGTCAAGATACTTCTTTACTGCATTGGGATCAATGAAGATCGTTGGTGATGAACAGTTATCCCTACATAATGCATCAGTGTATATTTAGTAAAAAGTATAAAAATAAGTTAATGTTACTATAAACATCTTTAACAGTGATAAAAAATAGTTTCTACTAGCATTCCATAAAGATATACTGAAAAGTAAACACACATGTTGCATACCAATCTATCTTTACTTCACCCGAAGATTGCAAATCTCGACAAGGTAGATTATCCTCACATTCACAGAGATTTTCAATGTATTTTATAGCTGTTGCTGCATCTACTACCCCAGTATTCTTTACAGCATTAACACTTTCATCCACAGTATAACCGGTAGAGATCAACTCGGTCACTATCAAGTGGTTTTCATCTACTACTTCATCAGTAGGAACATTGGTTGGGTATATGGTAGATATTTCTAGGCTCTGAAATTGATATTCATAATTTTGTGTGTGTGTGATACCTGCAACAAAACCTCCAACTCATAAATTCATAGCACTATTGTTTATAACAATGGGATATTTTTCATTGACAATAGAAACTGACGGTGAAAGTGTCATACCTGGTGAGTTACAGAATTCTTTCTCACTTGACTCTCTGCCAGCATCACTCTCAGATGATTCCTCCCCATCAGTGTCTGCCTCATCATCATCAAAATGATCTTTGCTTAGATTATTTTCACACCACCCGTAATAGACATATTTATCATTTTGTTCTTGTGAACAAACTTCAAATGCCCTAAGCACCAAATATTTAGAGCAATACAACTTAGATATAATATCAGCCATAATAGAACGCTGTTCATCAGAGAGGTCTCCTTCTGCCAGATTAGGCTTGAAGCTATCTAGTGGATTGACTAACGCAATGGGTGGTGATGCCAGAGTGGTAGCAGGTTGTGTTACTTTATCACTAGATACAGATTCAGCAAAAGTTGTATTGATTTCTAAATTTTGAGATTCTTTCACTCCCTCTTCAGAAAGATTTTTTATTGCTAGGCTGACTGCATCAGCACTAACTTTAGAAGATATACTTTGTAACAAAGCTAACACATCTGGTGTAACTTTTACACATCTTTCAGAATTCTTTATGGCCCCCAGCTTTTCTCTGAGAGTCAGCAATTGAAGAGTAGTGTAGTAGTTGAGCTCGTAATATTTTTCACGTGTTCTCTTTACAATCCCCTTCCATTTCTCCAGCTCATCCTCCATTTCTTTGGCCATTCTTTGTAGGACACCCACAATGCCACTATCACTAGAGCATGGGATTTGAAGCCTCCATCCAGTGTAACGAACATTTCCTACTTGCTGGAGGTGAAGTAGTACTTCTCCAATACGACAAACACTGCGAAGTGTCTGCAGTAAAAAATGTAATATAAACTTAAATATTAAGAATCTCATTACAACTATAAATGCATAGACACAGGTTTAATTTCTGCAGGTACACTATATTTTCACATATTTTCTGAAACTTTGTAATTTTAACAAGAACTTATATGAGTAAGTCATTAGATCACGTACTTCTACAACATTGCAAATGAAGTTGAGACCAGAAAGTTAATTTAAAACTTGAAATATACTATTTATTCACTATTGACATCCTTCTTAACTATACAATAAAAGAATAGTGGGTGGAACAAAACAATAATAAAATAGCTAATAAACTTCTGGGTTTTAAATAAAGAGTAGAAAAATGTACTCATTCAAACTACTTTGGCTTACGTCCAAAAAAAGATTAACTTGATCTTTGTGTTCAGCTTTGTTTCCAGTAATGAGTACCAACTTGCTTTCAAGGTCACGTAGTTCCTCAAGATTACAGTGCTTCTTAACAAGTCGCTGTTCTCTTTCCTGCAGTTCCAGGCGAATGACTTCATGAGAAGTCTGACATTTTCCTGGATTTGATGAAGCAATCAAGTAACACCCATACTTCAGATTATTGGTCATTTGATCGATTGATGTTATCTCAACAGAAGCCTGAGTTTCTTTCACAGATTTAAACCACCCCAACTCTTTGTTACAATCCAACTAGAGAAAACAGAAAAAAAATATATGCAATTTTGACACAAACTCCATGTATATCCACACTTTTCACCAAAGTAGCTGCAATCAGCAATTGAAGTGAAACAATGCTGAATTGTTACAAAAATATTTGTAGAAAATTATCCATTAATGACAACAAAAACAAACAAACAAAACAAATAAACAAAAAAATAAAACATGGAAACTAATATTCAACAAATAAAGTTTCTCTTTTATGTTAACTGGAATAACAAAATATAATTTGCTAGACACACACTTAGGTTAAATTCCAATTCCAGTTACTGTATATTTGCGTAGATGGGCTAAAAATGTGATAATGTGACATAAACAAACATATTTTGATTCCTATTTTTATGTAGAAAAAGGTACCTAAAAAAGGGTGGGTAATTCTCCTCTCTTTTCTTCAATCTTTATCGTTTAAAAAAATGTAGTGATTACTCAACAAAGATTTATGATAATAATCTTGAGTTTTCATACTTGCCAATGAGTGGGCATGAACTATGACTAATGTATAGAAAAGTATCAGAGAACAATATTACTCAATAATGGGAGAAAAAAAAGTTAAGGAAAGGAGAACAGCATAGCAAAATGATAGAACTTAATTAAGGAATGCTGAGTTGCTCTTAGAAGTATATCAATGTTGGATGACTAGTCCCAACCTCTAGCAAGTCCTCTCCAAAAGAACTTGTAAGATGTGATTAAAAAGATAAATGTAAACTTAGGTTTGCAACAAATTTACCAATAATTTAGGCAATTCTGGTGACTTCTCCACTGTTTCCCATAATGTTTTACATATCTCCTGAAATGTGGCAAAATTTGATTCTGGTGGGAGCTCATATATGAGTGGTCCAAACCCACTAACAACTGTCTTCAGGTTAGAAAGCTTGTCACTCGAAAAATCACCTTCTCCAGCAGAGGTGCATAGGGCAACAGTCACAAACTTATGGAGATCACCAACCTCTGCATAAAATCACATATACAAAATAATTATAGCAAATTTTGACAAATTGGAAGATGAAACATTTGTTTCATAAGTATGGTAAGACTTCATTTTATGTTATTACAAACTTATGTCACCTGTTAACAGAGAGACTCAGGCATATATTCTAATCTTAATATTCTATCTGCTAAACTTCATGGGTCAGTGTTAACTGAGTATTGGTAAAATAAGGTCAAGGCTCACCTAATTGTGAAATAAATGACTGCTCTGGCTATATTGCATAAATATAAATTATAGTATAATCATGGCTGCCAACCCTATATTCTGGTGAGAGCAAATTTTTTTAAAACTTTTGTCCAATTTTTGTGTCAACTTTTGACTTTATCGATCAGGCAAAGGTTGAAGTGCAATTTATGACATCATTGTGTCCCGGTTCTTCTGGGACAGTTACGAAACTAAGTTTTCTTAGCTTCTCTAATGGAAATCACTTAGAAAATTTCTATTGATGGTCATGGAAGCTAAACAGACTACTAGATAACTCAGAGTCTTGGCTTTCCTAACTTTCCTTTTCTTATACAATAATCCTACACTCAAAATAAGAGCATGCAGTGTGGCAATATACTTACAGTAGAATATACTCCTAATAGCTTGTCATGAGTAATAAAAGTAGAGAGAAAAAAAAAACCAAGATAAAAAAGATTTCTCTTTAGCAATTCACGGCTCAAGTCTACTTCAACGAGTTTTACATAGCTTAGGTTGTTGCTGTTTCTTTTTTGTTGTTGTTGACAATAATATTTAACAGTTGCACAATGTAATACTACTAAACCATCTCTGAACATCTTACTTGCAATTGTAAGGAAGTCACTTTTTTATTGTCTAAGAGAAGGAAAAGGACAAGAGCCGACACTCAAGAGGAAAAATAGGTTGAACAATGATAATATTTTGTCACAATTTATAATCATATCACTCTCACGAATACTAAATAATTATCATGATTGGTTAAAAAAAGATCAGAGTATGTAAGTACCTTTTAATTATGCATCACGACACTATTGCTGGAATGTACAATGATTTGTGAGGTCCACATATACAGAAATAGGCTCATCAAATGCTTTTGGAAAAGGAAGTAAAAGTTTGGACAATCAACTTCGGGAATTCGAAAATGATATATTGAATAACTTTTACCCTCATCCACACAAAGACTTGTTCTTTCTTGAAACCTGCTGGTTTAATCTATATGCATTAAAAAAAATTTCACAGGTTTGTAAAAATTACAGAGCCATATTTTTTTCCGTAAAATGCATTAATAAAATTGAGTCTACAAATGGATATCCAATAAAAGGATTGATGATCTAACAAGAGCCACAAATCTGGATGCCGCCTTAAAATGTATTGTACTTTTTATTCAAGTAATAAGCACACTGTATTAAATTTTCTTAATACCACATGACACTCACAACATGTGCCGGGCAACTCCTAAAACATTAATGTGCATAAGTGAAGTATTCAAAGAAAATAATTAATTGAAGTAATAACCTTCTAGATATTCTATTAAATGCACACACACACACAAATAATAATTTTCAAAAAAAAAATTAAATTAACCAAAAAAAAAAGAACTTTAAATATAAAAATAATAAATCTTTCATTGAAAAAGATGGAAGTATTATAAAGAATACACATTGCATACCTTTGGCTTCCTTTTTAATCCACTCCACAATGTCTGAGCAATCACAAAATGTTTTTAAACAATCTCCAAACGTTTGTTTCGAGTCGGACCTTTCAATTTTTGAGGATAACTTTTCCAAAAATGAGACAGCTGTAGAAACTTCAAAATCAATAGAACTGAGTGGTTGTTCTTGCACAGAAGCATCAATTTTACTCGTAACAGCTTCAATAATATCAAACTTTCCAGAGAGTTTGAGTTTATCTCTCAGGCAAAGAACCAATTTTGCAGACTGTACCTGTTTACATAGAGAAAGGTAGAACTCAATGTGTTCCACTGCCTCAGCTATCCATGAAGGAGCAGTAGTAGGTGGAGAACGGCCCTGGCATGATTCCAAAGCCAAATGCAACTGATGTAGTTGTTCAGTGATGTTGTGTTGTTGTTTAATACACTTGGTAACATTTTGAACTTCTTTCAATTTGATAGATCTATTTTCGATGCTTTTCAATATTTTACAACATTTTGAAAAGACAGGATCCCATATTTGTGGTCCCACATCTTGCATGCTGAGTGTGGCCTTTGACCTCCCTACTTCTTTTATCTTGGTAGTCCAGATTTCTTGAAAAAAGTCGCCGGGATTCTGATTAAACAAGATGTCAAATTTGTCCGAAAAAGGAAACAATGAATTTGCATTCTTCAAAGGCATCCACAGAATTTCATGTTCAGAATTACACAAGGTGTTTATAGGCTTCTTTGTGTGGTCTTCTTTCAATTCATCCCAAACAGTCTTTATACCTGAACAGGAAAGTCAATGAAAAAAAAAATGAAAAAAAAAAAACACTTTAGATTACTCTGAATGATATAAAATATTCTTAATTAATCTGAATACAAGAAATATCACATTTTACAGATAATTTCCTATGCCTTAGTCTATACATGCAACATATCTTTTAAAATAAATAATTTGGTCGTAGATCATTGAGAATAAAATAAGGTTAACTTCAATTTCTATTGTTTAGAACAGAACATAAAATGGCTTTCACCGAATTGACATATAAAATGAAAACTACTGGAATATTTCTTTAAATTTCATCCAACAATGATTTATTAAACAGTGGATGATAGTAATTGCATCAAGATAGATCAATTACATCAAGTCTGAAGACCTTTTTAAAATGCTTAATATAGACCAGGGGCCCATTGCAGCTTCTCTTGCAATAATTAAGGCACCGGTTGTCCTATAAACATTATCTTATAATTAATCCAGTCACCAATTGTCCAACAGACAGGAATACTCATCAACATGACTATAGGTTGAAGTGTGGCCTGGTGGGACCCAGACATATAGAGTTAATCCCAGAGCCAATTGTTGTATACATACCACATTTCATGTGTCTAGGTGCATGAGTGAGTTTGCTGGAAGACTTTTTAAATGCTTAATATAGATAGAATGAGTAAGGATGCTGCATCCATGATTCCCAAACTACTCATTGCCATAACCAGTTCAAAAATATTTAAATATATGGTGCGTTAACAAAGGACAAATATTACCAAAACAAAATTAGATATTGAATTGTAATGAAGTTTAAAAGTTGTGATAAGTGGAACAATAAATACAGAAGTTATATTCATATCCTAGTCCAACTGCAAAAATGTTAATAAGATATTTTCTTTAAAAAATGTGCTCAAGATCTAATTGCTCCTTCTTTTCTACATAGAGCAGCAAACTAATATAGCATACCAACTCAGATTTACTGGAGGAAAAAAAAAAAGAAAAAGTGCATCAATCCCAAGTAACTAGGCCAGCTTTCTTAGAGTGGATGCAAAAAAGACAGAGCTGTTCAACGTCCTCTCTTATGCCCTCTATGGCTCATTCAAGTATGAAGACAATCAGGTGATCATCACTGATGGAAATGCAGTTGTAGCCAAGCCACTACTGGCAGTCTCATTAGCATAGCCTCTGTGCTATCATGAAGAAGCTGACAGCCGCATGATGCTACATGCAGCCCACACAAATAACAGTGGCAAAAAAATATTTTCATTTGCACAGTCAACACAGATGTTGGGCTGTAGTTCTAGTATGCATCCGGGTTGAAGATGATAAAGTGTAGGTATCCTTTGGCACTTGCAAGGCACTCCAAGTTTTGGCAGTCCTTGAGAGGGCAAGGGCTTTGGGCACAGAAAAAGTCATTACCGATGTTTCATGCATAGGCAGGCTGTGACACCTCTCTTGCTTTTCTGGACACGTCAAGAGGTTAGCTCGGGCAGTTTGGAGTGCATTTCCTTTACTAACCTAGACTCTGATTGACTTCTCCACTGCACCAACTCACACTGATGAGGAAACCTTGCAAACCATTGAAAGATTCATCATCTTACTGTATGAAAGAACCAGCACAGCAACAGATATCAACGCAGCTTGCTGGAAACTGTTTGCAAAGAAGAACAATGTTCAGTTGGTTCCACCAACAAGAGGAGCCCTTGGGCAACATGACAATAAAGCTGTCTACCAGGGCAGGCATGTCTGGGGTCAGGGTCTGGTACCTGTATCAACGCTGTGTCCACCAACTCAGTGGGGCTGGGTGAAGACCACTGTTAGTTTGTATGAACCCAACTGAACAACACTTTCTGAGGCATTAAAGGTCTGCCAAGAGCACATTTCATGCAATTGCAAAAAGGGATGCATAAAAAGGTGCAAGTGCAGAAAGGACGAGCTAGAGTGCACAGCACTTGGTGTTTACGATGCGGATTGATTGTCTGCAAAATTAAACATTTTATAAAATCAACAAGAAAATGTACTAGTGCCTGGCTAATTATAATTAGCATTATTATCTCTATTGGCAATGTAATAAAAATGTTGTTAATTTCTTGAGTAGTGTCCTACATGTGACCAGGGTGTGTACACTTGTTACAAATGAGCAATTTTATCAATTTAATTATTGCACCAAAATATTATATCGTGGTTAACAACAGTAACTACAAAAAAACCATAACTTTATAATAGAAACAGATATAAATGTGATTCAAGTTTCATATTGTTCCATGCAATGAGAGCTTTCGTTTAATACCAGACATGATACACTTGTTCAGGAGTACATTATACAATGAGAAAACATACTTGTTTCATATATAAATTAGCACCTAGAGGTAAACAAAGGTCAAATCTAAGATGGTCCAATATCCAAATTTGTTTGTTTTATAATTTTACACATGTGTACCAAATTTGGAGCTTATATCAAAAAGTGTACGATTGGCTTGAATCCAACAGCAAAATTTGACCTCCTTCACTCCAAAATGAGCTTTGGCAATCATGACCAAACAGCTGAAAGGATTTTGAAGAAACTTGGCAGATATGATCCTTGTGTGTGGGGGTGGTTTATGGGTGGGAAACACTTGGCCACACCTCTCCATGCGGGTGTTACAGCCTGAGAGTCAAAAATGATACTTTTTGCACAACTCCCTTGGGGGAGGTGGTTGAGGCCCACTTAACATTGTACTTCTAGATCATCTCAGTCATCATGCAGAGTTTGGTGAAGCTGCCGCAGTGGTGCACGAGAAAAACAGGGTCTTGATAGAAAAAAAAAAGAAGTTTTGACATTTGGCTTTCCAAATATTAAGGCTTCGCTTCACTCAGTCAGATAAAACATTTCATTTTCAAATTAAATGTGGTAGAGTAATAGCAAATGTAACAAAATATTTAGTGTGTTACAAAATAATATGAAATAATAGTAGATATGCTTACCTTCGACGATTAGTTGTTTTATGGATAACTGCTTGCAAAGGGAGACAAGAATACTTTTTTGAATTCTAAAATAGTCTGCCTGCTTGATTCGTTCTTCAATCAAAAAGCAAAACTTTTTTGTGTTGTCAGGGTAACCATTACATCCAGCAGCGAAGAGTCGTCCGACTTGATCTTTTTTCTTTTTAATCATTTTTATTTCTTCAAAGGTTATGTCACCTGTAGAGCAATTTTTAAAAAATAATTGCATTAAGGTAGAAGCAGAGGAACACATCAAACGACTGTGTTCTGGAAGAGAGGATATTAATGGTTTCCCACTTTGATCCTTTTCAGCCACGAGTTCGCTGTCTGCAAGGTCAAGTACAAATGATATAAAGTTACAAGTAATTGAATAATATTTATTCACATACTATATATGGTTATGAACATTGGCCAAGGATCCCAATCCAGAAGGTCTTCCATCGAGAGAGATTCAGAATTTTTTGGATGTTTCTTGACAAGCATATTATCAAGGATTCTTCCAACAACATGTCTATGTGTGACAAGTTTGAAATACCATTCTTCAATTTTCAAACTATCTTGCACACCCTAAGTAAGGTAAAATGAGAGATATATTTATTGTAATGCAAAGAAATATCTTTAAGATAAGCACTTACCACTCCATCAAAGCTTTGCACGACAGCGTCAATGACAACATTTGAAATCATTGAATGAGAATTGGGGAGAGATTCCAACAGCATGAGAAGCTCCATCATCAAATCATTTCCCTATAGATAAAAAAAACACACACAACAAAAACAAGAAAACCAAAAAATAACAACACAGATATGATGAAGCAGTAGAAAGCATACATATGAGGGCATCAACCAATAACTTCATTCATAAAAGAGAAAGACTTAATCTAAAGAAGTAATACCTAATTAAACTACCATGAAATATAAGTAATGGAAGCATACTTTCATGCAATTATATATATAGAGAGAGAGAGAGAAAAAGAGAAAGAGAGAGAGAAAGAGAGAGAGAAAGAGAGAGAGAGAAAGAGAGAGAGAAAGACAGAGAGAGAGAGAAAGAGAGAGAGAAAGAGAGACACACTCACACAACACACACTGTATTGGACTAACTGGTCATTGATTACAACCATTGATACGTGTTAATTGAAGTTGATATTAATGTATTATCATAACTAATTACCCTAGGCCACACGCCACACATCCTGACGTGATTTGAACATGCAACAAGTACAATTCAATACACAAGCCACATACATGCACAATCAGCTAGTTGTGCTCTTGCTACATATGTTCATCCATGTCAATAAAACGTATTGAAAGTGTATTTGGTAATCTATATATATATTGGAAGACCTATGTATGTATGCATGTAACTATGTTCGTCCGTTTCTCAAAATCCCTCTGTTAGATTTTGACCAAACTTTTAGGGATGGAGGAGACCCACCCTGAGATGGTTTTAAGCCAGGTGGCATGTCTGGGGAAAAAAAAGAATTTATCTGTCTGTCAGTCTGTCTGTATGTTTTTACCATCAATCTGGCCAAACCGGTAGGTGGATTTCTCTGAAACTCAGCATGAGACCCAACTTAAAACATGGGCTAAAAATTTCGCAAAATAGTTACCATGGTAATCTATATATATATATATTAAAAGGCCTATGTAACTGTGTAACTATGTTCATCCATTTCTCAAAATCTCTCTGTTAGATTTTGACCAAACTTTTAGGGATGGAGGAGACCCACCCTGAGATGGTTTTAAGGTAGGTGGCATGTCTGGGAAAAAACAGAATTTGTCTGTCTGTCTGTCTGTCTGTCTGTCTGTCTGTCTGTCTGTCTGTCTGTCTGTCTGTCTGTCTGTCTGTCTGTTTGTACCATCATTCCGGCCAAACTAGATTCCTCTGAAACTCAACATGATGATAGGTTTTGACCCAACTTAAAACATGGGCTAAAAATTTCGCAAAATTGGTTACCATGGTAATGAGAAAAAAGCCAAAAATGGTATTTTTGCAAGAAAAACCATTGTAGCTAGAAATTTAAAACTTGGTATGAATATACAACCTCACTCTGGGAGTAACTTGAGCTGTGTCCCACCTGGCCACACCTCTTCCTTTCTCTGTGTAAGGCTATTAATGCCAAAAATGGTATTTCAGCAAAATCACTTGAACCTAGGGAGTTACCCATAAGTATTTAGAATCAATATAATCTGAGGAATGTTTTAAGTACATTTATATGACTGCACCCACTTCTGTTTTCGTGTCAGGCCCAAAAGAGGACAAAAATGGTACTTTGCCCAAACAAACCCTTGGAGCGACAGATTTGATATATGGTTTGTATACTCAACTTTGACTATAACCCATATATATTAGAATCAGTATAATCTGAGGAATGTTTTAAGTACATTTATATGACCACACCCACTTCTGTTTTCGTGTCAGGCCCAGAAGAGGATAAAAATGGTACTTTGGCCAAACAAACCCTTGGAGCAACAGATTTTATATATGGTTTGTATAATCAACTTTGACTATAATGTTTGATGTTGAAATTGGCCGGGCAACGCCAGGTATATGTTGCTAGTTCACTATATTGGTGACCCCGATACTGTAAAGACAATCTTCAATGGCTCACCAACATACTGTAACTCTCAAGTTGCCATCATTCTGGTCTACTCAACCCAGAAGCTGGTTTACACAGGCAGAAGCACAGTTTATCATCAAAGGAATTGTTAATGATGACACCAAGTATTATTACATCCTAGCCTCCCTGGACCAAGACACTGCTGCCAGACTCCTGCACCTCTTGGAAAACCCACCTACAGAAGGCAAATATCGAGCTATCAAGACAGGACTCCTAGATACCTTTGGGTTGTCCGAATTGGAGAGAGCCTCTCAAATACTACATATCCACCTCTTGGGTGCAGCTAAGCCATCCAAACTCATGGATGAGATGTTGGCCTTGCTAGGCCACACCTACCCTGCCTACTTTACAAACAACTATTGCTGGAGAGACTGCCTAAAGACATCAGGACCCAATTGGTTGCAGTCAAACATGACAATTGCAGGGCCATGTCCAAGCAAGCAGACCTACTATGGTCTGCAAAAGAAGTGGCCGCTGCAAACACACTGGAGGAACTGGAAGAAACAAATTCCATTTTTTCCAAGAAGAAACTGTCAACCTCTCAACCCTACTTCAAATCAAAATACTGTTTTTATCACTGGAAATGGGGAAAGGAAGCCAAAATATGTCAAAATTTATGGACAGTAAAAGAGCAGGCAAGCCACAAGTAATGGCAGCAGTGGCTGGCCTGTTGACATGGATTGTGCTTTTGATAGGGTCTGCAAGATACCAGCTAGTGTTACCATGCTGAATCATCCTGACCCATCATCACCCATAGCCCTTACTACTGATGCTTCTGACATTGCCATTGGAGCTGTTTTGGAGCAAAAGATTCAAGGGAATTGGCAACCCCTAGCTTTCCTGCTTTCCTGAGCAAGAAACTTAAAACTGCAGAACAGAAGTACAGCACATAATTCACTTTAAATACTTCTTGGAGGGCAGGATTTTTTTTTTTTTTTTTTTTTTTTTTTTTTTTTTTTTTTTTTTTTTTTTTTTTACTGATCATAAGCCCCTCACCTTCAGCTTAACCAAAGTATCTGAACCAGGACCTGCTAGATAACATGGGAATTAAGCTCTATTGCTGAATTATCTTCAGATATCAGACATCATCAGGGAACAGAAATGTTTGTTGTGGCTGATACTCTCTCTTGAGCACAGATATCAATTCCTTTTTTATGACAAGAGATTGAATTTTTGAAAATGTAGCTGCTGAAGTACTTAATAGAAGCCTGGTAATAGACTGGGTGCCATTGATTGACTCCAATATCTAACCCTTGTGTGACATCTCCCAAGGAAAATTAAGAACAGTGGTATCAGCTTCTTTGAGTAAAGAATTTTTTTTACCTTCTTCATGGTTGATCCCACCCATCTATAAGGAGTACCAAAAAACTGGTCTCTATGAAATTTGTATGGCCTTGCATGAATATGGAATATGGAATAGTTGGAATATGGGATAAAACTTGTATACCTTGCCAAACAGCTAAAACAATTCGACATTCTAAAACTATCCCAGCACACATATCTATTCCACACAGAAAATTTGATCACTTTCATGTGGACATTGTTGGGAACATTACCACCCTCCCAGGGGTTTCAATACCTTTTCATTGGTGTAGATATAACCACTAGATGGGCTGAAGCTTTCCCTCTCAAAAACACCACAGCAGAGAGCTACATTAAAACTCTGATTGGATGGATTTCAAGGTTTGGCATACCCAGTCACATTACCTCAGACAGAGGGTCTCATTTCACATAAAGACTGTGGCTGGGCAGTGCCAAAAGTTTAGGGTACACCACTCATCTCACCACAGCCTATCACCCTCAGGCAAATGGTATGGTAGAGGTTCCACAGGAATATAAAGGAAGCTGTAAAGGCCAGGTTACTTGATACTGATTGGGTCCTAGCCTTACCTTGGGTAGTGTTAGGGATCAGGGCTGACCCTAACGAATATTTGAACTGCTCAACTGCTGAAATGGTCTTTGGATCAATACTGATTGTCCATGGAGAATTTGTTTCACCACCTCAGAGACAACATGATTCACTTATTACCAAATTTGTTCCCAAAACTACCATTTTCATGGTAATTCTAAGTGCCCACCTATCAAAGCCGTGGATATTGCTGCTTTTGTCTGTGCGAGTTGACAGGCACAAAACACCCTTGTGCAGACCTTATGAGGGTCTCTTTAGAGAAATTGGTAAAGGTGTTGGACATTCACCATAATAAAGTAAAACAAGGAAGAGGTCATATCTATCAACAAACTTAAACCTACGAACCATGTCAACCCCTTTCCCTCACAGTCGACACCTTCCCCTTCAGTGGCCCCATCCTTCTCCTCACTACCACCACCACCAAGTCGTATCTCCTCCTCACCACCACAAAGTCATATCTCCTCCTCACCACCACCAAATCATATTCTGACTCCAACCAACACCCCATACATCACAAGATATGGCAGAACCATTAAACCTACCCATTGAAGTTCTTGGGGGAGTTGCATATTGGAATTACAACCATTGACATGTTGATTATGTTAACATTAATGTATTATCATAACTTATTACCATAGGCCACACACTACACACCTTCAAGTGATTTGAATATGCAACAAGTAAAATTCAATACCACAAGACACACACACAATCAACTACGTTGTGCTCTTGCTACTTTAGTTCATCCTTTCCAATGAAATGTATTGAAAAAAGTGTATTTGGTAATCCACTAATTAATTAATACATACATACATACACAGATACATACATACATACATAAAATAATAAATTAATGAAAACAAATTTTAAAAACTGCAGAAATTATTAGGGCATTTAACATCCATGCAGCCTCAGCTGTCTTATGTCAATTATTGCATCTAACCAAAAATTTAATGGCTAAATTGCTTTTGTAAGTTAGAGACTAAAATATATATATATATAAACTAACCTTTATTTTAAAGATCCTCTTCTTTAAAATATTTTTCAACCCATCATTGCACCATTTATTCTCAAAACAAGTTGGACAATTGATATTTGCAAGATTTTCAAACACCTAGAAAGAAGAACAAAAATTGTAAAAGTATAACTTAACATAAAATATAATAAAAAAAAAAAGAATAAATAAATAAATAAATCAAAAAAAAAAAAAAAATATATATATATATATATGGTTAAGCAAAAATTTCATATTAAATACAAAAATTCAAAAATACTACACCTAAGAATAATTAAAGGACTGTTTTGCTTTGAACTTATTACACAATGGGTTTAAAAGTTCATAAACATAGTTTTATTGAGATACAAGCCAATAATTGGAACATTGATTCACATCATTAAAAAGAACAATATGAATAATGCATAGATACTAACATAAGGAAAATTTCACAACATTAAATGTTCTGTTTATGTCAATAATGTAATCCACACAAGAAGAATATAAAACATGCATACCTTAATTTCTTCTTTAGCGTTAGTAAACATTGTGTTGCGGTAATCGGGTTTCCCAAATACTTCGGAGCAATCTCTTGATATCCATTGCATCAAGGGATTGCAGACATACTGGATAGTATGAATAATGAGACTATCATCTCTTGGGTTACACTTCATCAGTAATTTAGCAGTATAGAAGAGAAGTGACAAACTACAATGAAGAACATCTCGGTCTAGTTGAGCAGCAATGCCAGGCAACTTCATGATAATTGCACTAAAGATATTCTTTACTTCACATAAAATAGAGTTGATCTTGTCGTACCTGAATTGATATAATAGATCATGTTGTAATGCTCCCTAGTATAACATGAAACACTCAAAACTATTACAATATACACACACACACACACACACACACACACACACACACACACACACACACACACACACACACACACACACACACACACACACACACACACACACACACACACACACACACACACACACACACACACACACACACTATAAAGTACGAATAGTCTGTCTGTTTGTCTGTCTGTGTATCTGCGATTCAAGATAGAACAGTTGAAGTGAGACCCACAAACCCATATATATATATAATCAGTGCCACCAGAGGAATGCCATCAGCATATCTATATGGCCACACCTCTTTCTCTTCGTGTGTAAGGCTAAAAAATGCCAAAAATGGTACTTCTAAAAACACTTTGACCTATGGCATGTTCACTATTGTTTTAAAAGTCTACAACATATATAATTAAAACAAATATTTTTGTGATATAGCACATCAAAGGTGAACACAAGGTATGTCTATTATGACATATATGTGTGTATCTCCATAAAAAATTAATATACACTAACCTTTCAAAAAATGATGTATCCAGACTTTTATCCTTGACAACACTTGTCATTACTTCCATGAGTTCTTTAACAAGCTTCGTTTATAGAGATAAAGAAATAATGCACATTAAGTTAAGAAGTGTATACTATTATATTAAAAATAATCTCATCTCAATACTTGCTACATACAATACAAATATGGCTATATTAATGATATTTACCAGTTTCAACATAGACTAAAATGATTTATAAGACATTTCTACATATATTGTGCTTAATACTTTGACATGTCAGAAACTGTACATAGTCACTCGTCAGTAATTGCAAGTACTCTCTCAAACAAACAAATATGAATTACTAGTAAATAAATTAGAGGATATTAGCATACAAGATGATTGAAACCTATGATCCATCATACTGGACCAGAAGAAGCAATATTTGATGGAAGAAATTTAAAAAAAGGAACAAGAACTTTCAGCCAAAATCCGCTCACTTATGATACAATGTTGTTTGAATGACTTAATTGGAGGAGATAGCACTCTAACCATGATAGGCATTTTGTTTATTACTTATAGGATCTTGACTTAATAATGACTTAATGCTGACTTCCAAATCCATTAAATTTCCACTAGGAGAAAAAAAAGGAGAAAAAATTGAAGAGAAAAAAATACAACCGTGAACAGGAATTGAACTAGACACCTTCCCATTAGAAAGAGGACGTTTAACCAGTCCAACAACAACAAAGTGACTTTAAGACTCAATGAGCATGATAAGTCGTGGGTAAAAATGCATTACCAATGAAGTAATTATCCCCTAAAACACTAGGAAGAGACATGCCAATACATATTCACCGGACACATGATTTATCATTTGTTTAACTACTCTACAACTAGAATTAGTCTGTGCATATATGAACTTCACTAAGTATGCTAAGAGTAGTGCACCTGCAATGAGCAAACACGAATATATAACTCACAAAATAAGGTGAATAATAACTTCAAATTACTATATTTAGAATTACAACTTCCTTTAATTATAAAGAGTGAAATTGTACATAAAAGTTATAGAAAAATGATTTCTGTCACAAATTTAAGATTAGCTTTTAATATAGTATTTGATATAGATTGAATATACATGATAGTATAGACGGACATATTACCTGGTCTAGCTGAGTTCCACTGATTTTCCATTTTTCCAAAACTACTTTATCCAAAAAAAAAGCAGTTGAAAGGTATATTGGTACATGACGAAAGAGGTCAGGTAGTTCGTGGCTTGGACAGAGGTACATCAATTGTGGAAGAAATAATGGATCAAGATGAGTCAGTGGTTCCAAATTGTTATAAATATTTGGAATGAAGCTACACAACAAGAAATATAAGGAATATACATGGTCAACTTTGATAATAGGAATCAGAATGCACTTTTTCAAATATTTTCTTTTTTAATAATACAGTAATACAGAATAAAATCATGAAATTATACAATAGTCCAAATTTATAAGCATAGTCAATAAAAAAAAAGAAAAGAAGAAAAAGGATTGTATAATTGTGAAGTAATGAATCAAAACAATACTAAAAAAAAAAAAAAACAATGTTAAACAACTCTAAAACAAATCTAAAACAACTCTAAACTATTTAAAGCTACATGTGGTAAGGTGAGACCCAGCCCACATCACTACCAGAGTCAAGGAGTGTATGCATGCCTAGTTTTAGGTCAGTAGCTCCGAGGGTTTGTATGGCCAAAGTATCACTTTTTGCTTTTTAACACAGGAAAGGGTGTGGCCATATAAACATACTTTAAAAACATTCCCCTGGTGACAACGATTGCAAATATGTGAGTTCATGGGTCTAACTCCCTAGTTCTTAAGGTTCTTTTCTGAAGTACCATTTTTGGCATATTTAGCCTTATACACCAAGAATAAGAGGTGTGGCCAGGTGGAAACCAGCCCAAGTGACTCCTAGAGTCAATTTGTGTATGCATACCAATTTTTAGGTCTGCAACTCAAAGGATGCCTAGCAAAAGTACCACTCCTAGCTTTTTTCTTCTTTTTTTTTACGCATGAAGATTTGTGGCCATATAGACACACTTAACTACTCCCCTGGTGACACTGATTCCAAATATATGAGTTCATAGGTCTAACTTAATCGATTCAAGCATGAATCTTTAGTACACAGACAAACAGACAGGCAAACAAAATATTCGATCTGATAGATATCATTAATGAAACCAAAAAAATTCATGATATAATAAGTCTCTATGTCCTAACATCATACCGAATATGTTATATTAAGATTTAAATATTTTCAGTTTAATCCAAAAACATAACATCACTGAAGAAAATGACCCAAATAAATAAAAGGGATCTCGGACCAGTCACAACAGGAAATAATACTTAATAAATATAGAACCAAGTAATAAAATTGGACCTTTAACCTAGAGAAAATGGAAAATGACATCATTCTGTTAATTTGTATAGCACACAAGCTACAAAAAACAAACAAAAATAACACACTTTGATAGCCCACCATCTCATACATTATCAATTCACCTACAAAAAGTTAGGAAAAGTTAGTCACTACATTATTAATAGCTTAGCATGAACTGGAAATATTTATATTAAAAAAACAACAGGAAGAACTCTAACCTGCTCTTACTTACTTAACAATTGTACAAACCTGCAAATTCTGCTATTTTGTACACTATACACTATATTTGAATGAAGAAAATGATTGGAATTTTTTTTTGCTACACTAAACTTCTCATTCATTAATGGTGTATCTTTAATAAAAACCTAAAATAGAGAATGGAAAACATGTTGATTACTACAAGGTAAAATACAAGGGGAATGGTGTTTGTATATAATTATCTCACTCATGTTTGATACAAATTCAATGCAAGTGGAGTATTAATCAAGTATATTAACAGGACAAATTTATTATTGTGCCAAGTAACCAGTATTGTACCTTTTATTTTGTTGCAAACTTAATATGTGTTTGATGACATGTAGTTTGATATTATCATCTTCCCATGGAATAGAATCAGAAAATACAATCTTCTTTCGAAATACATGAATTAGAGGAATGACATGTAACTGTTCGAGTACACTCGGCTTGCTTTGTCGTACACTCGGCTTGCTTTGTCGTCCACTCGACTCACTTTCAATAACCCAATTGATGAAATATTCTAGACATGTAGCTAATTCACCATAAACTTCATCAGGAATAAAGTTGAATATGACACTCAACTCTTCACACACCCATTGAGAATCATCCACTTTTTTTGGAAATAAACATAACATGTCAAACAAGTAACAGAGGTCATCAGGAAGCAATGATTTCAATGTTTTATGTTCTGGAATCATTTTTTTGTGAAGAAATAGAATAACAAGGATCGAGCACATTCTCTTTCCACTGTCATGAGGTGATTCAGTGTAGTTCTTTGAATTGATAAGTTTTGCAATATTAAAGAGCCAATCACAAAATACCTAAAATAAAAAAAAGAGAAGAAAATATCACATTTTGTCAAATCCAATCAAGCATTGCGCCAAATTAACTTGTGTATTAATATTAACATCAATTCAAAGTTGTATATTTTTAAATTAAAATTGATTACCTCAACAAGATTGGTAGCATACAAGGAATTTGGATTCGTATTTGGTCGTTGAAGTTGTGAAAATATATGGTAGATAGCATCTACACATTTCGTGAAATTAAGCTTCTCCACCAGTTGATTGTTGATAAAAATGTTCTTATAAACTTCAAGAAACATAACCAATGATTTTCCTTGAACATATTCATGGTCAGGTAACTTCTTTTCTTTAGAAATAATTTTAAAATAAGTAAAAAATTTCTTCATATATCCTTGCGATCTCACTGGAAGTACCATTCCATCATATTGGTAAAAAATATCTGAAATGATATATTAAAATAATCAAGTTAACAGAAATATGTAGTTGGTTCCATCTAAAAAGGAAATTCTCTCTCTCTCTCTCTCTGTGTGTAGCAGTTGAAAAAACACACACCTGTTTAACACCCCTGGTGAGGAAAAAAAAGTAATTCTCTTATTTCCCCCCCCCCCCCCCCTCAAAAAAAAAGAAGAAACTCTAAAAAAATCATGGCTAAATGGTAAGGTACAGGTGTCAAGCAATTCAGCAGTTAAATCTGGATTATATTTTTCTATTCCTTTTGACTCAGGTTTAAAATACCTGAATAACCTGATCAATATTTTTACACTTGAATTTCTACATCTATCTGTCCATCTGCGTGTTCATGGTAAAAGTTCAACAAACATCCCCTTAAAAAAAACGCCAATAGAAAAGCACCAAAAAAAGTATCATGACTTACAACCAAAAAGAGTAAAAAAGGAACTATATAGACAACTATTTCACCAACTTGGAATAATTACTGGTGAATCCACAAAGTAAAAGAGGAGTGTAGCTTTAAAATATTTCATGGAGCCTGGTGTGAGCTAGTAGCACCTTATATTTTGCTGAGCAACGAAGTTTTCTGAAAGTTATGCATCTACTGCAAGTAACTATTGTGTAACCAGTTCTCTCTCTATTTTTGAATGATTACAGAGGTTTCCTTTCCTTCAAAATGTTGTATTCCACCACATCAATATCTGACCATTAGCTGCACAAGAAAAGTTGGCTGTCCGACTAGTAGTGGTTGTAGGAATTGCTGCAGTGGTGGAATTTTTTTACCTGCTTTTGTACTTTCTGGGATTTACTGGTTTATTTATTAATATTTTCAGAGAAAGGTGGAAGGAGCACTTGCTGAATTGCACCCCCCCCCCCCTCCCTACTTCTTGGATCCACCACTGATAAAAGAGTAACTTTTGGATACTAAAGTCCGTTTGAGTTCACTTGGGCCCAGGAAGTCATCAGTTCATTACAAAAGTGACGTAGTGCATGCTTCAACCTATTAATTCGCTAAAAGTGGTTTAAAGTATGCATTTGCAAAATAAAAAAACAACAAGACAAATGAATCTGGACAGTGTGGAGGCATAGAAGTTGTTCTACAAAGGTTACAAAGCTTTCTTTTTCAATTGATAGGCAAGCCATGCTACCTGAAGGGTAGTAATATACCCTGCATAAATCTGGGCAGGCAGGTGCAAGATGATATGGACTGAAAAATTTTGAACGGGACAGTTATATGTTGGCATATTTGCTGTTGCTGCCGCATTATTCTATGAGACAAGAGGAAACTAAATATTAGCTAAAATGGTGCCAAAATGTGTACAAAAAATATATATGTAATACAGGTTGGAAGGGATACTAAGCCAATATTAGGCGATATAAAGTCAATTTTTTTTTCTTATACCCCTCCCGCATGCAATTTTTTTCCTTTAAATCCGATGCATGAATGATAATTTTATTATTTAAAAAAAAAAATACTTATTTCATTATTGTTTTGATTTAAAGTAATGTTTCACTTTTGTCCAGAATCTGCGTCAAGCGGAAATATGGATGGCAACAAAACAACATCAAGTGGAATGATTAATCGATGATTTTTATATGTATACCGTGTGCATATTTTTTCAATAATTTAAGTTTACTTTCTTAGCTAGTACTGAAGCACTTGAGATTCACTAATTTTTAGGCATTGGCTACCATTCCCTTCCCACCCCACCCCCACCCCCCACCAACAGCCTGACTGAATGCATTTTAGTTATTGAAGGGTATTGGAAACTATTAATTGAGTTGGAGTGGCTTTACATTGATTCTGCTTCCAGTAACTTCAGCCTCAGTAGAGCTGGCAACTGAAGACCAGCTAAATTCATTTTTTCGCTTTCCTGCCATAGATATATTTTTGTGATAGCATAAATCTTGACAAGGTTACAGATATCATGTATGCTATATTTGTTGTGGTTTATGTTGTATTATTAATCCATTATTTTTTATTATTTGACGGACAATATATATTGTAAGTAGAGGTACATGCATTGCCTAGGAAAATAAAATACACATGCTGCAGTACATTAATATAAACCCGAAATATAAAATAAAACTACCCTTTCTTTTTGGCTTATAATCCCAAATAATATGTCATTCCATTCGAAATACAATTCTTTTAAAAAATTAACTCAAGTACAATTTAAATACTCTATGATAGACTGACATTCCCTCTTCAAATTTATTTAAAAAAATCATATTCCTGAACAACCTTTTAATTCAGCTGGGAATTTCTTTGATAAAATCCTTCAGGATGGATTAGAGTAAACTTTACAAACAGGATAGGATATAGTGGTGCCGCCTATTTTTATCCAGATGTGTCATGATCATTTCCTCCATCAAACAATATATATTTCAGGTTTACATTCATGTACTGCAACAAAAGATGAGTACCTCTCAATGAAAAATTGCAACATAGAACTATCTTTCTACAATTTTGGGAGGGTTGAACATCTCGAAATGCTAATATGGGCATGTCTTTGTGATACAGAGATTAGTACACTTCAATACAGTGCAAATGGGTCATATCAATAACTATTTATGCAGAGTAAGAAGAGATTTATAAGTATTCCCCAAGCATGGATAAACATAATAATTAGAACAATATATGATTGTCTTCCATTTTTGTTCACACAACTACATGGATTCATCAAATCATATCAAAATTTAATAATGAATACACACAAAATATTAATTACATATGTGGCCGTGCTTTTTTGGCTTTAAAAGTTACACTTACAATAAATCTTTATGACCTTGGAACAAAGTACAAACTGCAGGGTTAGGACCTTTCTTGCTCTTCCCGACCAACTTTTTAAAGTTATCACTTAATCACTCTCCCAGGAAGATTGACATGAATAGCAGAAATTTACTTTTGGACCTTTATCTTACACATTGGTAAATAAAGGGAATCCATATTTTCATCCTCAGACATAGTCCAGTCAAGAGTAAGAAAAATCAATATTTGTGTTAGTTGCTGCAATCGGCAACAAACTTGAGAAGCAAGACCCTTTCCCCACCTTCTTTTTTAATTTTAATATTATTTGAAGGTCACCATAACAATTTTTTTTTTTTTTAAAGTATCTGCATTCCATCTGGTTCATTCATGTGTGGCATGATGTTGTGTACTTACTAATGGGATATACAGCTAAATAGGCTGTGGAACAGTCAACTTCTTCAAAAATAAGGTTTGGGGCATCATGAGTCTATTGGTCTTTGAAATTTGGAAATCCATTGAATAATAACAAATTTGTTAAGATTTTGCTAGGGCCCAAGAGAACTCAAACCGACTTTAGTTCAATTTGTGTACAAATGGCAGAGTTGAATTCATCTACATCACTATACTTTGTTTCTGGTTGGCTAAATATGTTGTTTTTACGTTATTGTCGTTTTGCATCCCAATAATCTTTCTGTCAAGAAAGCCTATCCTGACTGTAGATAAAAATGATATCTGCACCAAAAATGATATCTACACTAATGAGCAATTAGAGATCTTGAAGTCCTTGGTAGAAGTGACCACAGGAAAACCACCAGACCAAGATTCTTTTCTAGTTTCATCACAAGTGGTCAGGACACCAAAACAGAGCTACCAATCAAATTTTAAAGATAACTGTCTGGAAGAAATCAGCACATCGAAAAGTGAGCTGAAGCAAACTGATTGGTCCACATCTGAGAGCAAGAAAGGGTTGTGGCAGCTCCTATAAAGAGGGAACTATAGAGAAGACCAGAGAGGAAGAAAGAGCCGAGGAGAGAAGAGAAATAGCAAGAACTACAACTGAACTCTAATTGAATTGAATCTCTAGTGTGCATATTAGATCCTATTGAGTACATTATTTGATCTTGTTCGCTGATTGATTTGTCATTAAGGTTGGTTGACCACAATTTCAATTGTTGCTCTTAGTGAGCAGGAATACAGTTTATGGGAAACTGACTTTGGTCTAGCCAGAAGTTTGTTGGCTAGGCATTGCAGGATACTGTCTGTTGGTGATAGCAGAAGCATTTGCTTGACATTTTCTAAACCACAACTATTCAAAGTTGAATTGCTAGGAACTAAATCAGAACAATAGCTGGGAAATATTCATTAAAAGATGATTTCATAAGTATTTTTATTGAAACAAAATTCAAGAGATAAAAAGATGACAGATGTTGAACAGATACACACGAGAGTGAGCAGTTCGTTAGTACTTTTAATTTTGGTAATTGCCTAAAAAAATAATAATTTGCAGATAGTTATCACTATTAATACATTTTAAAGTGTTCTCATGAAGAAAAGTGCTTGATAGGGATAATAAGATAAAACTTATTAAACATACCTTCAGATTTGTAGTACGTTGGAATAATCAACCATCTTTCAATATTCTCCCATCCATGCCCAGATTCTGATGAAGTGCCATCAGAAGAATCGTTGGAGTAGATAAAATACTTGTAAGGAATACTTCGTCCATATTGAAGCAAGTTGATAGCCATTTGATGCTCACACCTCATTATGATAAGGTTATCATCCATCTCTCTGCAATTAAAATTTGTTTTAATCAAAGAATAATAACCAAAAAAAAACAAAAAAAACATAGCAAATAAGTTCAAAAATGCATCTGATCAGACCTTATCATAATAAATTTATTTAAATATATTTTAATTACTTCCGAGACAAGATACAATTCAAAATTAAATTAAAAAAATATTTATGACACACAAAAATAAGCTGTTTGTAATGCTTAATGCGTTCAAAAATTAAAAGTATTTCCAGAGATCCCAGGTAGATTAAATTTGGCATGAATAGGTGAAGTGAGACTAAAGTCCGTTTGCTTTGATTTTGCTGCTCGAAAAATCATTCCACTTGAAGTGGTGTTTTTCCTATGTTACTCCTGAAGCTCTGCGAAGAAGGAATCAGCATTTAGCTGTATAGTTCATAAGGAAAGTACGGGCATTCTTCAGACCAAAGGAATGTAGCTGGACTATCGTCCCTTGCCTACTGGCGGAAAGCAGAAACTCTGAGAAAAACTGATGTCTGACAATTAACTTCTTGCTAGTGCTGTACAACCAGGTTCGTTCAATAGATAGGGAAGCACAAAGCAAATATTTAGCTAGATATTAATATGTGGCAAAGAATTAACACAGAAGTTATTTAGATAGATATTAATAGCTTTAGCTGTAACAAAGCATCAATTCTGTTGGAGCTAGCATGGCACACTCCTAATGGCAGACTAAAATTTTCATGTTGAATTCATGGGGTAAGATTGTTTTCATTGCATTGAAGAGAACTATGGAAGGTGGAGGGGCATTGTGCTATAAAACTGCTGGGATGACATTGATTGAAGCTTGGTTGTGATGTGAAACTGCTGAGGTAACATGTTGATTACATTGAAGACAACTGTGGAACATAGATAAGGAGGGGGGGGCATTGTGATATAGAACTGTTGAGGAAACTTCCATTGTGTTGAAGATCACTGAGATGGTTGGAGAGCATTGTCATGGAATTTCTTGGGAAAAGTGTGAATACATTATTAAAATTGCTGAGAAGGTTGTGAGTGTTATGATGTAGAATTGCCAGGTAACATTTCTTACTGCATTGAGGGTGGATCATCAGGAAATACTAAGCAATTTATTATATACACTGCATTGAAGATTGCTATGGTGGATGGTGGAAGTATTTTGGCATGAGGAATTGGAAATATTGAGAAAGTTAGGGTCCATATTTTCTATTGTATTTGTCAAGTTGTGTTGAGAGTTTGTAGTTGTATTTGGTTCTGTTGTTACCTTCACTTTGTTGTGATAATTGTAGTGCCATGTCAATTAAATGTCTGTCGGCATCCTCATCTTCAATAATTATTTTACCTACCACATCTTCTAGTCCGTCTTTATCAAAATAGTCATTTTTAATGTCCACCATGTGCCTACAAAACTTTCTCCACATTATTCAATAATGTCATGTTTATATATGAATCGTTTATTTCCTTTGTTGTAGGAGAAATCAATAATGTGAAGAAGTTCCACAGAAAGAACCAGACTCCATTTAATATTCCATCTGTCTTTCCCTTCTCAAAAACAAATGTACCACTCTTTGTATTGCTTCATTACTGAAGGAGTTTGTATTTATTTTAATCCTTGAAGTGGTGTGACACTTTTATCAATGATAAAAACTTTTAATCATTAGCCAAGAACTCTGTATGAATGTTACTGAGAGACTTTTGATATATGCCAGTTGCTCCGTTTAAATCCAAGACTGTATTAATTTTTCACATTCTGGATGTTTCTTTGTCTCGCAACTCCTCCTAAACTATGGCACCTGTTAAGGTGAAAATCGCAGGACATATGTAGTTTGATCTGGTGCATGTTGTGGAGGCATTGAAATTATCTACACAAAAAAATTCAGAATCCAGGTCTGGGCTCCTTTTCCCCCCCTTTCTTTCCATAGCTAGGTAGCTAGACTTGCCTTTTGCGAGTGGTATTCAGACTGTGGGGAATTCCAGCCTTAAAATATCCATCTTCTTAATTCTCTGAGATCTCCAAGTCATTTACTGGATTCAAAAGGTTTTCCTTTTCTTTCTTTTTTTATTTTTACAGCTAATAAAGCTGGTAGGAAATGATTTTTTTAAGTTGGGGATCACAGACAGTGGACTGTTCCTTGCTCTTCTCTCCACTAGGGGTATGCTGTGTTGCCATCACTGTTGGTGGATGGAAAACAACATAGCACTAATATTAATAGTATTTTTTCTTCAATTGGTATAAACTGGATTTTAAGTATTAAATAATATACAAATTGTATGCATAGTGGCTTGGTTATGAAAAAATATCAAAACAGACTAGCATAAACATCAAAAAAAAAATTTTTTAAACACACACGAAAAATGACTCATTTTAGTTCAATAATCCACTCAATTGCTTATTTGTCCCACATAAAACTAAAAGGTTCTGTGTTGTCCGTTCACCAACAGTTAGAGCAACACAGTACATCCCCAGTGGAGAGAAGAGCAGAGGAAGTGAATATACAATAAGGAGAGAGTTTAGAAAAATTATTGCATCAAGCTAAAAGCCATACCCTTAGCTGTATATCCCACTGAAAGAGACAAACAAGTATATATCTCAAAATGTGCAAAATCCAGTCTGTGATCACCAACTTCAAAAATTAACCCTTACCAGATTTATGAGCTGTTAAAAAAATTGGGTGGGGTAAAGTGCTCATATGATATTGTGATACTTTTTAATCCAGCAATGCCTTGGAAGTCATGGCAGAGTAAGAAGATGGATATATCTTTTGTGGCTAAAATTCCACAAGCGGGACACAACCAGCTAATGACAAGTCTAGCTACCTAGTTGTGGGGGAAAAGCAGGGAAGGGGAGGAAGGGGAAGGTACCCAGGCCTGGATTCTGATAATTTTTTGAAAATTTCAATGCCTCCACAGCATGCACCAGGTCAAATTGCATATATCCTGCAATTTCACCTCAAGAGATGCTATAGTTTAGGAGTTGCGATACAAAGAGACATCCGGAATTTCAAAAAAGTTGATACAGCCCTGAATTTGAATACAGGATAAATCAGCTACGCTTCACTCCACTGGGATAACTTCAAAAATAAAGTTCAAAGCAAACTTAACACTCATGAATGATCATTAACAGTTAGTATTCAGTCTAAAGCAAGGTTTTGCTATTTTACATGATCACTCAACAACATACTTAGCATTTGCTGGTATGCAAGCCAAAACTAATTCATGTACAAACAAAGAGAGAAGAATGTTTATAAAATTGATATTTTAATAATATCAAGTAGAATTGATATTTTAATAATGAGTAAAAATCTCTCAAAGGTAATGAGCACACAACACCAACACACTTAGCATAGTGTAGAAATTATCCATTATTCTTAATATTTATAAATAATCAAATAATTTAATTAAATATCAAGAACATCACCAATAATCATATATAAGTAACCAAACAGTTTATAAATCTATGACCATATCAAAAATTTACCTCAAAATTTGAAAATTTTCAATGTCATAGCTCCAACTACCAAGGTTGGCATCTCTAAACCGTAAGCACACTCCTACATTGCTACTTTTCTTCAAATTCCAAAGATCCCTGGACACAATGCAATTGAACACTACTGTCCTAGAGTTCTTGTCCTTATATCCTGAATATGGTGTAAGCTCTTCATTTTTCATGCATCTACATGTCCACAATGTATGGATAAAGATAACAAAGCAACATTTAATACAACTGCACACAAATGCACACAAACACGAACACAAACAGTCAACCACAACAATTATTTCAAATTGTTCAGAGTAATACTGGGGAATTTGTTTAAAGAAGCAACGGTTCAGTTATACCACAGTTTCAAGCAGAGAGTACTAATTCCAAATAATTGAATATTCTAAAGGAACATATGCTCCAAATCTATACTAAAAGTATGAAGTCTGTTTATCTGTCTGTCTGTGTATCCTCCATTCACATTTGAACGGTTGAAGTTAGACCCACAAATCCATATATATTTAGAATCATTATCACCAGGGGAACGACTTGAGCATGTCTATATGGCCACACCCCTTTCTGTATTGAAAACAGAGCCAAAAATGGTACTTTTGCCATAAAAAAAGGAGCTACAGGCCTAAAACACAGTTATGCAGACACAATTTGACTGCGAATAACTTGGGGTGGGTCATATCTGACCACACCTCTTCCTCTTTGTGTGTAATGCCAAAAATGGTACCTCTAAAAAACACTTGACCTAATACATGTTCACTTTCATTTTATAAGCCTACAACATGTCATCAAAGCAGACACCTTTGTGGCTACAGCCAATGGGGTGGGTTATTCGCTAGTAATTGTAAACCCAGTATGTTGCCTCCTTACAGAGATTGCCAGTGAGAATCAATTCAAAGAGTAACGCAAAATAAATATCTATCCGGGATAAAATAGAGAATTGTATACACACAAGAATGCCGGTGTATTGAAGTATGTGACCCCATCTTTTAAAGACCATATCAATGGAGTTAGTGAATATTTAATTACATTCACAGTTGTGGAATTATTAATAACTATAATCTCGGATATTTAAGGACAATTGAACTGAATTGAAGGTTATTTGGAATGTGTGTGTCCTCTATTAAAATGAATGAGTATATCATCAGTCAGTCAGTCAGTCAGTCAGTCAGCAGCCAGTCAGCCAGCCAGTAAGTGAATGAGAGAGTGAGTGAGTGAGTGAGTGAGTGAGTGAGTGAGTGAGTGAGTGAGTGAGTGAGTGAGTGAGTGAGTGAGTGAGTGAGTGAGTGAGTGAGTGAGTGAGTGAGTGAGTGAGTGAGTGAGTGGCTATCATGCTCCATCGCATTTTTGCAATGTTGTGGCCTCTCTCTACTCAGGTCTATCAGCTTGGGTATCCACAGATTCCTGGAATACACCTTCATTCCCTCTCAACATCGGAATCTACCAAGGTGACCCTCTACCTGACTGGTCATTAATACTCTAGTTAACACCCTGAGTTTAAAGAAGAACCTTGGCTGGATCGGTCAAAGTTCCACTGGAGCTCTTGATGTACAATGAGTGGCACTTGGGGACCTTAGCCTTCATGTCTGCCCACTGAAGCCATTCACTGGCAGAATCTAGCAGTGACAGAGCTGCAGCTGGGCTACTGGCTGTGATGCAGGTGTCATCAGCATATTGTAGCAGGTTAACTCGATGAGATGGTGATCTCACCTGCTCAAACGAGCCAATTAAGTATGTCGCAAATCACTCCATCAACTTCCTTGGGTTCCCAATTCAATTTCCCAAGGACTGTAACAGAGCTAAATCACAACTCAAGTCTCTGTTGTATTCCATGCTTAAAGTTATCAATGAGACCCCACTAACAAAGGAAACAGAATGTAAAGATTTACAGCTTGTGGATCCGTCCGAGGTTGAACTGGCTTCTTACCATCAATGAGCTTCCTTTGTCTTGGATAAAGAGACAACTTGACGCCAGTTCCACTAGGTACCTTAAGAGGTGGACAGGACTAACAAAATCAGCAAACCCTAATATTTTTTACATCCCAAGATCTGAAGGACTCCAACTCCCTTCCATTTCCACACTATACAAAAAGCTGCAAGTTTCCAAGCACTGTCAGCTCCTCACTTCCAAAGGTGCCACAGTCAGACACAGAGTTGCTTATAGTGATACCAACAGACGCAAGTCAGAACTTCGAGCCCTTCCTGTCCAGGGTCTTCTTTTTACCACCATCACCACACTTGCAACAGATCTGACTGATGCCATCAGGTCTCTCTCGAATGAGTGTTATAAATTTGTGCTGACTGCTGCCCACGACACTCTTCCCCATAACTCCAACCTCCATCTCTGGAAGAAGAAGCCAAATCCATCGTGCCCATTGTGTGGACATCAAAGACAGACTCTACTCCATGTATTAAATAACTGTGATACTGCTCTACACCATCGAAGGTACAATCAAAGACATGATGAAGTTCTAAAAGAAATTGCTTCCTTCATCACAGTCAACTTGTAAGTATCACAGAACATGACAGTAGATCTATCATCACAAACGTACTCTATACCAAGCCATCTTCCCTGCACAGACCTCAGACAAGACATTATCTGGTGAGATGAACACTCAAAAAGAACAGTGGTAGTTGAGCTTATCATCTGCTTTGACACTCTAAACAGGCTGCTGAAAGAAAAAAAAGTATTTCGATCTGTGTGAGAACAGCCATCATGATGTTTCACTCATCACCTTCGAGGTTGGCTCTAGGAGTGATCCATTTGCAAGGTTTCATCCAGATGCAGAAACATCTAGATTGCTCTAAAAAAGACCTTAAAACTCTACTCGTTAGGATTTCCAATACTGCCATCCAGGAATTGTTTAAGATATGGTGGACCAGAAATAGAAAAATGACATAAATTGTTAACTTTATTACCTCCTCCCCAAATAAGCATTTACTCTAATTAGTAGACTATCTTTAATTATTTATTTATTATTTTATTTATTTACTTATTTATATTTATTATTATTACTATTATTATCATCATTATTATTATCCTATATATTATTTTCGCTAACTTCCTGCGTGCCTGCCTGCCTGCCTGCCTGCGCAACTGGCAAGAAAAACTTTTGAACTGTGGGTCTTGGGACAGCGAATTAAACATCATTCTGCTCCCAATGTGGTCCTAGGGGTGCAGAAGGCCTTTGAATTTCTTTAAAATGTCCAACTAAAAAGTTAGAGGTAAACTAAAGTCTTCCTTTAAAGCAAATTGTGTTTGTAAAGTAGGTAAAAGGTCGATATTATATCTACCCACGGTCCCCGTTTTTTTTTTTTTACCATGGCTGATAAAAATGCCAAAAAAAATTATGAATGAAAATTAAATCTAGCTTGCCTGCAGATGTTTCAGTTGGAAAAGCACAACAAGATTTGAGAAAACTTCAGACCTCGTGAGACTTCACGTACAGTAAAGGAGTTTCAGTGAGCGTGACTTCACTTGTGGAGGAGAACATTAAAAGAATTTGTGCAGGATTTCACTTAAGGTAATTTCACTTAAGGTAATAGTAAAGGTGTTTCTCTTTGTTTGGTTATGTTTTTTTTCTTGAACCAATTCATCAAACCCCACCCCCCACCCCTTCCCCCTTTTTCCCCTGTGGGTGGCACAGCAAGACATACACAAAGGTGTTACAGTTTGTTTAGTTTCATTTATTTTTCCATCCATAAAAAAATAAGTCAGCTGAGAATGGAAGACTCTTTAGTGAGCTGAATCATAGCTAAACCAGCAAAGTACCTCAAGTTATTCTTTTTAGCTATTAGTGGACACTGAGAGGAACACTTTGTTGCGGGGATTCCCCTCTTTCAGGAATACATGTGCATGGCCTTTGCCAAGGTAGAAAACATGCGCCTGAATTTTTTGGCTTCCAATCAAAGTGCTGTTCATGCCGACCTGTACCAAAACATTGTAGACGCAATAGTTGTTTCTGACCATGACTAAAGTGTCAGTCAAAGGGTCATTTTACCTGCTACATTCACAGGCAGTCCGCATGACATGCACTGCCGCTACCAAGATGCAATGGCCACAGTGCAGAAGTACGGTAAACCTGACTACTTTATTACAGTCACTTGCAACATCCATGAAGCCCTGTTACCCGGTCAGAATGCTGCAGATCGGCCAGATATTGTGGCCAGGGTGTTCAGGGGGCAACTTAACAAGTTGTTACGTGAAATTGTGGACAACGGCATTTTTGGAAGGTCATTAGCCCATATGCAGGTCATTGAATTTCAAAAGCGTGGCTTGCCACACACTCATGTCCTTATTGTGAACCGCGATAATAAGCTATGAACAGTTGACGACATCAACAAAACAGTATGTGCTAAAATCCTGGCAGATGAAGAGCTACGGCGCATCGTGTTGCACTGCATGGTGCACAGGTGCAATTTCACCTGCCAGAAAGATGGCAAATGCACAAAGCACTTTCCAAAGCCCTTTGCTGAGTACACCTCATGGGAGGACAATGAAACGATACCAAAATACTGTAGACATGCCCCTGACACAGGGGAGAAGCAAGAGGTGGTACGTGGACAAACTGTTAACAACAGGTGGATAGTGCCCTACAACCCATACCTCTCGAAGAAGTACAGATGCCACATTAATGTTGAGGCCTGCTCTTCTGTCAAAGCCTGTAAAAAATACCTCTTCAAATACATCTACAAAGGTAACGACCATGCAATGGTTCGTAATGCACCAGTTAACCAAGTCCCTCCGGAAGCTCGCAATGAGATCAGCGAATACCAAGACCTCCGAAGTATAGGGGTAAGTGAAGCCTGCTGGTGGTTGTCCAATTTTCCCATGAGCAGTCGGTCGCCTCCCATCATTGCCCTCCCGGTGCATCTGGAAGATGGCCAGTTGGTGTACTTTGGCCAAGGTCAAGTGAGGTAAGTTGCTGCGGGACCACCACCCAAAACACAGCTCAGTGCTTGGTTTCAGTACAACCGAGAACATCCAAACGTCACTCAGCACTATCTGTACTGTGATTTCCCAGAGCACTTTGTGTGGGATGCTCGTGACACACACTGGAAAACTCGGCAGAGGAATGCAAAAAAAGTCACACTGGGTAGAGTACACTCAGTCCACCCCTCTGTGGGTGAACTATACTTTTTCCGCATTCTTCTGCACCACAAGCAATCCCGGGTCAAAGTGTCATGGGAAGATGTGCGCAGAGTCAATGGCATCCAGTATGACACCTTTCAGGCTACTTGCTGCTACCTGGATCTATTGCATGACGATGCTGAGTGGAACACTGTTCTAGAAGATGCAGCTCTCACTTTCATGTGCCAACAAATGTGCGAACTCTTTGTTGCTCTGATACTGTTTTGTAACCTGGCAGAGCCTGCCATTTTGTTTGAACAACACAACCCGCAAATGGGAGACGACTTCATCTGCCAGATACAAGCAGGGGGTGGCACAGAACCCACTGACGCAGAACTGCGCACAATGGTTTTGATCGACATTGACAACGCCTGCAATCCGTTGGTAGACAACTGCGCGACTTTTATCTTCCCTCTATTGATCCACTAACGAGGGACCATGTTAGCCAGTTAGGTGCCCACATGAGGCTAGGTCAGCTACCATGCTAACTACGTGAAGAACTTTTATACGACGCTGAGGTTGAATGAGAGAAGGCTGACGAGTGGATGGGAATGCTCCTTGACTCACAGCGTACCATGGTTGAGGCTGTCCTCCATGCTGTGCAGCATTCTCTCCATTTTTCGGCATTTGTCAACGCCCCTGGTGGCACGGGTAAGACCTTTTGCTTCAATTTACTCTTGGCAGCAGTGCACGCACAAGGGCAAATTGCACTTGCAGTGGCTAGCAGTGGCTTTGCTGCTACTCTGCTCACTGGAGGCCGCACATTTCATTCCCGCTTCAAGGCACCATTGCAACCTGACGCCACAAGTGTCTGCAGCATCAAAGGTCAAAGCACTCTGGCAGAAGTCATTCGTCGCGTGAAGCTCATCATTTGGGATGAAACCCCTATGGCCCATTGTCACCTCCTAGAGGCTCTTGACAGAACTCTGCATGATTTGATGGATAGCGACCTTCCATTCAGTGGCAAGGTGATTGTTCTTGGTGGCAATTTTCAACAAATCCTGCCTGTCGTGAAATGTGGCTCACGCGTACAAATTGTTGCTGCTATCTCCGCTCTGGTACCACTTCCGCATCTTCCATCTATGTGAAAACATGTGCCTGCGTCAAAACGGGGAATCACCAGAAGCTGCACGCTATGGTGCACGGTTGCTCGACCTAGGAGGTGGGAAGCTGTCATGTGATAATGACAACATGATTGTACTGCCACATGAGCTCTGCCTTCCTCCCTCTCTTTCTGCTCTGATTGACTGGGTCTTTCCTGACCTTGCCGTAAATGCAGCAGACACTCAGTGGATGTCAGACAGAGCTATTCTGGCATCATTCAACTCAGCTGTTGACGAGATCAATGAGTTGGTGACAGCTCTCTTTCCCGGTGAAGAGCACAGACTGCTCAGTGCTGACTCCGTAGAACAAAACGATAGTGATACATTGGCCATTCCCGTTGAGTACCTGAATCAATTAAACAGTGCAGGTCTACCACCCCATATCCTGCAACTAAAACACTCAATGCTAGTGATACTCCTTCGCAACCTAAACCAGGCAGGTGGATTGTGCAATGGAACGCGGCTCATTGTTGATTGCATCATAAATGGCGGTCTACTCCAGGTCCAAGTAGCGGGAACTGAGCACTACACACTGCTGCCCAGAATCACACTGTCACCCACTAAAGGGACTCCCTTTTGACTGGCAGCGCCACCAAATTCTGATTCATCCTGCATTCGCAATCACCATCAATAAAAGTCAGGGTAAAAGTATTGCAAGGGTGGGGGTTGACCTTCGTGATTTAGTGTTCATACATGGTCAGCTCTACGTTGCTGCATCCCATGTAACACTGCCCAATAATATTCGTTTCTGTGTCCCTATCTCATGCAAAACACGCAACAAGGTTTATACAGAAGTTCTTTCATATGACTAGCCCATACACATCTACTTGCTAATAAATAAATAACAACTTATCATGCAACTCCACCTACATCACTTCCTCCATCAACACCTCTTCCCCCTATTCTCACTCCACTTCTTCCACCTACTCCTACTACCTCCACCTACTCCTACTACCTCTACCACCATCTCCACTGAAATCATTTTTAGACCACCACCATCTACAACACCACCACTTACAATTCCAACTCCTCTCCCCATTTCCTCTACCACATTCTCCTACTCCCTCATCCACCGCATTATCTTCCTACGTCCTCCTCCACCACCACATTTTCCTTTTTCCTCCACCACATTTCCTGTTTAATCCACCACCATATTGCCATCCTACTTCCTCCTCCCCACCACATTCTTCTTGAACATCCTTCTCCACCACGTTCTCCTCTTACTTCCGCCACCACTATATTCCCCTCCTACACCACATTCTCCTCCCACTTCTTCCTAGACCGTATTTTAGTAATACTTCCCCTCCTTCCTTCTCCTGCACAACATTATCCTCCTATACAACATTCTCCTCCTACTTCCTCCTACACCACATTTTTTCCTACTTCCTCCTCCACCACATTCTCCTACTTCTTTCTCCTCTATATTCTTCTACTTACTCCTGCGCCCCCCCACATGCATAGTGGTATGATGCATACTTTGATACAGGAGAAATGAAAAGATGGGGTCATCAATCCTCCAACTTTTCAAAACTTTCGTACCAAAGGGTGATAGCTCCACTATAAAAAAAGCTTAACCTCTCTTAACATGGCGGAGAGGCTTTAAACTAAGAGCCATCTAGAAAAATCGACACTATTATGAGCTGTGTCTGGGGTAGGACACATCAGAAAAGCAATAACTGAAACTTTAAAAAAAAAAGAAGAAGAAGCAGGCATTCACAATTGCTGAGAATGCGATGTTGTGGAAATCATTGCAAGCTGCAAATCGGCCTCTGGTCTTATATATTTTTTTCGCTAACTCCCTGCGTGCCTGCGTAACTGGCAAGAAAAAATTTTGAACTGTGAGTCGTGGGACAGCGAATTAAACTTCACTCTGCTCCCTACATGGTCCTAGAGGTGCAGAAGGCCTTCGAATTTCTTTAAAATGTCCAATTAAAAAGTTAGAGCTAAACTAAAGTCTTTCTTTTAAGCAAATTGTGTTCGTAAAGTAGGTAAAAGGTCGACATTGTATCCACCCATGCTCCCCGTTTTTTTTTACCATGGCTGATAAAAATGCCAAAAAATTTATGAATGAAAATTAAATCTAGCTTGCCTGCAGATGTTTCAGTTGGAAAAGGACAAGATCTGAGAAAACTTCAGACCTCATGAGACTTCACATACAGTAAAGGAGTTTCAGTGAGAGTGACTTCACTTGCGGAGGAGAACATTAAAAGAATTTGTGCAGGATTTCACTTAAGGTAATTTCACTTAAGGTAAATAGTAAAGGTGTTTCTCTTTGTTTGGTTATGTTTCTTCCTTGAACCAATTCATCAACCCCTCCCCCCCCCCCCCCCCACCCCCCTTTTTCCCCTGTGGGTGGCACAGCAAGACATACAAAAAGGTGGTACAGTTTCTTTAGTTTCGTTTATTTTTCCATCCATCAAAAAATAAGTATAGCTTGCCAGTGCAGCTGAGAATGGAAGACACTTTAGTGAGCTGAATCATAGCTAAAACAGCAAAGTACCTCAAGTTATTCTTCTTACCTATTAGTGGAGTTATTTCCTGTATAACCTCAGGTGTTCAATACCACAAAGTGAGGAAAAGACCAGTTAACCAACAGTACAGGAACACAACAAAAGATGTGGGAGTACCTGACAATTATATAATTATTCTGTATATTCTACTCCCCCTTCTGTGGGTGGCAGAGCAAAACTTGAGAGAAACCTAGGACAACTTAAGTAAAACTTAAACAAGACTTGAGAACATTTCACTTAGGTAAAGCTTGCAATATTCACTTAATTTAAATTTAGTAAGGGTGTTCATTTTGTTTACAAGACTTGAGAAGACTTCACTTAGGGAAAGCTTACATGAGCAAGCTTCACACAAGGTAAACATACAAAAAGTTGCTACAGTTTGTTTAGTTTTATTTATTTTTTTATCCATTAAAAAATATTCACTTCATTTAAATATAATAAGGGTGTTCATTTTGTTTGGTTCCATCCATATCTTTCTCTTTTCTGTTCTTGGCAGGCATTTTGTGATGCCACGAAGGAAGTGACAGTGCTTAACCTTGAAAGAAGAAAATAGGTGCCGCCAACAGGAGCAAGAACATCGTGCTGAAGGTGAGCGTAACAGGGTGGCACAATTAGGACAGGTAGATCGATGTGATTTACGTGAGCGAAATGCTGCAGCTGTGGCTGCTCACAGGGACAGGGTGGCACAAGATCAAACCTAGTAATTGGCTGCCCGCCACTGCCATGCAGCCCTAGAGCATGCTAGAGTTGCACAATTGGGTGAAGCAGAGCATGTGGTTGCCCACCACAGCCATGCTGCTCGTGAGCGTGATAGACATGCTCAATTGGGTGAAGCAGAGCATATGGCTGCCCGCCATATGCTCTGCTTCACCAAAATGCCTGTATTCGCAATCACCACCAACAAAACTCAGGGTAAAAGTATTGCATGGGTGGGGGTTGACCTCCGTGATTCAGTGTTCACACATGGTCAGCTCTACGTGGCTGCATCCCGTGTAACACAGCCCAATAATATTCATTTCTGTGTCCCTCTCTCATGCAAAACACGTAACGAGGTTTACATGGAAGTTCTTTCACACGACTAGCCCATACACATCTACTTGCTAATAAATAACAACTTATCGTGCAACTCCACCTACATCACCTCCTCCATCAACACCTCTTCCCCCTATTCTCACTCCACTTCTTCCACCTACTCCTACTACCTCTACCACCACCTTCACTGAAATAGTTTTTAGACCACCACCACTTACAATTCCACCTCCTCTCCCCATTTCCTCTACCACATTCTCCTACTTCCTCATCCACCGCATTATCTTCCTACGTCTTCCTCCACCACCACATTCTCCTTTTTCCTCCACCACCACATTCTCCTTTTTCCTCCACCACATTTCCTATTTAATCCACCACCATATTGTCATCCTACTTCCTCCTCCACCACATTCTTCTTGAACATCCTTCTCCACTACATTCTCCTCTTACTTCCTCCACCACTACATTCCCCTCCTACACCACATTCTCCTCCCACTTCTTCCTACACCGTATTTTTGTAATACTTCCCCCTCCTTCCTTCTCCTGCACAACATTGTCCTCCTACTTCCTCCTCCACCACATTCTCCTACTTCCTCCACCACCACATTCTCCTACTTCCTTCACCACCACATTCTCCTACTTCTTTCTCCTCTATATTCTTCTACTTACTCCTGTGCTCCCCCGCATGCGTAGTGGCATGATGCATACTTTGATACAGGAGAAATGAAAAGATGGGGTCATAAATCCTCCAACTTCTCAAAACTTTCACACCAAAGAGTGATAGCTCCATTATAAAAAAAGCTTAATCTCTCCGAAGGTGGCGCCTTGACGTGGCGGAGAGGCTTTAAACTAAGAGCCATCTAGAAAAATCGACACCATTATGAGCTGTGTCTGGGGTAGGACACATCAGAAAAGTAATGACTGAAACTTTAAAAAAAAAGGAAGCAGGCATTCTCAATTGCTGAGAAAGCGCTGTTGTGGAAATCATTTATCCAACAAATGCAATCACTGCCAAGCGGAAGAATTAACTTGGAACTCTTCCAATGCCCTTTTCAATAATGTCTATGATAAAATATGTTTGTTGGACAAAGTGCCCTGATCATTGCAAGCGAAGCTGCAAACAGGCCTCTGGTCCTATATATTATTTTCACTAACTCCCTGCGTAACTGTCAAGAAAAATTTTTGAACTGTGGGTCTTGGAACAGCAAATTAAACTTCATTCTGCTCCCAACATGGTCCTAGTGGTGCAGAAGGCCTTCGAATTTCTTTTAAATGTCAAACTAAAAAGTTAGAGGAAAACTAAAGCCTTTTCTTTTAGCATGAGATCTAATTGGACCAGGAATTTGAAAATATTTAGGAAAAAACAATAACAAAAAAACAACCCTACACCTTCATGAGTAGTGTCTAGGGCTGGATACAGTAGAAAATTAAAACTGAAACAAAGCAAATTGGAGACATTCACAATAGTTGGGGAAGCACTGTTGTGGAAGTCATTTATTCAACAAATGCAATGACTGCCAAACAGAAGAATTAACTTGAAACTCTTCTAATGCCCTTTTTGATAATGCATAGGATAAAATTTGTTGGTAAAAGTGCCTTGATCATGCAAGCGAAGCTGCAAATTGGCCTCTGGTTATTATTATTATTATTATAATTATTATTATCATTATTACTATTGTTGCTATTATTTTTCTTATTATTTATTTATTTACTTATGTAATAAACATTTATTTTGATTATGTATGCTGTCCTTACTCATTAATTTTTTCATTGTATTCATTCACTTCTTTATAGTGGCTTGAGTAGGTATCTTTACCTAGTGTGCAGTGATTTTTGTATGCCACTAACACTATAACTCATGTCAGCCCCTCATCGATTTTGTAATGTCATGTCACGCAAAATCAATGAAGGTTTTTAACATATGTGAGTGAGTGAGTGAGTGAGTGAGTGAGTGAGTGAGTGAGTGAGTGAGTGAGTGAGTGAGTGAGTGAGTGAGTGAGTGAGTGAGTGAGTGAGTGAGTGAGTGAGTGAGTGAGTGAGTGAGTGAGTGAGTGAGCGAGTCAGTAACACTAAACGGTAAAATGGTACTTCCTGAAGTCGCAGGTAAATGAAATTTGGAGTGAGGATAGGTGTAGTGGCATGCCCATTAATTTAGAGTTATGCCTTTATCCAAGATATTTAAGATAACTTTAAATGCTTAAAATTTCCGTTATTGAGACAAATGATATGTTTAGATCAGTTTTATCCAACATAGCATAAATCCAATGTGGTTGAAAATTTCAGGACTAATTAATTGCATATTTCACAATTTAATTTTGTGAAGTGGTCATTTAGATTTTTTTAAGGATTTTATTATTGGAAATTTTAATTTTGAAAAATAAATGAAGTAAATCAATTATTTCATTGATTGATTCAGTTTTTACTATTTATTTGTGATCATTTTCATTAGCACTAAAATCCTGTTTAGAGGAATTAGCACAATGGTTCCTTGATATTTGCTACATACAGGTAAGCAAGTCAGTCTATGCTTCTGACATGTGCAACACAAACTAGAGCAGTCAATTTTACAGCAACGTCTGATAACCTCAAGAAGTGATGATGGAGCTCCTCATTAGCCTGTCTATAGGGCACATGTATATCCCATCAACTAAAATGTCAGACTCTAATCAGTTGGAACTAGATCATCAATTATCCCTTCCATTCCTATACTTGATGGAACACTTTTAGGCTGTAATAATTTCCTGAAAACGAAGTTGGTGGAAATTTTGGTTAAATGAATGTCTGCTAGTCACACCATGTCATAAACCTTCGAGTATCTCAATGAGTCGAGACTGAGAATTTCCACTATGCTGACATAAGTTCTAGCTTATTACTGGATCTTTACACATTAAATACTTGTTCCTGCTGGTCTAATATGACATTTTCCATCTACTTCAACGTAACTCCTATGACAAGTACTGTGCATGTGATGTGGTGTTACAGCTAAATATGGTGTGAATAAACAATACATGGGGTCACACGCATCTCCTCCACAAGCATATTTTAGTTGTTTAATATTCGTTTGATACTCCATTGTTTTTGTTTTTGAGTTGGCTTTGGCTTCTGGAGTACAAAATTTTTTTTTTGGTTTGCAAATTATGATAGATAGGAGGATCACAAGGGTCATTGTTATTGATCACAAGAATTAATTTTTTTATCTACCAACTCTTTGTCTAGAGTGAGTGTTAATAATGTTCTTTACAAACTTATGCTGAGGAGAGGTATATTTTAGGCTTTTAAAATAATAAAAACAATAAACCAGAAAAAAAGTCATAGCAAATGAATGTGAACAGTCCTGAAATTGGTAGCCATTTTCGATACATGATAATTAGGGACCTTCTACTTCGTGGATTTTTCTGGACGTTTGGTATGTCACTATGGAGACCCTATAGAAAAGATGTGGTTAAAAAAATTTGTTGCAATTTTTTTGAGGTAAAACATTATTTTTCCATGACTAAATGTGGCTGCTGCAGCTGTTCTCTCTGCCCTTTCTTTGGAAGGAATGCTCTACTATTGTGACTGGAGAGAGAACACCACAGTAGCTGTAATTCTGGAGCTGACTCAGCTGAGCACCTCAAAAGTCAAGAAAATCACATAGTTACTCCACCCACCGTAGTTACACTTCACTATTGGTCAACCAATCAGTTCCTAACTATGGGGAGGCCAACTCTGAAGTTCTACAGCACTAACTTTCACAGATATCAAAGAAATGATTCAACATGTATTTGACTTAACTGAGTAGGTGTGGCTTAATAGTAGTGGATGTGTCAACTTAAAAAAAAAATGAATAAAAAAAAAACTGAAACTCCCCCCTTTCCCCAAATCATAGCCCACCCCCTGTTCCATCCCCATCCCCAACACACACACCCCTCCCCCCCCCCCCCTACCTACATGATCTGGCTGTTAGTAGTCAAAGAGAAATTACACATCGAAGTACAGACACACTCTCTCTGTAATCACCTTGAATGGTCATCTGCCGTATCCACGGTTTTTTCCTTCTTTCTTGCACTTCGCTCAGAATCTGGTATATTATATGGCAAACCCTAGAAAAATGATTCATTAATCAAAATACAAGTATACATAATAAAATACAAGTTGATAGTTTGTAAATATGATTGTAAGAAAACTTGATTCAGAAAGAACAAGTTAATGGTTGCTTGGAAATTGTTTTGAAAATATACCAGGCAATAACATCATGGGTGAGTGCAAAGCACCAATGCAGCCCTGAGAAACCCATAAATTATTTATTAGTGTATATATGTATTGCCCATACCTGTAACTATCAACCTTTCAGGGATGGAATTATTATGGGTGTTGCAATTCAATTTTGACAATACTTATGCTGAATCTGTTGTTTTTAAAGAGCACATACATCTTCATGCTATGCATAAACTCACCAAAATTTAGTTGAAATATCACATTCTATTCACATTTCAGTGTATAATGAAATCTAATAGTCATGCAACAGGAATCAAAAAGTATGTGGCTGATTTGATCTCATTTTATTCAAAATTATGAGCTAAACATTCAAACATGATATTCTGAGAAGACAGCTCCCTGGATCTTTGTGAAAAGCTATAAATATTTTCCTTGTGCCAGTTAGAGTTACAATAATAATATAAACAATCCTCTGTTAAAAAATTCATTAGACCATAACTTTACTGTACATATATCATAAGTCTGCAATTTGGAGAAACTGGATTTCATGGCAATACACAAGTGGTTCACCATAATTACCCTTAGATGGTTAGAAAGAGATTGGTCTGATTCTAAATCAAGTTACAACTTGGAAGACTAAAGTAAGGGAAATAATAAACAGTGTGAGAGACACAGTGAAAAATAAATCAGTTCTGGTCTTAGATTTGTGCCACTACTTAAAAAAAAAAAAATTCCAAGGAAATTAGAGTTTTGGCATCTTGTTTGTTACTTCTTTTTTAATGTTCCCCAAACCTTCTGAGATATGTCCTCGTAGACACTAGCTGCAGTTCAAAAAATATATAGAGCATCTCTCACTTAAATCCAAAATCAGAATATCAAGTAATTTTTCAAACTTTTTCCCCTTTAAGTTCATTTTAGCCTGGAAATCATGCCCAGAAAGGGAAAACAGTTGAAGACCTTGTAACAAACGCCAAGGATGAGGCAGTACCCAAATCCCAACTGATGGTAGTATCCACTAACAGTAAATGTACAGAGAAGAATAGCAAACAAAAAACTCGTATATCCAACCAAGTCACACCCCCATATAGAAAGATCACCTAGTTTAGTTTTAAGGGGGTTGAATTCAATTGAGGGTAGTGCTAACGAAATTTGTTCCCATCAGCACTTTTTGTCCTTAAAGATCTTATATTTGTTCTAGAATTTCTTGTCAATTAAAAAAAATTTTTTTTGGACACACGGAATATTCGTTACATGGACAACAAATATTCATTTCAGGTGAAATTAATATTTGTTTCTACCAACACAATAATCTAAAAGGAGGGTGGGGCAAATATTAATTCCACCTGGAATGAACATTTGTTGTCCTGAGTAACAAATATTCCGTGTGTCCAAAATATATATTTTTTAATTGACAAGAAACTCTACAACAAATATGAGATCTTTAAGAAGGACAAAAAGTACAGACCCGTTCCTCTTTAGCCATATATAGTGTGTGAAATAATTAGCAAAGGTTAAAATACAAACAAGGGAATATGACAGGTAATGTACTCAAGTGATGTGTGTGTACTATAAATCACAGCTCAAGTTTTCCAAAGAGAATAAAAGACATGATGACTTAGCAGATCATCCAGTGAGAATGAAGAAGAAGCACTAAGAATGTCCATAAGGAGTGGAAAATAACTAACAGATCTTCTGGAACAAAAACCCAAACAAATAAACAAAATGCACCAAAAAAAAAGGAGACGTTCAGATAGATAAAGAAGAAAAGACAGTGCGGTTATAGAACAAACGAGATGTAAAATCATCAGAATGTACTAGCAGCATGTGTATTAATAAATAGATCAGAAATAAAAAGAAAAAAAAACTATTTAAATTTAAGCTGGCAGGATATCTTGGTGGTAACGTTGATATGTATGTGGGGAAGAGTCATATGATTGAGGATGGAATGTGGGCAACAGACACTGAGAAAATGACATCTCCATCCCTCCTAGGATGTGACAAAAGCATACACTCTGTCTGGGAGGAAGACAGTAAGAAATGATTAAACTATCCTACCAGCATGAAGAACATCGAATATCAGCAAAAAAACTATACCTGCCGAATTTCTCCCAGCATTTTGATGCAGTTTTGTGTGTCGAGAAGTGTGTGTGTGTGTGTGTGTGTGTGTGTGTGTGTGTGTGTGTGTGTGTGTGTGTGTGTGTGTGTGTGTGTGTGTGTGTGTGTGTGTGTGTGTGTGTGTGTGTGTGTGTGTGTGTGTGTGTGCAAAGACATAATAGCTATGCCAACTGATCTTTGCTTTAAAAATGTAATACCTAGTTAGAGAATTTGGTAAAGTATCTTATTTCTTCTAAAAAAATGGACTGATCTGTGAATTGATGATATACCTATGGGGTTTGTTCCCATGAAACAGAAATGAGAAGCACTAGGGACCAATTGTGGCTTCACTTGCAATAATTAAGTCACTGTTGTCCTATAAACATTATCCTATAATTAATCCAGTCACCAATTGTCCAACAGACTGGAATACTAATGAACATGACCACAAATTGAGGTATGGCCAGGTGGGACACAGACATGCATAGTTAATCACAGAGTCAATTGGTGTATGCATGCCAAGTTTCATGTGCCTAGATTTTTTTTTTCTGGGGGAAAATATTCGAAAAGTATTTCTTCCCTCTGGAATAAATATTCAGAGGAAATATTCCTTAGCAGCATCTACAAAGAAACAATCCCTACTACAAGGCCTTAGATTAACAAAAGGATAGGGTCGTGGTTAAGGAGATGAAGCAGGAATTGTGGATGCCGAGGTGGAAGACATTGCAATTTGGGGAGGCACCGTTAAAGCAGATGTTACAAAGTGGTTGGAGAATGAGGACATCAGAGCTAGCCACCAGCTCCTCAATACATTAGTTGAGGCACTAGAAAAGGCTCATGCGCTTGCCTGGCATCAGATAGAGGATGATAGCTTAATTAAGATGAAGTGAATGGGTGAAGAACAGAGTGATGGCTCCATTACTGACAAGAAATAGATGTGGATTCGGGTTATGCCCAAGATAGAAAGCAAGAGAGGCTGTGCTACCCACCCTAAGAGAAGTGAAATTTTAAAAGTAACACGTAGGAGTTTGATTGAAGTACACCATTCCCATAAGAAGAATTCAAAGTGCATTTTCTACATTTCATTTGGCCAAACCAGCATGGATGTTAAGAGACATTGCGAGACAAACTTATACTATAAGAGGGCATATGAGTACAAAGATCCTGTGTGCCTACATCGAAAATCCTATAACGTGTATCCCTTATCAAAGGGTGACGGCTGACATGATAGGCTTACAGAAAAGGACTAAGTGTGGTTTCAGATATATTTTCACTGTTATGTGTGTAGGCAAAGGTTCACTTATGATATTCTCTCAAGAGAGTAGTGCCAAGACAGTAGCATAAGTTCTAATTAAAGTCATACCCCACACAGGCATACCCCAGGAGATTTTGACAGACTAGGGCAGTGTGTTTACAGGATACTTAGCTTTGCAAGTTTGTAATCAGCACTGAATTAAAAAGCTGAGGATCACATCCAACCACCACTAATGTTCATGGGCCACTATGGATTAAGTTTTACTTTCCATAGGATTTGTACCCATCCCTAAATTATGCTTAAACTCCATTGAATCAAATACTTTTCATCAAAAATAAAACAAAATTGTTTGCACCTTGCCACATGGTTCACACTAATGCACACATAGGTGGCGAACTTTCTGTTCATATAAGAAATCAAACACTGCAGAGAAATTCATGTACCTTAATATATACCTGATTCGAATTAGTCCCTGGCTCTCTCCCCAATCCAGGTGTTCCCATTGGTCTGGAGTCATTTGGTACCCCCTGCAGTATAAAGCAATTATTTACACACACATATGCAATCTCACTGGTTCAATACTACACACTGAAGTTATGATCTTTACCAAGTCTACTTGGACTTCTTTAGTATACGAACACTAAGCTATTACTATTCTTCCCCAAGGTACAAGCCAAGCCACTAGTGGCTTAAAACTCTACTGGACACCCTTTAGCTCTCATATATATATATCTTTCTGATATCACCAATATTGCCTATCCAGCACATGCTCTTAAGAACTAGACCCAAACCTGCATTGGTTATGTTGAACCATTGCTAGTTGAGGATTACATGCATGCCCATACGTCTGATCTAGCTCTGCTAAAGCGAAGGTCCACACAACAGAATATTTTAAAGCAGTGTCACAACAATTAACTGGCATACATATGTGCTCCTTGGCCCAGTTTCAGTGTTTCTTCCATCCAATCCAGTAGGGCCATTCTGTCCATGGAAGCCTGCATCACCCTGTAGTGGTCATTACCAAAACAAACAATAAACAAATAAATACAAGAAACTGTAAGTAAATGGATTAAGTTTGTAGAAAAGCCAAGAACAAAGATTAACCTTCTCTCCCATTTCACCATCACTCCGTCCAGCATCTTGGGAGCCATTATCTCCTTGCATTCTCATCCCGCCCTGTAATTTACATAACAGAATTGGCAATGAGGTCACGCTACTGTGTGTACTACCAGTTAACCCGGAGATCAACACCATAGAACTTCTAGGATCATAAGAGTGAAAAAAAAAAAATAAATAAAAAAAAAATATATATATATATATATATATCACACTGATTACAGGAATATACAACATAATTTATATACAACTAATTTCAGGGGTTGATATCACCAATTATATAGTACAACTAACATCCTGTCCAATGCTTCCTGGACTTCCTTTCTCTCTCTCTTCTCCCAGTGGATATTCTGGACCCTGAGGACATGGTACCTTTGTCATAATTGCAGATTACTATGAATCAAGTAACAGAACTACATACACAATTCATGAATCACTATCTATCACACCAGGTTCAAAATGGTTGATATAGATTAATGATACCTTGATGTGGACTGGATCAACATCACACTGAATTGAGGCATGTTCAAGTAGGTTGGGCAATAGTTACATGGACATACACTGGATCAATATCATATGATTGAGGCATGTGGAAATTATCTCTCCAGGATGTGGATATAAAAACGGTATATAACCAGCTATTTACATTCCATTGCAATCAATTTCTCACGGACTGGTAAGGTTAACAATACTTCTGTGCGTAAACATATAATTAAAAATTTAATAACATCAATATACACATTCAATCTATAAAAATGAAAGTCTGTGTGTGTGGAGGGGGGGGGGGTGTGTGTGGTGTGGTGTGGTGTGGTATGGTATGGTGTGGTGTGGTGCCTGCCTGCCTGCCTGCACATATGTATGTATGTATGTATGTATGTATGTATGTATGTATGTATGTATGTATGTATGTATGTATGTATGTATGTATGTATGTATGTATGTATGTATGTATGTATGTACGTACGTACGTACGTACGTGTGTGTGTGTGTATGTATGTACGTACGTACGTACGCGTGTGTGTGTGTGTATGTATGTATGTATGTATGTATGTATGTATGTATGTATGTATGTATGTATGTATGTATCCCCAAGCACCACAGCCAAACAGTTGAATGGATTTTGATGCAACTTTTCCGGCATGATCCTTGGGTACATAGCATGGGTTTTCACCCCAAAGAATCCTGAATGTAGCACCCCTGGTGGAGGAAAACACAACTCAAATTTTTCCATTCTAAAAAGCCTTGAAAACTGTGGCTCAGTGGTTAAAGCACAGGTCACTCGAATAAAAAAACAGTGGTTCAAACCTGAATAAGTCAATTTTTTTCCTTTTCATTTCATCCACTGATACAGTTTAGTGAAGCAATGGAGTTACTGGAAGAGAGTACCACAAAATAGCAGTGGTAGGTAAGGGAAGAGGAGTTTCTCCAGGTCATGAAATGACAACAGTACAACATTTAGATCAAGCTATTTCACATCAATTGGAAAAGATTCAACTCCATTGTTAACACAATACTTTTGTGTGAGAGGCAAAATATTCTCATTTGAGGCTATCTTGACAGTGCAACTGATTTAGGGAAAACCACAAAGAACCATTTGGATTCTTACTTTATTTAATAGTCTGTTGACATTGTGATGGACTAAATTTCAATATTATTCAACCATATAATAATATCAGCAGACTTCAATCTTGATTATAATCCTTTAATTTTAATATAATCCTTTAACCTTAATATAGCTGTTCAATTTCATAATATCTCATTTTGATCCCCCCCCCCCCCCCCCCCCCCCATTTTTGACTGGAATTCCTGGCTACACCCCTGATTGTGGTCAATGTGTTGATAGATTACTGAAGTTAGAAATCACAGGTAAACTACAGAGTTGGCCCAGTGACATTGGCATCATGGAAACAAAAAGTAAAACTAATTGGGAATATTAATGAATGTAAATCTTACATAACTAAAACTTTCCAAGCGTAAAACATGAACATACTGCTTGTGTAATTTCTGTGGTCTATTCCTGATTAACTTACATATGATCAGCTTTGAAGCAAGCAAATCATTAAAATGTGTCAAAAAATTTCATATAGCACTAAGAAAAAATAACACCCATAATTACACATGCCCAGTCAGAAAAATGCAGCATAGCTCAACACGAATGTCAATACAGACTAGCAATGACACATTGTGCATATTGGACTGCAAGTATGCGCACACTTCAGCAGTATTGATTTCTTATCAACCAATAAGTATTGTAATTTGCAATATAGATTACAACTACTGTACGTTATAAGACATATGGACCACATCACTATAACCAATATAGCGAACCTAATTTTCAGTTACCATAAAGCCAATTAGGAACATCCTGGTAAGGGAAAACACCAGGGGAATACCATGATTTCACATGCTGGTATACCTAGCCCATAGCTACTCCACACACTTCACTATAAAAAAAATATATGATCCAACTAATTTTCAGTTAACATAAAACCAATTAGGAAAATCCTGGCAAGAGAAACCACCTGGGAAAACATAACTGATCTCATATTACCAACACACCTAGACTATAGCTATTCTGCATGATGCCAGACTCCTTCCACCATTATTGAAAAGGAACATCCTTCAACACTCAATACAAGGATAAAAGTTGGAAGGATAGGTACGTGTGGTATAATAATGACCATACAGTTCTCCAACACACAGATACTTCTTCCCCAATGTATAAGATTGAATGCGAAAAAAGGATTTTTTTTTCCAGTCATACTGAAGCATTGAACAATGGAAACGACCAATCCCACGCTAAGACCTGTGGCAAATAATTACTATAATATCTATAAAACAGAATTTATACTAGGCAAAAAATTGTTTAGAACACTTAAGGTGAGGTTGAAGTTGCAGTAATATCTGCAACTTTTGGGATTCTATATAGTAAAAACTTAGCTGTAACCACAGGGTTCCCTTCCAGTAAATGGACTTAGTTGCAACCACTTCATTGTAACAACAAATGTTGGCATTGCCATACAGTAAAAAATTTGTTAAAAATCCATTCTCGAACAAAACTTGTGGATGTATGCTCACCCCCTTCCCACCATTCCAAGTGTTCATAGACCTATTAAACAGAATATGTGGTTCACTACATGAAATTCTCATCAAACTATGCTTTATGTAACTTACTTCTGGTACAATATCCACTGTTGGATTGTTATCAACCACATTTGCCTGCTCCTTGCTTTGCTGTCCATCACCAGTACAGCTATTACTCCTGTCGTGTGTCTGCTGCTGGTGTCCAAGCAGATGCACAATCTCTAAGTGAAGTATTATCTGTGTCTATTTCTGCTAATCATTGTTTTATTAATGTATCATGTAAGTCTGACTCTATTAATCCATTTAGTAATAGTAAGATGATATGTAACCAGATTAATTTGTTCTCTAATTGTATCGTATTGTTATTTATTGATTTTGATAGGTCTATTCATCCTGTTCAGGTTGTTGTTAAAAGCATATTAATCATCCATGCTAATAATGAGCTGAAGTATATGTTTAAATTAGAATAATGAATCATTAGTTACTCATTAGCCTTCTCTAAGACCTATTTTCTGGTCGTTTTTTCTGTGTGCTTCACTATAAATTTAATAAATATTTTAACTGCATTCACCTATTGAACATGCTGGAGAAGCTCTAAGAGGATTGCATTGCTGCAGTTAAGGTCACTCATCCCTTGTAATTTGATAAGTGAAACCTTCACAGTTAGTGAATTTCTCATACTATAATTAGTCATTTTCCAGTCCAGGAAGTGTCTACAATCCTGTCACTGAGGTGATTTTTGCACCACTGACCTGTCCAATCAAGTTGGCACACCCAACCAAAGTTAGATTCTCATGAGGAGATAGAAGACATGAAGCTTGCTTGATCAAGAGCTGAAAGAAATATTATTCAAGTTCCATCAGGTGACCAAAGTGCAACCATTTGGGGTGAAAAAAACAGCAGAAAAATGTCTCAACTTCTCACCACAAACTAAAGTACATGTCAAATCTAATCATAAAATTGATTTGATTTGATTTTGATTTGAAATTGTTTTGAAATTTGCGATTTTGATTTGATTTGAAATCATTTTTTTTAAGATTGTTTGATTTGAAATCTCATTTTTTATGATTTCCTAATACTCTGCATAAGCATATACACTATGTCTGGGAGGAAGACAGTAAGAAATGGTTAAACTATCCTTCCAGCATAAATAATATCGAATATCAACAGAAAAACTGTACCTGCCGAATTTCTCCCAGCATTTTGATGTAGTTTTGTGTGTTGAGAAGAGTGCGTGCATGTGTGTGTGTGTGTGTGTGTGTGTGTGTGTGTGTGTGTGTGTGTGTGTGTGTGTGTGTGTGTGTGTGTGTGTGTGTGTGTGTGTGTGTGTGTGTGTGTGTGTGTGTGTGTGTGTGTGTGTGTGTGTGTGTGTGTGTGTGCAAAGACATAATAGCTATGCCAACTGATCTATGCTTTAAAAATGTAATACCTAGTTATAGATTTATATTTATATTTGGTAAAGTACATTCTTTTTTCTACAAATATGGACTGATCTATGAATTGATGATACACCTATGGAGTTTGTTCCATCAAACAGAGATGAGAAGCACTAGGGGCCCATTGCAGCTTCACTTGCAATAATTAAGGCACCGGTTGTCCTACAAACATTATCCTATATTAATCCAGTCACCAATTATCCAACAGACAGGAATACTTATGAACATGACTATAGGTTAAAGTGTGGCCTGGTGGGACCCAGACATATATAATTAATCACAGAGTCAATTGGTGTATGCATGCCAAGTTTCATGTGCTTAGATATTTGTTCTCTGGGGGGGGGGGGGGGGATAATCGCAAAATATATCTTTCTTCTAAAACAAATATTCTGAGGAAATATTCCTTAGCAGCATCAGCAAAGAGACAAGCCTTAGTAGAAGGCCTTGAATTAAGAAAAGGGCAGGGTCATACTAAAGGAGATGAAGCAGAAATTGTGGAGGCCGAGGGAGAAGACATTAAAACTTGGGCAGGCATCGTTAAAGCAGATGTTACCAAGTGGTTGGAGAATGAGGACATCAGAGCTAGCCACCAGCACCTCACTACATCAGCCACAATGGATTAAACTTTAAATTATCTTTCCACAGGAATAATTGATTAATTAAGATGAAGTGAATGGGTGAAGAACAGAGTAATGGCTCCATTACTGACAAGAAAGGGGTCTAGACACGAATCCTGGTTATGCCCAAGATAGAAAGTAAGACTGGTTGTGATACCTACCACAAGAGAAATGGCATTTTAGAAATAATACATAGGAGTTTGATTGCAGTTCACCATTCCCACAAGAAGAATTCAAAATGCTTATTCAACATTGTATTTGGCCAGGCCTGCACGGCGACGTTAAGAGACACTGCGAGATAAACTTAAACTATCAGAGGGCATACGAGCACTAAGATCCTGTGGGCCTACATTAAAAACCCTATAATGTATATCCCTTATCAAAGGGTGATGGCTGACTTGATAGGCTTACAGAAAAGGACTAAGTGTGGTTTCAGATATATTCTCACTGTTATGAGTGTGGGCAAAGGTTCCCTTATAATACTGCTCTCAAGAGAATAGTGCCAAGACAGTAGCAGAAGTTCTAATTAAAGTCATACCCCACACAGGCATACCCCAGGAGATTTTGACAGACTAGGGCAGTGTGTCTGCAGGATACTTAGCTTTGCAAGTTTGTAATCAGCACTACATTAAAAAGCTGACAATCTCATCCAACCACCACTGATGTTCATGGGCGACTATAGATTAAGCTTTAAATTATCTTTCTACAGGATTTGTACCCATTCCTAATTTAGGTTTACACTCCATTGAATCAAAAACTTTTCATCAAAAATAAAACAAAATTATTTCCACCTTGCCACAAGGTTCACACTAATGACCACATAGATAGTGAACTTGCTGTTCATGTAAGAAATCAAACACTACAGAGAAATTTATGCATCTTTATATATACCTGATTATAATTAGCCCCTGGCTCTCTGTTCCATCCAGGTGTTTCCATTGATCTGGACTGTTTCAGTAGCCCTTGCAGTATAAAGCAATTATTTATGCATGCAGATGCAACCTCACTGGTTCAATGCTACACTCTGCAGTTATGATCTTTACCAAGTCTATTTGGACCTTTTTAGTGTATGTGCAATTGTTATTCTGCCCCAAGGTACAAGCCAAGTTATTAGTGGCTTAAAACTCTACTGGACACCCTTTAGCTCTCATACACATCTTTGAAATCACCAATTTTGTCTATTCAGCACATACTCTTAAGAACTAGACCCAAATCTGCATTGGTTAATGTTGAACCATTGCTGGTTGAAGATTATATGTATGCCCATACGCCTGATCTAGCTCTGCTAAAGCGAAGGTCCACACAACAGAATATTTTAAAGCAGTGTCACAACAAATAAATGGCATACATTGCTCCTTGGCCCAGTTTCAGTGTTTCTTTCATCCGATCCTGGAGTGCCATTCTGTCCATGGAAGCCTGCATCACCCTGTAGTGGTCATTATCAAAACAAACAATAAACAAATAAATACAAGAAACTGTAAGTAAATGGATTAAGCTTGTAGATTAACCTTCTCTCCCACTTCACCATCACTCCATCCAGCACCTTGGGAGCCAATATCTCTTTGCATACCCATCCCGCCCTGTAATTTACATAACAGAATTGGCAATGAGTTCATGCTACTGTATGTACTACCAGTTAACCAGGAGATCTACACTATAGAACTTCTAGGATCATCATAGTGAAAAACAATAATTATCATACTGATTACAGGAATATATAACAATTTATATACAACTAATTTCAGGGGTTGATATCACCAATTATATAGTACAACTAACATCCTGTCCAACGCTTCCTGGACTTCCTTTCTCTCTCTCTTCTCCCTGTGGATCTTCTGGACCCTGAGGATATGGTACCTTTGTCATAATTGCAGATTACTATGAATCAGGTAACAGAACGACCTACACAATTCAAGAATCACTATCTATCACACCAGGTTCAAAATGGTTGAAGTAGGATAATGATACCTTTATGTGGACTGGATCAACATCACACTCAATTGAGGCATGTTCAAGTAGGTTGGCAATAGTTACGTGGACATACACTGGATCAATATCATATGATTGAGGCATGTGGAAATAATCTCTCCAGGATGTGGATATCAAAACGATACATAACCAGCTACACATTCCATGGCAATCAATTTCCCTGGGACTGGTAAGGCTAACAATACATCTGTGCATTAACACATACCTTGCCCTCTGGTGCAGTGGGACCAGCAATCTGTGGAAAATAAACACAATTATTATAAATATGCTGCAGTCATCATAGAGTTAAGAACAGATAAATTAATTAATTTATTCCAATTAAAAATTTAATGACATCTATATGCATATTCAATCCATAAAAATGAAAGTTTGTGTCTGTGTGGGGAGGGGTGTGTGGTGTGGTGTGGTGTTGTGTGATGTGTGCATGCATGTATGCATGCACGTATGTATGCATGTATGTATGTATGTATCTCCAAGCACCACAGCCAAACAGTTGAATGGATTTTGATGAAATGATCCTTGGTTACTGGCAAGGGTTTCCACCCCAAAGAATGCTGAATGTAGCACCCCTGGTGGGGAAAAATGCTATTCAAATTTTTCATTCAAAAAAGCCTTGAAAATTGTGGCTCAGCGGTTAAAGCACAGGTAATTTGAACAGAAAATCAGTGGTTCAACCCTGACTGTTAATTTTTTTCCTCCTTTTCATTCCCACCCCCACCCCATTTCTTTTCTCCTTTCCATTTTTTCATCCTCCCTCCCCCTTTTCCTCACCCTTTCCCTCCCTTATTTCCTTCCTTCACCCCCACCCCCCCCCCCCCCCTATGACATGCTTAAATCTTAAAAAGAGATCATTTGAAAATTTGTAGGCTAGATAGAGAACAGTCAGACATGCACACACAGAATTTCTTAGTTGCTTATTAATGAGGGACCTAATTAGATTGTTATTTGTAGAGTATAACTCTAGTAGATTTGTTATTTATTCATTCAATTTTTTTATTCATGTGTTGATGTTACATGTAAATTACTGGCCTGATTCGGAAATGGTCAAAGCCCTAAAATATAGTGAATATTCACGAATCAAAGATTCCACACCAAGTTGAAATCAGAGCCCACTGCACAGAAAAAGAGGGGACTGAGAGAGAAATCCTTAAAGTTTCTGAGGATGAAGTTCATAAGGCTGCAGAAAGAATCAACTCCTTACCAGGACAGCTCTATTCCAATTGTGACTGTTCTTGCAGACTACACCTGAAGAGAGAATATCTGTGTCCTGTCCACCATTCCTTCCATAAGATATTTCATCCCAGGGAGAACTGGAGTCTAAAGTCCTGTCCACACTGCATACTAAAACCGGTTTCACCCGTATCTGGAACGAGTTCCACGCATCCACACTATACCAGGTTTCACCCAAACAAGTTCCATCCGGTTTCACCTGAAACCTTCAGAAGGGTAGGCTTCAAGCAGCTCAGATTTATGTAACATTTCTATGGCTTTATTGTTGATGTGCATTATTAGGAGTTTAGCTACAACAGCACTCTCCCTCCTCTCTATCTTCCATTTATGCTATAACTTTGCAGAGGGAAAAGGACAGAACAAATTAGAACACGGGAAAACAAAATACCCGTTTCTATACAAGATAAAGGAAAACCGATTAATTAGTCCAGCTAAATATTCAGTTCAAGAATACCACGTTCATTAATTGAATCATGCAAATATAGGAATTTATCATATCATGCATATCTGAATATAGAGTGTGTGTGTGTGTGTGTGTGTGTGTGTGTGTGTGTGTGTGTGTGTGTGTGTGTGTGTGTGTGTGTGTGTGTGTGCGTGCGTGCGCGCGTATGTGTGTGTTAGCAAACAACCACCCTATAAGCAGTTATTCAGTTATTATGTTGGCCTCCATCCTTTTGTAGCTATAAATTTGTTCAGTTGGCTTAATATTTTGTTTGGGTTATTACAAATCTCTCACTCCACCCTGCAAAAGGGGGATGGCACGCCTGCCCCCCCCCCCCCCCCCCAAAGAGTACAACACTCCATAAAAGGTCAGGGAATAGTAAGGTGGCCAAAAATTGAAGGACCAATTTTGAAAAACCAAGGGTGCCTCGATGGCTGCTCAGGTCCAAAAGGAAAGCTTACCAAATTGGTGAAGCTCCTCCCAAAAGTTCAGGAGGAGCACTGGACATATATACATTTTTAGCTCCATTATGTACAAATGGTTTTGAAAGAAGAATAATTAGGTGGGGAGGGGGGAGGGGGAGAGAAAGGGTGAAAAAAAAACAACCAACAGCCATCCAAGGATGGAATCCCACAAGTTTCACCATACATTCATAATTTTACTGTTGTACAGGGTTGATGTGGTCCACAGTTTTGCTGACCTTATTTAAGTGTACCTCTCAAACTAGTAGTAATGTGCGATTCAATTACAATTACAACTAGTTAAGGATGTATAATTCATTTACAATTACAACTAGTTAAGGATGTATAATTCATTTACAATTACAACTAGTGAAGGATGTAAAATTAATTTATAATTACTGCTACCAGTGGGCCTGTTGTTGCTTTGCTGCATGGTATTGGTGCAGCAAAGTAGGGAAGTGTTATAATAAACCAAAGCAAGATTAGCTGGTAGCAGTTTCAATAAAATATGTAGGTTCTAGTTTATAGGAATGTTTGTTAAGGAAACCACACCCACAATCACACCCACAGGAGGGTAATAACACTCATGGTCACAGAAGACCATATGCCTGATTTCAGCCTGATTGGTCTTTAATTATCATCAGCAGCCAAAATGACTTCATGTGTTCATGGCTATTAAAAAACAACAGCCATTGATACACCCACATGTGATTACAAATGCTCACCCGGTTATTTGTAAATCAACATATCAAATTTCAGCCTTACTGGTCCTTTAATAAGATTTTAGCGCACAAAACAACTTGTGGGTGTGGTCATGACAAAACTACACCCATTGCCATACACACATGTGGTTAACAAGGCTCACCCAGTCACTCCAAGACCACATGTCAAATTTCAGCTTGGTTGGTAAATCGGTTTGGGCGTGAAAAAAACAAAACAAAAAAACAACTCTTGAATGCACACACACACACTGAGGTCCTATTTATTAAGTAGATACATTTGTACTTCAATTATGTTTAGATAAGCTTTTACTAAGCTAAAGTGTCTACTACTTATAAACTCTAGTTATAAAAATAAGAGGTAAGAACTTTGTAGTATGTAACCAGGAATGAATATTGTTCCCACATATCATGAATACCTTACAAAGGGAGCTCTAACTTTAAAATGGAATTAGATATATATGTACATTTTGTGTAATATTGCTCCTCATAATTAAGTTTTCATTTAATACCCAACTTGATAATATTTGGTCAATAGTATATTTTACAACGAAAAATCTAAGTAGTTGGAAAGCTGATTAGCACCTACAGGACACTCAAGGTCAAATCAGAACTATCCCTATAACCAAAAATGTTCCTAAAGACATGCACTAACTTAACACTAAATTTCATGTTTGTATCACCAATAACACATCTCTCAAAAATTGTTTTGCACATATCTGTAGCACAATAAAAGCCCTAACCTATAATTCAATTTCTTATCAAGCAGGAGACAAGATCATCAGCATGAAAGACAGGAATTGAATAAATACAAATGATAAATACATAAATTATAAATTTGGCAATAGTATTTTTGAGAGTAAACAATGTAACTCATTAAAATTGTGAGCATTTCATCATAAGCATCATCCAAGAAAGGCTCATTTTGTGCAGCTGCCCTGCATGAAAAGGAGGTCCAACCATCATCTGAAGCCTCCAAATCCACTATCAAGCCACCACCCCATCAACCTTCCCAACCACCATCCCAGCCACCTTTGCAGCTATCACTACCATCTAGCCACCATACCAGCCATCATTGCAGACACCATACCAGCCACCATTGCAGACACCATACCAGCCACCATTGCAGCCACCATACCAGCCACCATTGCAGCCACCATATCAGCCACCATTGCAGACACCATACCAGCCACCATAATAGCTGAGCAGTAAAACTATAACTAAGGACATTCATTTCAGCATCATCAAGTTGCAGTGGTATCTTTGGCTTGCATACAGTTAGCAACAAAATGATTGGATATGTCTTATGTGCAGGATTTTTCAAAGTATCATATCATTGGTCAGACCCAGGTATGTTTGTGAAACATCCACTGACACAGTTTAGTGAAGCATTGGAGTTACTGGAAGAGAGTACCACAAAATAGCAGTGGTAGGTAAGGGAAGAGGAGTTTCTCCAGGTCATGAAATGACAACAGTACAACATTTAGATCAAGCTATTTCACATCAATTGGAAAAGATTCAACTCCATTGTTAACACAATACTTTTGTGTGAGAGGCAAAATATTGTCATTTGAGGCTATCTTGACAGTGCAACTGATTTAGGGAAAATCACAGAAAACCATTCCGATTCTTACTTTATTTAATAGTCTCTTGACATTGTGATGGACTAAATATCAATATTATTCAACCACGTAATAATCACAGCAGACTTCAATTTTGATTATAATCCTTTTAATTTAATATAATCCTTTAACCTTAATATAGCTGTTCAATTTCATAATATCTCATTTTGATCCAATTGGCAATCACATACATTCAGCACCTCCCTGCTCTGATTGTGGTCAATGTGTTGATAGATTACTGAAGTTAGAAATCACAGGTAAACTACAGAGTTGGCCCAGTGACATTGGCATCATGGAAACAAAAAGGAAAAACTAATTCGGAATATTAATGAATGTAAATCTTACATAACTAAAACATTCCAAGCATAAAACATGAACATACTGCTTGTGTAATTCTGTGGTCTATTCCAGTATTAACCTAAATATATTCAGCTTTGAAGCAAGCAAATCATTAAAATGTGCCAAAAAATTTCACATAGCATTAAGAAAAAATAACACCCATAATTGCACATGCCCAGTCAGAAAAATGCAGCATTAGCTCAACACGAATGTCAATACAGACTAGCAATGACACATCGTGCATATTGGACTGCAAGTATGCGCACACTTCAGCAGTATTGATTTCTTATCAACCAATAAGTATTGTAATTTGCAATATAGATTACAACTACTGTACGTTATAAGACATATGGACCACATCACTATAACCAATATAGTGAACCTAATTTTCAGTCACCATAAAGCCAATTAGGAACAGCCTGGTAAAGGAAAACACCAGGGGAATACCATGATTTCACATGCTGGTATACCTAGCCCATAGCTACTCCACACATTTCACTATAAAAAATTTAAAAAATGGTTCAACTGATTATCAGTTAACATAAAGCCAATTAGGAAAATCCTGGCAAGGAAAACCACCAGGGGAAAAACATAAATTATCTCATATTACCAACACACCTAACGTCTGTTCGCACTGACTTGAGCACCGAAAGTCAGCGGTTAATTCCTGAAGTGACGTAGTGCATTCTTCAGCCTATGAACTTCGCCAAAAGAGGTTTAAGTTATGCTTGCGCAAAAAAACAACACCCACAATAAACCATTGCAGTTGTGCCGCGTGGAGGCTATAGTTTTTCCTAGGTTTGCTAACTTGCAATTGTAAGGCATCCCAGGTGGCTTTTAAGGCTCTTAATGCTTCTCTCGGAACTTTTGAACTTCTTAACTGATAAGTAAGCTGTGCTATTGTAGTCTTTAATCATGCAAAACTCTGTTAGCTAATGCCAATGCTTTCATTTTTGTTGTTATTGCTGGTTGCTGTGGCTGGTTGTTGTGGCTGGTTGTTGTTGCTTCCTGTGGCTGGTTGTTGTTAGTTGCTGTGGCTGGTTGTTGTTTGCTGTGGCTGGTTGTTGTTAGTTGCTGTGGCTGGTTGTTGTTTGCTGTGGCTGGTTGTTGTTTACTGTGGCTGGTTGTTAGTTGTTAGTTGCTGTGGCTGGTTGTTGTTGCTTTATTTTAGTGATATGACAAAGCAGTATATTTAATGGTGTTAAAATGTGCATTAAATAATATATGCAATACAGTAATGAGTGGGCAAGGACCCTCTTCCTCTGGAGGTCCATTGTGGAGTGTGAGAAAGAAGCCAGGAAGAGGCATATGTTTGACTTCCCAGTCCAAACATATCCTTACCTCTGTTAGGAGCTATTTTGAAGAAGAAAAGTGGACTGGGAAGTCACTCATGAAGAATAGACCACTGGACAGAACAGCAACAGGAATTTCCAAGGCTACAATTAAACGAATCTACCAGACGATGAATGAAGACAAAGAAATATTTACTCCAACTTAACGATACATTAAATCAAGAATTACAATTACCCTGATTCATCTGACAAAGAAGCTATACGATGGACTGTACACAGTTTTCATCATCTTATATTTAGCTATTTACACATCATCATCATTTTATCCATTAATTTATGTATCTTACATTTAGCTACTTACATCTCATCATTTGTCAGCTAATTTATGTATCTCACAATTGGTTTATGCTATTGATTTCATTTCCCATGTATTCAACAAAAATTTAAAAAAGAAGAAAAAGTTTGTTTTTTTCCTCTGAATATTTTTTTTTATTATATTCTTCATTTGTCCTACACAAGTTTATTCATTCATTGAAATGATAAAGAACACACAAAAGAAATAATAAATATACGGAAATAAGTACAGAAGTAATATAAATTACTTAATGATAAGAGATTTGTATGTGACAAACTTGGCTATCTTTAACAGGCACAGTATGTCCCCGGAACAAATTGCAAAAAACATGGGTATAGCCTTCCTTGCTCTTCTTGACCTACTTTTTGAAGTTGGACACTTCATCACTGCACTTGAAATGATTGACACAACTTGAACAACAGACCTTTACTTTCAGCCACTTCAGCCTTGAGCGAAGGAGAAGTTATTATGAGGTATAAGCTTACTTGGAGTTAGAGTCCAACTGAAATAAGGAAGAATCAATTCCGTGCTTCTTTTTAGGTATTCCACACGAAGAACTTAAAGAGTTCTGCGGTGGACATTAGCCTCCCTGAGATATTTTTGCGCTTGCATTCCATATGATCAAATAATGCTCGGTGGAATGTTGTGTACTTGCTTATGGGACATACAGCTAACTTTGCCTAGGGATTGTTAACTTCTTCAGGAATAGTGCCAAAAGAATGTCTGGAGCGTCATGAGTCTGTTGGTCCTTGAAATTTGGAAATCTGTTAAGTATTGACCAAGTTATTAACATTTCCCTGGGGCTCAACTCAGCGCAAACAAACTTTAAACCATAGCTATTCCACATGATGACAGACTCCTTCCACCATTATTGAAAAGGAACATCCTTCAACACTCAATACAAGGATAAAAGTTGGAAGGATAGATACGTGGGATATAATAATGACCATACAGTTCTCCAACACACAGATACCTCTTCCCCAAAGTATAGGATTGAAGGGGAAAAAATGATTTTTTTTTCAGTCTTACTGAAGCATTGAACAATCCCACACTAAGACCTGTGGCAAATAATTACTATAATATTTATAAAACAGAATTTATACTAATAAAATAATTGTTTAGAACACTTAAGGTGAGGTTGAAGTTGCAGCAATATCTACAACTATTGGATTCCATATAGTCAAAATACTTAGTTGTAACCACAGGGTTTCCTTAGAGTAAAAGGACTTAGTTGTAACCCCTTAGTGTAACAACAAATGTTAGCATTGCCAAACAGTAAACAATAAGTTAAAAATCAATTTTCAAGCTAAACTTGTGGATATATGCTGCCTCCCCCCCACCATTCCTAGTATTTCTAGACTTGTGTGCTAAAGGTTAAGAACCTATTAAACAGAATATGTGGTTCACTACATGAAATTCCCATCAAACTATACTTTATGTAACTTACTGCTGGTACCATATCCACTGTTGGATTGTTATCAACCACACTTGCCTGGTCCCTGTTTTGTTGTCCTTCACCAGCAGATCTATTACTCCCGTCATGTGTCTGCTGCTGTTGTCCAACTGCCCCACTGCTCCCACCAGCTCCACCGGTCTCACTTGGTGAGCTGTTGTCTGACGTAGAAGAATCTGCTCCTTCACAGCTTCTCTTAGGTAAGACAGGTTTTGACTGCTGAGAAGATGACACATCTCCAGAAGACGAATCTTGAACGCAGGCATTTCTATTGTCTGAAACAGAGGCTCCTTCTTCACTTGAATGGTCAATCTGCGTATTGATTGGCTCTTCATCATTTGAATGATGTTTTCGATCACGATAAGTTTTTTGATCAATTTGACGATCCTTGAAGACATCTACAGGTGGTAGATCCACAGGAGGAACGTCACTGCCATTTGGAGAAGTAAATTGCCTGACTTCTGATGAAGGAGGAATCTGAGCATCGGAGGTTAGAAAAACCTATTCAACAAGTTAGGTGATTCACTACATAATTTTCATAAAACTAGTATACTCTACGTAAAACTTACTCTTGGTTTCATACCCACTGCTGGATTGTCACCAAACATATTTTCTTGCTCTTTGGTTTGCTGTCCATCAGCAGCAGATCTATTACTCCCGTCGTGTGCCTGCTGCTGTTGTTCAACTGCCACACTGCTTCCACCAGCTCCACTGGTCTCACTTGGTGAGCTGTTGTCTGCTGTAGGAGAACCTGCATCTTCACAGTTTTTCTTTTGTGATAGAGTCTTATCCTGCTGAGAAGATGACACATCTCCAGAAGATAAATTTCGAACGTGGGCTTTTATATTTCCAGAATCAGAGTTTACTTCTTCTTTTGAATGGTCATTTCCGGTATCGATTGACTTTTTACCCTCTGGAAGACATTCTTGAGCGCTAGAAAATTCTTGACAGACTGGAGGAGCCTTGAAGCCATCATGAGGTGGTAGATCCACTGAAGATTCACCACTACCAGACGGAGCACAATCATTTGAAGACAATTGTCTAGATACTGATGACGGAGGAGTCTGAGCATCAGTGGTAGCACAAATCAATTCAACAGGTTAGGTGGTTTACTGCATAATTCTAATCCTAGTATTATTATTTATTTAACTTACTCCTCGTCTCTTATCTGCTGCTGGATTGTTATCGACCACATTTTTCTGCTCATTAAATTCTTGCCCTTCACCAGCAGATCTATTACTCCTGTCGTGTGTCTGCTGCTGTTGTCCAACTGCCCCACTGCTCCCACCAGCTCCACTGGTCTCACTTGGTGAGCTGTTGTCAAGATGTGCACCTTTATGTTTTCTTTTGCATGGGACAGGTTTTCCTTCCTGAAAAGATGATCTACCTGCAGAAGATGAATATTATAAGTGCTCGTAAGGTCTGTCCTCAAAGTACACAAATAGGTTTCACCCATCTCTGGAAGTGGTTTCACGCATCCACACTAGAATGGTTTCACAGAACAGATGCATGTAAAGACACCTGAAGGGTAGGCTTAAAGTAACTTAAGATGTATTTAATATTCCTGTGTTTTTATTTAATGTGCGTTATTAGGAATTTATTTATTAACAGTTCTCTCCCTCCGCTGTGTAATGACTGACATTTTGGAGGAAAAAAAGCACACAAGAGGAAATAAAATCTCCACTTTGATACAAGGTACACATAAGCCCACAAGAAAATTAATCAGTAAATATCAACTATCAGCCCACAGAGGTAGTATAGTGCAGGTTTAGCATTAAGCCAGTATGAACACCAACAATACGGCTCAAACATGCTATTGCTGAAGTGAGATACAAACTGGTTAGTAGTGTGGACAGGCTTTATTTTCCAAAAATGAGGTTGCTTATATTTTTAATGGTCACTCTGGGCATTGATTGATTCCTTACCCTCTGCAAGATCTCTTTGATCACCAGAAGATGCATGACAGACTGGAGGATCCTTGGAGCCATCATGAAATGGTGGATCCACTGAAGAGTCACCACTGCCAAATGGAGCACAGTCATTTGTAGAAAACTGCCTCGATGTCGATAAATGATGAGTCGGCATATGAGTGGTAGAATTTAGCTTATCATCGCCTTTGTGAATGGCTATGGTTGATTGTACATTATTGATCTTTGAATCATTTGATTCCATCGTTTGTACTTCTTGGGAAGATATGTTGGCTGAATCTGGAAGAGACGAACACAATAAAAATACAATGTATTAATAGCACTAGAAATGTACCCATCCTACGGATGGAGACAACAAAATTATATCACTATAATTTTAAATTTTTATTTTTGTTTGTTTGTTTGTTCCCTGTCACATACCAGACGTTTCAACATTTGAGCCATGTCAGAAATCGAAATAAAAATAGGGAAAAACAAGTAAAAAAAAAAAAAAAAAGAAGAGGAAATTAGGGAGTAAAGTGGGGGGGGGGTGTAATATGGGAGGCATTGCCCAATTTCTGAAGTAAATATTATGATGCATCTCGTGCCCTTGGAATGGTGGGGGGGGGGGGGGGGGGGATGTTCACATATTTTTGCCAACAATGGATGTTTAACAAATCGTTTACAGTATAGAAACACATTTAGTTGTTATAACTAAGTGGGTGGTTACCGATGAATAAAAAAGCTCATTTAATGCACCTATGCCCAAGCTGCAACCCTAGCCTTATGATGTAGTTGTGTAGTTGCTTATGTCCAATTATCCATGGAATTCAGCATTGCTGCACCAAAGCACAATATTTTCCACATCAAAACATCAAAACATTTAGAAATATTTTAGGAGTGCCATTATTTCTATACTTGAACGCCAATTTGAAGTTTTTTGGTTTTGACAACTGTATTGCGATATGCGCAACCATTTATATTTTTGCTATCGATTCAACTTATACTGCGAAATTAAAATTTGCATTATTCATTTTATATTATTTATTATTTTTTCTTTCTGTGATTCAATATAACATTCTTGTGATATACTGGTGCTCTGTGTGATATGTGGAGGTGAAGGGACTCTGAAATGCCCTGCAAACAATCTGAATAATAGGGTCATTCATAGATTATTACCTTGAACTTCAGAATCTTGTACGCTAATTATGCTAATGATGCTATGATATCAACAGTAGACATTTGAGGAGTTGGATTCTATTGATATCAGCAGTCCATTGCTAATGTAATCAAGAATCTAACTGTATCGATTCACAAGACAGTAAGTAAATTTATTTACCTTTATTCAAGAGACAAGGTCTTAAGAGTGATTGCAATTTTAGCTACCTGTACATTGCAAGCATATTTTGTGCAGGTAATCGAGAAAAAAAACTTTTTTTTCTCCCATGAAAATCAGTCATGGCACCCTCTGTTTAAAAACCAGGTAATTTCACACATCGACTAAAAATTCTTATTTACTATTGAATAAAAGTTAACCTTCTACTAACTGACATGAAATTACTGGATGCCCTGCAATTGTCCATTCTTCTTCAATCAAGCAGGCAACGTATTAAATGATAATTGTGATGCACCATTCTAGCTACATGAGAAGCATGTTCTTCAAATATTGATAAATATTATATGGGATATATATATATATATGTATGTAGGCCAAACAGCCTAAAAATTCAGAAGAAAAAAATCAAGAAAAGATATTGCATAGGGATGAAGTGAATGGACCAACTAAGTTGATAACAAATTTCTGGGATTTCCTACTTCATTTCAGAACAAAGAAGTGCTTTCAATTTTCTCACCAATAAATTATGCAGATATGATTATTATATCATTCCAGGTTAAAAAAAGAAAAGAAGTACATCATGTTAGAATTGATAATGATTGTGATGTTGATCATAGTAAGTCAAATTGTAATCTGTACAAGTCTATGCCAACCAATATCTCCACGTGATCATGAAGAAAATAATACTCTGATTAGAGTCTATCTTAAAGATGCCATGGAAATAAGTGATAGGAAAGTTTTGTAAGAACCGCTGACTTAGATGTGACAGCAATAAACGCTGCCTTTTTTAAACACTAAACATGTGAACTTGGATATATGAGTGGCATTTGGCAAGTGCAAAAAAAAAAAATTTCATCATCACATAAATATATTTGTCAAAGCTGGGGCACACTCTTCCATCATTCATCTACAGGCTGTCATACCACATCACAGTTCCTTGATAAAAGAATGAAATCATCTTGGGGTGCCTGGAAATCATACTCAAGTGTTACAAGAGCTTTTCAATATGGAATGAAATATCCTTTTAAGTCATTGCACTTTACATCAGCAGTTTTTCAATCACTTGAACATTTCATATGTGTCCTTCATGACAAAACAACAAAAACTAAGTTATGACTATTGATACGACCTGTTTTCAAGGAGAGAAAAAAAAATTGATGGACAACATCTCACCAACTTAGGTATGCAGCACTTACAGACAACAATCCTTCAATAGGTATAGGTTCTAGCAATAATGTAAGCTTTACTATATTATTCAAGCTGCACTCATACAGCTAACTAACTGAGCACTCTACCAAGGTGTCTGACTGTCCATATTGACACATAGAACCAGATATATTATTATACATAAAATTGGCCTTGATAGCGGACTGCAACGTAACAACCCAGTATCAGAGGGATATGATTAGGTACAGCATGAACAGAGTTAGAAACCAGTACGGTGCTGGTCAAGGGCTTGTCACAAGCTCCTGAAGCATTGGCAGCAATACACTAAACAAATGCAAGTGCAGAGACACAGGGCCCTCATGGACAGGTCTTTGCCACTGTTGTCGACTGTGTGACAGTTAATGCCCCCAATATCTTATTTTTTTCTCCTTAATTTTGCTGTACAATCTTTATGCAGAGAATATACATCTTCAAATATAGAGCAAAATATAAACTATTCTAAAGAGTGAACAATACCACTGATATGGTGGCATCCCTTCTGAAATGTTTCAAAATACTCCACTCAATCCCTGTGCAAAAATTCATGCTTGGTCCAGCAATGGACAAAATTAATCTTAAACCACTACACTATTAATCAAATCTCCCTAAACTGGGCCAGTGGTCATGTGAGCAGCCCCTGAAAATGTCAGTCTGATTCAAGGCAGACAGACAGAAAAATTGAAAATTATAGTAAAATTTAGCATAAGAATCATTATTGGCTCTTCTTTTGGTCTGACACCAAGTGATTATGGCCTTTTAGGCATTCTTAAAATTTTCCCCAAGTGACACCAATACCAAATATATAAGGGTCCATGATTATAACCACATGTCGGAGTGTTTATTGAAATACAACTTTTAGCATTTTTAGCCTTAGACACCATGAGGAAAAGTGTGGCCAAGTGTTACTCCCAGGATCAAGTTGTGCATGCATAGCAAGTTTTAGGCCTGTAGCTCCATGAATTTTAGGGTTAAAATACCATTTTTGGTTTTTTTCAGCCTTATGGGTGGAGTTTTACTCTTATTTTCACTAAACTCCCCGTAAACCAACCTACAGTAACTCCCATCACCCCTTGAAAATTTAAGCCTGGTAGGCTTGTAATGTAATATCTGATCAATGGCCATAACTCATCCCCGGATGGATTGTGGCCCACAATAGATGATCCTCCACTGCCATAACTATTCTGCTTTATAAGTAAACAAAACTTTTTTGTGTGTGTAGGATTTTTTTTTCCTCCTATAACATATCCACTGTTCATAGAATTTAAAGTACTCCACAAGAGAGAAATCAACCCAAATTAGGCTGGATAACCGCTACATAATGGAGAGGATACTTTTTTTTTTAAATTTCTATAATAAAGCAATTTTGCTGTGGTCTATTCCAACCAACTAGCTATTAGCTATAAACTATTTTATAAGTATGTTGCCGTCTCTTCTCCTTTTTTTATATTACCTTTGTTGATCGGGTTAGGAGGTTCAATTCATTGCCTAAACTCAAATTAGAAGAAGAAAAAAACAATATCAAGGTCTTTGTAGGAAGAGCTTCTGTGTACTGGGTAGTTCAAAATGAGAAATATTTAGATATGGAGTGGAAAACAGCATGAAAATGTTAAATGAATAAAATTTTTAAAAATTAAAATTGAGTTTCCATTGAGTACACCAATGTGAGATTTCATAGATATAGTTTTGTAGATTAATGCTGTCCTGGGAGGATGCAACTGGTAAAATGCACTTGATACAGTCAACAAATATCTGAGGCTGTGAGAATACTTAATAGACTGAGGAAGATCATTCACATAAATAAAATAGAGCATAGGTCTACTTCCCTGTGTCACTCCAGATAAAACAGGTGAAAACATAGAACGTTGGAGATTTGTTGAAAAATGCTAAAATTTGTCGATGGTGTATGCCTTAAACCAAACCCAAGACCCCAGTTATACCATAGGTCCAAAATTTATCAAGAATTCTGTGTGTGACACACTGTCCGCTAGATTGGCTCTCAATTTCTTTGTTAACTTTACATACTAAAATAAAAGATATGCACAAAAACTCAGCATTTTTTATGGAATAGGTTTGTTTGTTAAATATAGTAGTTAAGCTATAAGACATTCCACAGAACAAACAGGCTGGTCGTGCTCCTGAATTCAACATGTAGACATAAAATTCAGTATTTTATATGAGATGAGTATTATTTGTTTAGTACAGCTATAAATAAGACATTTAATAGAACAAATTGGCTGATCATGTTTACTTCTGCATTCAATGCTAGTTAATGAAGGTACATCTTCATGTGCAGTTAGAAGATTTCAACACTTTTCATACATAATATGGCCACTACAAGTGATTGCAGGGCCACTTATCACTCATACATAGAATAAATTATCTGGGAGGTCAGCTATGGCAGTACAACTTGTCCCAGATCAATATATTCCACTTGACTAGCTGCCACTAGTTGTGGCAGCGCAGAATCAGTTATGGTAGCAATAAATGATCTAGGGAAACAGCTATGGCGACCACAAGTGATCAGGGTGGATCAGTTATTGGTTATTGGGGGGGGGGGGGGATGGGTCATTGCATGACAGGCAGCCAATACACATACAGATGGAGAGAGTAATCATTAATTATAGTAAGATTAGCTTTACCTTTAGTGTTGCTTTGAAAATCAGTATTTGCAGGCGTACCAATATGGAGTTTGGTATCATTTTCTGCAGAAGTTTTGTCAGGTTGTGAAGTTCCCTGTCCCTGTGGCTCCTTACAATATGGGCAATTGGGAAAAAAAAAATCTGCAGAAATTCCAGGAATTTCTGTGTTGCATGATTTGCACTTCCAGTTCACTTTATCAGCTGGTGAAGCTGAAGGTGGAGATAAGGAGCTTTCGGTGGGTTCTTTGGAAGGATTGCCTGACTGTGGATCAGGTTTTACACTTGGTTTCGGGCCATCTGGGCCACCACTCCCAGGATGTTGCCCAGCCCCATCACCAGACATGCTAGCCTCTTCCTCCCACACCAGCAACTAGCACAAGTTCGTCTTCACTTTCTCTATAAATAGGAGTACAAAGACTAATATAATGGAGAACAGCAGCAACACTCAAAGAAAAACTTACAAAGCAATGAAAAACTTACAAAGAAATGAAAAACTTCAAGGGCTAATGCTAAGCGAGTACTCCCAAACTTACAATGCTATATTGAAAATCAGCTGCTGAACTGACCTTTTATTTCCAAAATTGAAATTCCCAGTGGTATTTCACTTCCGGAAGGCACCTTATCTGTGCCATCTAAGAAATTTGTGCCATCCTGTCAGCATCAATTTACCACGTACAAATGAAATCCACTCCTTCCAGTTTTGGCAATGTGGTAGGGAAGAAATTGTCTTCAACTTAGCCATGGATCAGTGCCACAGGGGCTGGTCCTCTTGATAGTCTGGTCTGGTTGGTCCAGTTATAGATCAACCAGACCAGATCACTTTTTGGGTCATTAATTAGTTTACTAGACCAGATCACTTTTTGGGTCATTAATTAGTATATCCAACAGTATACTTTATACTACAGCAGTACTATTTATCCAGTAAATAGTAGTTGCATGTGTACATCTAGAATTCTAAGCATATCATTTCCCCTTACTGGTTCACCCTTGCTATTTTTGTTTTATCACTCTGGATTGATATTGACCTCCCTGAGTACCTAACCACATAACTGAAAGTGGTTTAACCACATTAATTTTTTAAAAGTCCTGAATACAGCTGTAGTCTATCTACATTTCTGCATTGATCAGCTCAGTTTTGGAGCACATGGCATATTGGCAAACACTTTTAAGAATTGACTTTCATAGGATGGCTGAGCAGGATTCAACTTCATGACCTGATCTACCAGAGCAATTTCACCACCCTCCTCCTATCTTTAGCTTAATTCTTTTAGTTTTGAGCATCATTAATTTACAGCATAGCACTTTCTACACTATAATTAGGCCCAGAATGATGGCTTTGTTACACTTGTGTGAAGGCTTTTCAGTACAGTAAAATTCAGTTATAATCCAAAAGCTTCATTTGAAATTTTGTAGTATCATTTATTTTCCAGTTTATACGACTATTTTCATTATATTTACTTGGGTTTCAAAGGTTATTGCAATTGGAATGATTCTATTAAATGTTTTAAGAAAAAGAAAAAATCTAAAACACATGGTGATGCAGTGGAGAACAATGTTTTCCTTAGCCACATCCGACAGATGTCACCAAACTCTTGAGTTCTGTTCACATACCTAATAAGAGACATTTTGAGGATAATTATTTATAGTGTACAATTTTAGTCAGCCTGAGTTCTTGCTTAGCAAGGCCAGCATGAAGCAAAGTTCGATCTTATCCAGCTGAAAATAATCCACACATTGGTAAATAGTTAGGGAATAATTGGAGGAAGTTTACATCACAAAAGAAACAGAATAAATTCAATATATCTTGATTAAATTTCTTTGTGGCATCATAATATATCCATAATTCCCCTTTTTTAATTGTCATGGCAGATGAAACCACTCATATATCTAATGAATGCAACATACCACTGTGATTAGGTGGTTAGATAAAGACTTTAAAGTTAGTGAAGATTGCCATGGGTTGTACAACCTTCTCTCCACTACAGCTGACAACATTGCACCATTTATTAAAGATATTCTTTTCATTTTGAGATCCTGCTATTATGTGGCAGAGTCAGTGCTATTATGGCTGCAGTACAATGGCTGGAGCTAGAGGTGATCTAGCTGATAAGGAGCAGCAAAGTGAACCCATAGCAGTGCCCTTAATTTGAATGTAAATGATACAATCAATGCATCTGCTTCTATGCCTTGATACCGGTTTTAAACTGGTTAAGCGTATTTAATTTTTCTCCCAAGGGAAAGAATACCAAAACAAATCAAAGAGGAAACAGAAAAGTGAATTATCCATTCAAACAATATATTCACAAGGTGAACAGTTGTAGCTGGTGCTTCAGCCAACATGTCCAATTATCAAAATATTCTGAATTTATGTTTAGAGGCTCTCCAAGGCTCAACTGACACTAAAAATTATGGTTAGAATTTTGTGGTGTTTCTAATCAAAAGGTACTTTCCCATTTCTGTTCAACCTAATGTGACATGGTGCTCCTCAAATATACTTAGCCCAAGGGAGGAGACAGCACATTAAAAGTCAGGGTGGGGGGGGGGGGGCTGAAGTTTGTTATATTTGATGATCAATATTTATCAAAGCTTAAAAAGGTGTGAAATCACTTTAAATTGGAATAAGTGTGCTTAATATAGAAAAGTTTAATAAAATGAAAAATTTACAAGCCATAACTATTTTTAAAAAAACTCTTCCCTTTGATCCATGATAAATGTTTTTACCATTAAAACTAAAGCTAAAGTCAAAAATTGTCTTTAAAATCTTTGTGAATATAGAGAAGCATTTAATAATTATGTTTCATCTCTGTCATTGTAGAGAAGAGACACTTTTTCCCAGAGAAAGGCTTATTTTTGATGCTGCAGAGTAACTAGGATTGTTAACAATGACTATTTCAAGATCACCCTGAATACATGGCAGCTGTCTTCCAACATCTTAAAGTAAAGATTAAGTGAATGTGAACAAGAATGCACAGCCATTGTAACTGAATTTTCTTTTTAAAATCTTGCTGCCACACCAAATCTTCTTCTTGTCATATTTGGTCATATTCGCAGCCTCATCACAAGCCTGTCCTTGACATAATGATGCTGGGAGGTTTGCTCTTGTGTCAGGAAGCTTAAACTAATCAACAGAATCAATTTGACACTCTAACTTCAATTCACCCAATAGATGAACAAATTTAAATTTTTTAATGTTGATTACTATTGATTGCTGTTGATTACATTCAATGCTTCATCAGCAATGATTGAAAACCAAGATGGTATTGTTTCCTTCAATGAGCAACATGTTACAACTGCAAAGTTACCAAACTTGTTTTGCTTCTGCAAGCAGTATAGCTACAACTTTATTATTAGTGTGATTCTTTACATATGAATGAATGGATATTTGTGCAACTGTAACTAAAAGTGCACACTATTTTCTATGCTAACTAGGGATTTTTTCTAATAATTGATCTTGGACACCAACAATACAGGTGATGTACAGCATTGGTGCTAAGGCAAAGCATTTGAAAAAAAAAGAAGGTGCTCAGAAGTGTGGGGGCCCTGCCCCCCCCCCCCCCCCCCCCCCCCTCCCCTGTGATAGGGGGGGGGGGGGGGGGGGGGGTGGGCTGAGCCCCTGATCCCCTTTTTTCTCCTCCTTTGTGTATACTTGCAATAAATATGTTGATGTTAATCTATATAAAAGTAGGTTGTGTTCTTATAAGGCTTTTCTGTACCATCCACAAGCAAGAAAGAGAGAGTCTTGTAACACCTTACTATTAGAGAGTGCAGACAGAAGTCAAGTCGCGTGGGGGGGGGGGGGGATGTGGGGTGAAAAATGAAGAGTTAGACCTTGCAAAGATAGCAACTGCCTGCAGGATATATATGATGGACGTATTTGGAAAATTTTTCAGAATTACAAAGGCGCTCCATTTCTTTTAGACCAGTTTAACTTTGCTTTTATGATAAATATTGACTGGTTTCAGCCTTTTAAGCATATACGGTATTCAGTTGGCATAATTTATCTATCAATCTTAAATCTTCCCCATGATATATGGATTATGCCAAAGAATATTATACTAGTAGATATTCTAACAGGACTCAATGAACCTTCATATGATATAAATGGTCTCATCAAGCCTTTGATAAAAGCGCTTAATATTTTCTGGATAGGCAAAGAAATGAAAGTACATGGAAAAATATTACAACAGCTGGTTCGATGTGCTGTATTATTTGTATGTGCTTCATGTGATTTACCAGCAGTAGGAAGTTATGTGGATTCCTTAGTTTCCAGGCTTCGTATGGTTGTTCAAATGCTGGAAACAATTTTCTGGTATGGTTGGAAATAAGAATTATTCTGGGTTTAACAGAAATGAATGGGGTCAAAAAACAATGAACATCATCGACAAACAGTAGCAAGGTTAGAATCATGTAAAACTATAGCAGAATAATCCAAAATAGAATCTCAGATTGGTTTTATTAAACACTGCTCTATTAAAATTACTTTACTTTAATCCTTCAAAAATGCTTCTTATTGATCCAATGCACAACCTTTTTTTGGGAACAGCGAAACATATTTTGAAGGATGTCTGGTTGAAACGAATTATTCTTACACTCAATGACTTTCTAGTAATCCAATTAAGGATTGATAGGATAGTGCTCCCATCAACTGTTGGGCAAGTCCCCATAAGATTGTAATGGGCTTCGCATCATTTCATTCAAAAGCATACCTTAAAGATGTAATTGTTGAGTATTCAACAATGCTTTCAAAATATCCTGGCCTTTCTAAGAAATCAACAATCACCCAATTCACATGCATACTTATGTGCTGCTCTTGTTTGAATTAAAGACACAAGGTCTAGAAATGGTGTTAAGTGGCTTTATTCATGTCTCATGTTGACATTGGCACGGGCAACACTGGACAGACTTTAAAATAGATGTATGTATGTGTGTGTGCATGCGTATATATGTATGTATTTGTATATAAGAAGAAGTCAGCAACTCTAGGAGGCAAAGGAAGTCTTTGAGCACCTGCAGAAATTGAAACACAGACACACAAGTATGCACACACAGGCACGCATATGCATATGCATATGCACACACAAAAGTGAGGAAAAAAACAAGCTATTCGCTACTCGGCATGTAAAAACAACTTTGTTCACAATCAATCACTAGATCTATTGCAAGATAAAGTGGTATGGCTGTGATAGTCTGTCAACAATTTGTTGCCTGGCCTTTCCTTGGTGTAGATTGTTAAACACTGGCTGAATGTAGTGACCATTGAACACTTCCTACCATTCAGGGCGAGCATTCTTTTGTGTCAGAGTGCTAAATTGCATCTGCTACGTAAAAGAGATTAGAAAAAGGAACCAAATTTGAAAGGAAGGTGATGAATGGATTTATGAAACTCAGCACGATAGTCTCTCAGACTAAATTGTTTTATGAACCTCAGCATATTGGTGTAAGCTGAAGATCCAGAGTAATTGTACAGACTCTGTGATTTAATGTCCTCTTGATAATCCTCCTGTAATATTTATCAATCTCATCATCACCTGTTGATGTCCCCTTGACAATCCACCTCTACTATTTATCAATCTCATTATTACCTGTTTAATAACGGTCAATCCACAACTTGGTGCAGTATCGAACACTGTGACCACTGTGAAACAGTGTGATGCCCTCAAAGTATATTTGTGATATAAACAATGATTGTTAGAAGGCAGATTCAGAATTTCTACCCTGTAGCTATCATATATCTAGGAGAGATTAGTAACAGGGATTATGGTGCTTTATGTAACTGCTTTTAGGTATGCAATTGCTGTTTCATCACTGTAATTGAGATGATAATCCCAGTCAAAAAGTTAAATATAATTAATATCTGTGTAACAGAACAAAATGCCACTGCTAACATTGTAGAGAAATATAATATTAGACAAACATAACTTTGAAATATACTACACACACATTATATATATATATATATATATATTTTTTTTTTTTTTTTTTTTTTTTGTAATTACAACCAGTATGCCAAAATAAAATGTTCTGGAGTAGTCGCAGTAAATTGGCTCTAATATTTCCCCCCAAGCAAGATTAAAGAAGATAAATCACCATGTTAAAGAGCATAAAAAGAAGCTCCCAACAATACCAAATATAGCTTGGATCATGTGCAGAATATAATCAACATTATACCAGGACAGGATAAAAGTGAATTTACGACACATTCATACAAACAAAAATAAATTGAATATCATAATCTATCACACATTTAGAACTTCAGCGGTGATATCTCCTGAGTGATACACAAATATTATATATTATATACACACTCTTTTTTTCTCTTTTTTTTCCTTTCCCCCATTATAATAGGTAGTTAGGATAGCAGGCTTAACTATTGCACTTAGTTTGATGTAACCTATAGTCTTTAAATAAGAGTTCAGTGTGGTCAAAATAAACACTCATATATTGCACATGTTATTGGCTACCAAACTATACATTGAAATTAATTTTTATATTATGCAATCGAAAGTTCTAATCAAGGAGTTCAGACTATTTGGTTCTATTGCAAAGGGATATAAAACCATTATTTTTATTTATTATTGTCCAAGTTTGTCCTGGTATTGGACAATGTGTTTCCAAGCAGCAATAGTCTGACCAACAGTGATGGTGTCAGGAAACACCTCATCAAAGTTGGCTGGTAGGTCCAGATCCTTATACTGAGGTTGCACCAACACTTCAGCCAACCTGCATGAGGAATAAGTAGTTGCTGTCAACTAGTAATATTAGATGAGAATAGAACACTTGCATGCTAGATAGGTAGATTATTAGCATAACCCACAGTACACTGTTGCTACAAAGTCAACAGCAACCACCTAAACAATGATCAATAGTATAGAAGGATCACATACGACTGAGGAGAATAAAATTGACTCCTCAACAAAACAGTTCTATGTATGTATGCTTCAACACTTGCTTATCTAAACATTCAAACATTTACTGTATTCATTTAAACTTGTGAATCCTTTACAGAAAATAAAAAATTATATTAATTAATTAATTAATTAAACTCACGTCCAATCGTCTTTAAGGTATCTCATAGAAGTCTCCACAAATTCATAGAGAGCACCCAGCAGTTTTCTCAAATCAAAAGCACTCAAACTTTTATCAAGAGCATTTTCTTCATCTTTATGCAATTTCTTCAGGTAATTTTCATGTATTTGTGTATCAAAAGGTTCCTACAAAGGAAAAGTAGAACAAAAGAAGGAAAAAAAAAGGGAGGGGGGGGGGGGGGGGGAGAGAACAACACCACAAATAAACAAGAATCCCTACAGATGTAAATGTACTAAAGATAAGATATGTTCATGATTGAAGACAGTTTTTTTTTTCCTCATTGACTAGTGCTGTCACTTGATTTGCAAAAATGAAAAGTCTGTGTTTATGGGAACTACACTATTGCCATTGTGGACATTAAACTAATAAAGACATTTTCTTTCTGACCTGTTTACGTAGCCAAGTAAGTCTTGCCAACTCAACAGACAGGGTTTCCCAGAGTGATAAAATATGCTGAAGTTGACAATATTCTTGAGCCTATATAATAAAATGTATTCTTAAAAATATATTTTAGAGACATAATAAAAGCAAAAGAGAACAAACAAACAAATTAACAGACCTTCCTGCTAAATGATTGTTTGGGTATCTTGAGAACTTTCCCAATATAATCTCCAAGAGGCTTATTAGGCTTTCCTCCACCAGAGGAAAGAAAACCGAGTACCACATCAATGACATCAAGGTTTGCTCGTAGAGCATCTGGAGTATGTAGCTCAGCGAGAATCTCTTTCTGCACCCGACGATCCAGTCTTACCTATAATATATAAATAATACAGAGCATGCGTGATTGTAGATTAAAGCTAACATTAACAAGAGAAGCATAGAAAATTTGTGTGAAAGTAACTCGATTACATTGGTTTTTGTTGGTTCAATATTTAATTTATCATGAAGAAAAATGCTGTATCTTGAAATTTGTGAATATTTGTAACATTTGTTTTACAATACCTGCAAGTAGCAGCAAGCAGCATTATAAATGTTTCTCTTAACAACTAAATAAATTGTGTATTCTGAAGTAAACATCACTACATTAAGTATTCATGCACTGGTTCATTTTAGATTTTCTAATATTTGCTGGCCTGCCTATTAAAATTAAACAAACATCTTTGAAATCTCTCGTTCAGTACCACCAGTCATTCTCCATCCACTCATTCCTTTAAAAAAAAATACACTTGCTTATTCCTCTCTAAAAGTGACCACGCCCATGAAAACTATTGAGCACATATTTGGCACTAAAAAAAGTTCAATCTTACCACTCTTTGATACTATTATAACTGACTTGTTCCTAGGTGGGAATGGATACTACATCATATATTGGGATTTTCAAATTATAAATAGGACCAACTTGGTTGTTATGAAATATAATTAATAGACATTTTTTAACATGAAAGTACAGTACAATCATGGTCATAGTTCCAACGAACGTAAAAAAATTCACCTGGTCTTTCACTCTGCTCCGCACAGCGTCAAAAGTGACAGTAGTGTGATTGTCAGAACTGTACACCACCTGAGGAATGTCGGACAAGATCATGGGCTTGCCATAAATGAACTTGTCCAAGATGTGCTTCTGCAGTGAATGGTGGTTGTAGGTGATGCTGTGAGCCTCTCCCACAGTGAGGGAGTAGTGGCAGTGTGACAGAACCACAGACACAATCTGATCTTCATAGTCCAGCAGGTGGCAGCGGTGGATATGAGTGATGGGAACATTATTCTTCAACCATTTTAGTTGACTGCAGGTGCACGAATACACATTGGCGCACACAAATACACATATAAACACCATAAAACTCAAGACAACTTTCCATATCATAAGATAAATTGAATAATAAAATAAACAGTCAATGCATGGACATCCAAATACCACACAATTGTAAGATTCATCGCTGACCTTTCATCGCCCCCAACCATAAAGTCACGGCATTTCTCAATGAAGTTGTTGTGGGTGAGAGTAAGATAATCCACAAGAGATGTTGTACAAACACCTGCACCACTGGTAGTGGGGATGAGGTACTCCAGTGGAGTGTCCATAGTAATGGCAGGCAAGTACAGACGTTCCTCCACAGGCATTCGACCTGAGGTTTACGAGACACAATTGAATGACAAAAGCATTAATGAAAGCTTATATTTAAAATAAGAAATTATAATTGCCTGAAACTTCTATGTTAATTCTATATTCAATATTAGTTGCATCTTGTCAACTTGTGAGTTCAACCGTACATGGTACCTAGCAGGACTCTAGTTTATTAGTGACAATAATGGGAGGACTAGGATGAGTAAGAAAAAACAGAGCTACTTCTCAAGTGGAGCTAACATAGTAGGAGGTGGCTGAACACATGCCTGGATGAGCAAAGCCATACACACAGATTTGTTGTCTTCCATTACTTAGAGTTTTGTCACTATCAGTCAGCTGTACATGCAGAAGATTGCACCATTCAATTGATTTTAGAAAGTAAGCATTCAATGAAGGAAGGAATTTAAAATGACAAGTAAATTTAACAAAATCACCCTCATCCTTTCAGTCCACTCACTCTTTGAGTCCACTCACCATGTGTCTTTAGGTCTTCACCCACTAAGGCCCACGCCTTTTGCAAGCTCTCCACCCACAGTTTGTATTCATTCCTATAATTTTCTGTAACATTATCCATGCTGATAAATCACTGCTGTAGAACCACAAAAAAATTGTTTAAATCATTTACCATTCTGCATATGTCCTAGGAAATCTCCTACTGTCAAATTTACAGCATCTTTCCTGTCACGGCGATAATTAAAGCTGTCGTACAGATATCGTTGAAGATTTACAATGTGTGGAAGGTACTGAGTGGCTCGCAACTTTGGCTCCTAAGCATTGTAAAAGAAACAAATAAATAATATGTTAGTAGAGGTACACAACAGGGGGAGTGGAGGAAATGGCAAGAAAGAAATCAACACATCTTCTTGAATGGTGTGACATAGTTTTATATTGCAAAGGCCTAATGGATATGTTCTTATAATTCAGGGAAATATTCATCAAAATTTTTAAAAAAAACCTAAACATTTGAGCGTAGACAATATGATAATCTAAAAATTGTGTTCCATGGCGTTCACATCACATGACAATTATAAAAATAGTGATTATTCCTCCTTCACAGTCGCCCTCATGTCAGTGGTTTACAAGAATTACTCAGCAGATAAACATAAAATTAGGAACTGAATAGGTCACACAAAAAAAAGAAGAAAGCAACACTCATGTGTAAGCTTGGTACAGCATAGAACAAGTATTAATTCTGTCTCAACCTTACCACACTTAAGAATTCATGAAGAATTGGATACTTCTTTTTGAGAGTGTTCCCTTGTAGAGTGCATCCTAAATGCTCCAGAGACACCCTCTCCCTGATTGTCCAGAGGTGAGGAGCCATGCTATCACTGCTCACCTTCTCCCTCTCATACACCAAGTTGAGCAATTGGTCATGGTCTGTACCACAGCAAGTGAACCACAGAATAGGACAAGGATAAAAGCTGCTTACTAAAGGGAATCATGGCACATAGTAATGACAACTACTACAACATTGACACAATGCTATATCCCATATAGAATACCTAACTATTCACTATTCACTGTGGATTCACATGAAAAGCACGACTATGGAATATATATATATATGATCACATTAACACTATATAGTTTACGTTTACTTGCAATTAATTAATAGAGAGAGAATATAGTCTAAAAATCAATTAAGGTTCACTGTATGCAAGATAACAGACCAGATATTCCATGGGAGCATACCAAAGTGCAGTGATTATCAGTGCTCATGTTCGGTTCTAGAATTAGTTATTACGTGACATATCCACAGCAGTCATATGTCACTGCCTCATTTCTCTCTCTTCAAAAACAGGATAAATTGATATAATCAGCATTAAAATATTGTCTATGAAAAGGTGTCAATTAATTATGTAAGTTGATAAAGTTTGAGTAACTCAACCTGCACTATCATGAAAGTGTCTGGTTTGATGTGATGTCTAATATGAACTTAGTGACTCTTAAGCCATGCCAGTTTGAATGATCAACTTTAAAAAAAAGATTAAGATATTGAAAAGATGAAATTGAAAGAGAAACAAGACTGGAAATTTCCAGCCAAAAACCGGCTTACTTGTGATTTAATGTTTTGACTTCATAATGACTTCATCGTGGATAAAAAAAGAACGAAAGCAAAACAAAAATGAAAAAAAAAAAAAAAAACCAAAAAAAAACTCACATACAAAAAAACAAAACAAAAAACAAAAACCCACATACAAAAAAAAAACAACTCAATCATGACTAGGAGTTGAACTAGTGACCTTAGCAATGGTGGTTGGAGGAAGTTTCATACGAACAACAAGATTTCTAAGAAACTAACATTTAGACCCTGTGAATTTGTAAAAGTAGGTGGATATAAAAAAAGTTTTCCCATAAAATGCTACAAAATTAGAGAAAGGGAAATGAAGTGACCAGTTCTATAGTCACCTTTACAGGTGATATGTAATCTTATGTAACATTGCATATTACCCCTTAGTGTGATTATAGAACTAGTCACCTCATTTCCATTTCCCCAATACTGCAGTATGTTCAGCTATTTATAGTGGGTATACTCAATTACTATGATTGCAATCTAAATGATCATGGAAAACTAACCAATACCTTGTTGTTTATCAACAATTTGTTGCATGGCATTTCCAAGGGTTTGGTGTAGATTGTTAAGCACTGGCTGAATGTAGTGAGCATTGAACACTTCCTCCCATTCAAGGCGAGCATTCTTGTCTGTCAGAGTGCTAATTGCATCTGCTATAGAAAAAAAAGGAAGAAAATTTGAAATAAAGGTGAGCAAGGCAGCGAGTATAAACGGTATAATAAATAATGCTAATTAATGCAGGGTGGGAAATAAGGATAGTGTACCATTTGAGGGTGGTTCCATGGTTAGGATATTCTTAAGACAAAGATGGACAAGAACAGCAGCAACATCTTCGTTCCTGCCAATAGTGGCCGAGAGCTGTTGTATGTCCTTTTGTAGATGACTCCAGAAAAACTCAGGAAGGTGGTCAGGGTGAACATGTGGGTGCACCAATCCTGCCAAGTCAGCAATGCAGTCCGTGTGGTGGCATGCACACCAGATTAGTGCAGAATGCATGATGGCTCTGACAATACAGACAGCTGGAGGAGAGAGAGTCCGCTCAGGCGCCACGACACCAGTCCTTAACCAAGCATCACCCAAGACATGTCCTGTCTGGGTAGCATCATTGCTGAAACAGTATCAAATAGTAAGTTGTGATTGTGACATCATTATGAAGATGTCAAAACTACTACATCATAATATCAAGTGTACTGAGAGAGATAGCTTACACCCTAGCGTCTTTATTGCCCGTCTGCAATTTGTAATTACTTCCACCAATACCTTGACGGCAAACATTACAAGTACTCTGCACAACAGGACGTCCACACTAGAGTATGCATGGCAGAAAATATACGCTAAAAATTGACATCTTTTTAACTGAAAATAACATTAGAATGACTTATCAACATTGCAAACTTGCCTCTCCCACAAAGTAGTGATGACCATTAGGACATGCTGCAGTATAATTGAATATAACACAGTATAGTAAATTTAGCTCAATGACTTCAAAAATAGTATTATCCAATCAATAGGTCTTACTATAGAAACGTCCTCCAGCTTTTCGTACTTCATATAAATCATCTTGGGGCATGGTTGGAAGAAACCAATTCTAAATAGAGAATTGAAAATTATTCAAGTAAAGTTAAGATGGAGAAATTTTAGACAATGAAAAAGTGAGTAAAAGTCATTCTTTGTACTAAAGAAGTATATTTGTGTATTGATATGGTTATTGTACTTCACTTTTATTGTAACTACTTTCATATTGCTGACCCAATAAAATAAAAATTAAAAAAAAAAAAAAAAATTCCATGACCAAAAAATAATGTAATGTTTTATGTACTAGTATGGTTATTATACTTCACTTTACCATACATATTTTTATATTGCTAACTAACTTTTTTTTATATTACCACAAAATATGATCCAAAATCATATATTGGTATTAAAGAAAGAAAAGTAATCACAATGAAAATTAGGGCTTAGTATAGACCACTTTGAACTGTACCATTATACTGGCATCATCAACTCAACAACAGCACAAGTCAACCAGATATGCACTCCACTGCCTATTAGCAATCTCCAAAACTAAATATGACCAAAATGGCAAAAAAAATATTATTGCCAAACCTAAGAAAAAATAAAAAGAATTCGCTTTGAACTTCTACATCTCTCAGTTAACTTAAAACTTCACACACAACTCCACCATACATATGTCTGGACTGTACATAAAATCATACCAAGTCAGTATGAGAAGATTGAGGTTATTTCTGATACTACTCAGACACATAAAAAGAGTAGGGACAATGCAGCACAAGTCAGGAACAAGAGGCACAAGAAAACGGTACAAACTTCAAAATTCTTTATTCATTGTCATTCTACGAAATTTCATTATCCTGAGTGATGCAGGCATGTATTCAAGTATAATAATGTAATTAACAATTTGTTTGCATGTCTGTCTGTCTGTCTGTCAGTTTTGTACTCTAATTCCTCCCAAACCGCAGGAAGAATCTTCACACCACTTTGAGAGATTAATTAAGGCACCTCACTGCATGTCGTCGCAAAAGTTTCGTCCACATTGGGTGGTTGTGGGTGTGGTTTTGCCAATGGATATGGTTTGGTGACATGGAATATCTTAACTATACCTGCAATTTGGCATGTTTATTAATTCCATCATGTTTGTTTGATTAATGAGTTTAGTGTCGATAATTCCTACGTTACACAAAAACAATATTTGTTACTACAGGTGACACTAACTACTAGATATGCATTTCATAAAATTTACTTTAGAAATACACCACCCCCTTTATAAGACATTAAGCAAACTGAACAAATTTGTAATTGCCGGAAGCTGACCATAACACCACCCACAAGTCGGATTTTTTAAAAATTTTATTATAATAAAACAAAATGTAAATACATCAACCAACTTACAGTGAGGACCATTGGATTGGTAATCATGTTTAAAAATGGTAACAGAATTGCTCTTCGGCTGTTGCAACTTAGGACAGAGAAAGTATGCACCACAATCGCACCAATAATCTTGCACTGGGATGGTAGCTCAGGGCTAATTCTCATCTGTGCCAAAACACCGCCTTGCTTGTTGGTCAGGTAACGGCGTGCAGTTTGCAGCATGAGAGGAGAGAAGGACTTCACATTGCGGAAAAGTTCATCAAATGCTTCTCGTAACTGTGATAATACATTATGATAATGGCATCACCTAATGAAAACCAATACACTTGCATCATCATCCAAAGGTAACTTTGCTGGTTTGGAGTAGCCCATTGTTATACGTTGGTAAATAGCTAGCAGAAAAACTGCAGCTTCAGTGATGTCCAGATCCTGAAAATTGATTAAATCATGCAACAATAAAAATCTGCCATTCCATAAGAAATATATATATATATATATACCAGAGTGGTCTCATCGAGTGTGTCTATGTGCTTAGAATGGTGAGCATCATCAATAGCTTCCACTAATTCTACATATCCCGAGGCCTCATACATCACAAAGGGGTCAATTTCTTTGTCCTACATTAACAACAAAATTTAAATTAAAAAAAAAAATAATAATGCAAGAGAAAATATAAATATTAAATGGATGCTGTGCATATGAAACTCAAATTAATATATATGAAAAGTATGAGCTTAGATTACAAACCAGTTGAACAGTATCCACCACACTTCTCTGCACACCACATACCGGATCTATTGTGCTGAGTTCTTCAGGAATAATCCAACTGAGGATGTTAGAGATTTGCTTCAAACAGGAGAAACCAAACTTCCATACCAAAAGTTTAACCAAGTAGATTCCAGGCCCCCAAACATTAGTACCACAAGAGAAATCTGTTGTATTAATGGAACTGTTGGTACAAATATCTCTGGTATATTCACGTATGTCAAACATTGACTGTGACATAGAATCAGATGTCTGTTGGCCACAATAGAGTGAGTTTAGAATGACAGCTACCTCCCGAAGACAGAACCTGACAGCTGCAACAGACTCAAGGTAGGCAATATTAACAACGTGATTATCTTCGTATTCACATAGGACCTGGTGTGAATGCTTGAGCAGTTCAATGATGCCCTGAATTCTGTTGTCCAGGGGCTTACTTGAGTAGTCTTTATGTATTGCATCCTATTAATGGAGAATACAATTTGAAATGAACCTGGAATTGATTGCATGGCTATGGACATTACCTCAAAACATTGTATGCACAGGAGGCATAAGTTGTTCTCAAGACCTTGCGAGAGAGTTTGTTGAGAAATTTTGAAGTAGTCTTCAAGGTACACTTTTACATCTGCAGAGCTACAAGTATGTGTGTTCTAAAATTTAATTCTGGTCGATTAAGTAGATGTGATAAAGTCTTACTTGAAATGCAGCAGCAGTTGAAGAAGTGGAGAACGAATAGTTGGAGTTTTATCAGTCTTTCCATCTGTGAAAGGAGTGAGATCCCTTGTCTGATCATCTGTAAAGATAATCTCCATGAGCATTTTGATAAGCTCTTTCTCAGGAGGACTGTCTTGACCAAAGCAAAGACTAGAAATCACCTCCATGAAGTAATTACAACAATCACGTTGAAATTTTTTCATTTTATCTTTATTAACCAACCTGGAGGTAAAAATAATAAAGAAAAGGTATTAACAATAATAGTTATGATTAAAAAAAAGAAGGAAAAAAAAGGAAACACTATTGTGATGATGACAAATGTAACAACTAAACATTTCAATTTATTGTAATCATTGTCTTACTTCTTTTTCTTCACTTCTTTGATAGTGTGGTTTAAGTGTTTCTTGACAGTAGTGAGACTACCTGCCTTCTGAAAGTCTGCTCCACTTTTAAGAAACTGAAAGGAGTGAAAAGTAACAATGATATTAATTTCCTTAAAAGGAGAGAAATTTTGGACTAAACTTACAATTTGAAGTCTCCTGAGGTATGCAATAGGCACCTCCCGGTGGTTCAATAAGATATGCTCCGTAAACAGCTGCATAGTCCTCACAGCTTCCCATGTTAGTCTACATCAGCAAAATTAAGTAACAAATGAATATATTTAACATACGAGAAATTATTGAAGTAAAATGATTTAAAATACCTTGACTTGTTCCGGAGTGAAAACTGAGAAGGGATGCTGAGAATAGACACAATAATGTTTTGTGATGAATGGATGTCATGTAGCCAAGGGATGAGATTAACTTCTTCATCATCACGTTTCATTTGTAAACATAAGCCATTCAGAGCTTTGTCAACAGCACAGAGATGAAGAATCTGTTATTCAAGCAACATCAACATTCAGATATACATGGGAAATATCAATCAAGCTGTGTCCTCATCATTCAATGAACACTATAAATTTCTACATTATTGTGTAAGAAAAGTGTCATCTTGATGATGTCATAAATAAAGAGACAGAAAAATTTAGGTCAAACATAGGTAATAAATTACCATAGCTTGCTCTTATTTCATTGCTTTACATCTTTAAGTGGAGTTACACACAGTTAGCTATCTTTTCCAATATGCTTGGGCCTGCAGGGTCTAAATTTTAGGGATTGATAGGTCATCCAAGGATGAATTAATGCAAAGTTTGGTGAAAATTGGAGTAAAAGTCTGCACATAGGTCTATGCTGTTGTTATTTTTCGCCCCAAATTTCCTTGCCGGAAAGGTGGAGGGGGGGGGGGTTTCAATTTCATAAATGAGTGTAAACATCAAGCTACATTAGGAGTGTTATAATCCATTATGTAAACACACTCTAATCAAGGTCAGCAAAAGTATGCCGAAATCCCATTTATTTCACTTTTCCTTTTCTTTTTTTAAGCTCTGTAGGCCCAAGAATCAAGGAAGATATAGCATATGTAGGGCTGGTACTTCACTAGTAGTATGTAAACACTAAAATAATTGTTTAATAAGAGAATATGAGTATTTAAGCAATAAACATGCAGTGCAACTCCAGGTATGGTCATGAATTAAGGGAGCAAATTGCTTAAATAAGAACATTGGCACAATTATGATACATGCAGTACCTAATAGCAAACTAAATAGCAAATTTATACCAATAACAAAAAAACAACAACAAAAAAGGAGAAAAAAGAAACTTTTCTCAAGTATGCAAAAAAATTTTTTATATTGTCAATTTTTGAAAGATTCGTCTTATTTCATTTGGTGTGAATAATCACCATAGTTTTAACTCATAAACCACTCCATGGTCATGCTAATATTTTAAGATTGCAAGTGGAAATGAAATTTCACCATTTAATAGATCAGAATGGCACCCAGCAATTCAAAAACAAAACTGTCACACAATGGCACACAGATATACAACATACCATCTCAGATTTCTCTCTGACTTCCTCGATTCTGATGTTGAGCATAGATCTGGGACTATGTGCCGTGAGTAGGCCAAACCACATCACCTGAACCTGATTCTGTTGATACACCAGGTGGAGAGATGCTACACGACCAATCAGAGTGACATTCCCATCGATACTACAAAAGTTGTCTCCATGAAGTAAAGCATTCAGAGCCTCTGCTATGAGCTGAAGCATTGGCATTAACAGAGCATTATCATACACTAATCACACATGTCAGGGTTTGCTCAACTAACCTCATATTCCCTGGATTCACATTCACCATCACTCTGTGTGCACATGTGCACAATCCGCACAAAATCATGGAGATACTTGGTGTAGAATTCTTCAGTGCTATTCTGGTCAACTGTTAGCATGACTTCACCCACTGGTGTCTGTTTGACAGACTCACACAGCAGATCCCACAGCACAGTATTAGAACCTACATAAATTTATATTATATTTTCCCCCTCTCATTTCTTCATTATTCCAGAAAAGACTACATGGCATAATCATAATGCACACATGCAATAGTAAGTACTCTCCACATAGCAACCACCTATTATACATACACATTTGGTGGTTGCTGAGAAAAATGCACAATTCTGGAATCTTATTGTAAAGGTATGAATATATTTTAGCTAACACATAAAATTTAGAAGCACTGCCAAAAAGAATAAATACTCGTGGAACTAAAATACAAGATGCACCAGGTTCCAGCTTGCTAAGTAGACCTACAGATGATCATAAAGTAATGCATGGATTTTTTTCTTCTGCTGTTAATTTTGTTTTCAGATTAGTAGTTTTAATTAAGTAAGCCTAAACTGAGTAAGATGGTGAAGAGTGAATAATTGCTTAGCCTAAATAATTTTTCTAACTATATAGGAAATAAATAATACTTTACTCCACACACCTTGGTTTCATCATAATCAAAACAAAGCAAAACATATATATCAGCTAACAAAAGAAAACTGTAAAAAGTAGAAAGAAAAACTAATTATTAACAATCTCAAAGGCATACCAGCAGAACCTTTGACTTTATCCCATAGACTGTGAACAGTCTGATATATTATCCATGAAAATGGAAGCTTGCACATAAACTCAGATCCAGCTTTTCTGGCACCAATGCCAGGCAAATGGTCTCTTCCATCCACAAAGTGAGTGAATTTAAACTGCATGATTCGCGAATTAGAGAACATTCTTAACCAAAACTGAGAGAGAGGAGTGTTAGTATTGCTTGAATCCATCAGATTAAGGTTGAAGTTTTGGTCAATCACAGTTAGAATTTCAGCAAAGATGTGTACCAACACTTGATCCACTTTTCTTGAGAGGGTGTTGCATAGAGTTCCCCCGTGTAAGAGGTTTTTATTGTCCATGGACTCTTTTACCACCCAATTTTTTTCATCCCCAAACTCTTCTTCTCTCTCTTGAAGGAGGTTGTGGATGTGTTTGATTAGAACGCCATGAAACTGTGTGTCATCTATAAAAAAAATTAAATATATCAACACCATTTTAATTAAGTATGGAGCAATTAATAGAATATATGCATACCCAGAGCATGAGGCATATCCTTTGGTAGCAGGTGGACTAATAGTTGAACTCTCTTGGTACACCTTTTTGTGTGGAAATCCTTCAGTTTTGAAGCAGCTGGCAGAATGCAGCTGTATAACCTTCCAAACAATGGTCGCCTAGTGTGTACTTGGTTTTCTTTGGGAGAAAAAGAGTATGGATAGGAACTGCACTGTTTGGTCTCATCCACCACAGGCAAAACTTGAGAGCACTCTTCAGGTGGCGAAAGTTGCTGAGGTGGCAAAAATTCCATATCATTAGTTTCAATTGGTTCAGCGGTACATATTTTTGATTGCCTATCTGCAAGAGTAGACATGTTAATAGGATACTCAGTTGCAACATGTTCTTTATCATAATCATCCAGTTCCATGTCTTCCATGGATACCTCCACTGCTGGTAGTTCAGATGCAGGGTTCTTCATTTCTTCACTATGGATTTCACTTTCAAGGTGAGTAAAGGATTCTTTTTGATTAACTTTACTTTCATTTTGAAATGACATTTCATCAATTGATGAAGCACTTGTCCCACCAATAAAGAGGGTACTGATGGGAATTCCAATAGCTTCATATGGGGTAATCCTGTTGTTAGTGGATGGGTTCAGATCATCAATGTGTGCAGATATCCATGGGTCTCCTTGGAAGCCGACCAAGGAACTGGACACTTGACGTGGAAGATGAATAATGAATAATACATGCGTGATCTGGTCAGCATCTCCATTTGCCCTGAGGTCATATATACGGTTCCGAGCACATGCGATGAGGTCTCCATTCAAATGTCCAGAATCACACTGTATCACTATAAGACGGTTTTGGGAAACTTCTCCAACACTTTTCTTGAAAGTTGGACTAACAGTGGAATGTGGTCATAGTGGAACAGAAAAATTAAAACATACATACAAAAACATTCGAACAAAGTACAATAAATTAATGAGTAATATTATTTCACTCACCTGATTCTATTGGAGAAATCAAGTTCAGTATCAAATGCATGGAGTGAAAAGTGACATCCTTCGATATTAACAGCACTACTGATGTCCTCCAGGTCACGATTGGAGAGAAGGTGACTATGGGTTGTCACCTGAATATTTACATAAAAGATTAGATATAACTCATTAGGAGAATAAGCCATATGCCAGTTCACTAAAGGATACATACCGCATTGGTGAAAATAAACCACACTTAACACGACAATATGGCACACTCGAATGAGTTAGAAAAAAAAAATCAATATAATTTCAGACTGAATAAAAACAAGCATGGACTGTGTAACATTTCACAGCTATTGTTAAGTGTCCCCATTTTTCAAAGTACTGGCCGGTAGACTCGCTTCGCTCGTCACCTAATCTTTTATGTAAATATTCAGGTGACAACCCATAGTCACCTTCTTTCCAATCGTGACTAAACTCAAAATTGTATGTATGTGCTTATCTAACTCCCTTTAGAAAAATTATAAGAGCAAGTTGCATAGTAGAGGGCTTGGCATGCAAACGAAGTTTGAAAGCTGTATGATCTGCCTTTGCTAAATCCTCAAAATTGTATTATATACCAACCTATGTGTCTGCACTATCAAACCCTTGAACATAGAGACCTCAAACTTTACTTGCATATATAACTAGACCGGGGAAGTAACTTGGGCAATGTTTAAACCCCACTATGGGAATGTGGGGCCTCCAGACATGAAAAACGGAAGATTTTGTGGCTGTGGTAAATTTATTCCTGACCAAAAATGGGTCAAAACTTCACAAAATGCTAATTATCTCAAATCCAAAACAAACTCTTGGAACTACAGACCTATAACTTGATATGCATACACAACTTGATTCTGGGAGTATCATGGACTGAGTCCCATCTGGACACTGGTATGTAATGCAACTTGCTGCTGGTGGGCGGGCAGGGGTGGGTACGTTTGTGCATGTGTTCGTTCTTTTGTGCTTCGTTTTTGCTTCGTTTGTGTGTGCATCAATTTTTAGTTCCTAGGCCAAATATTCTATGTACTAGAATATTGGGACCTAGGGACCTAAAATTGATGCACACACAAATGAAGCACAAAAGAACGAACACACGCACAAACGTACCCACCCCTGCCCTCCCACCAGCAGCAAATTCATCTAGTATGTGAATGCTTGGGTGTTCTCATTTAACAATAGTTTTCTAATCATTTTTAAAAAGTTAGAACCATGTCAGAATTTGAAGGCAAAAGAGGAGAAAATAAGGAAGGAAATTAGTGAGTAATCTGGTCAATGTTAGAATCCCAGTGAGGCAATCTTTCAGCTGCAGGACCTCAAAAAATGGGTATTTTTTGCATGCTTTAGTATACTTCATCCAGCTTGAGTGAACACTAACTGTATTACAAACCACACATGTAATCGATCTCACAAAAACCGATTAAAAACCTTGGCTCAGTGATAAAAGCTCAGGTCTCTCAGCTCAAATCTGTGGTTCAAAACTGGACTAGGTTTATTATTTTTTTCCTTTTGTTTTTCTCCCTTTTCATTTCCTTCCTTATTCTTGGTAGGAGGGTGGTGTGGTCAAGTGTGACCCAGCCTATACCCAAGAGTTGTACAAGCATACTTCTGCATTTTCAGCTTCACAAACCTACAGGAAGAGGTTTGAATAGGAATAATTACACTGAGTAGAGTATCCAATCAAATGTAATTCAAGCTTCTTCATTTACCAAAATATTATCGAAAAACTCATGACTCAAGACCAGTTTTACCAGATGGTTCCATCTCAAAATTACTACTTTTATCACTACTTATTGTCAACTATAAAAAAAAATCACTACAAAAATACTAACAGATTATATTTAGCATTCAAAACACACATTACTAATGTATATTTGAACATATTACAGCTTCTCCTTCAGATCACAGGTCTAATCTTTGCTTATGTGCCTGTCCACATTCTAAATTTTAAGTTGAACAATTTTAGCATATAAGAGCTGAACTACTGGAATGGAAGTTCCCCATTGGATCCTTCTAAGAATGTTTTTTTTTTTTTAAAGATCCTTGTATGAATGTTTTTTTAATAATGGAAAATTTGAATTCCTTTATCCCCCAAGATGGTGATACTTTAAAAAAATATTTTTTTTTTTGGTAAAAACACTTACTTAGTAGACACACAAGGATCATGCCCGCAAAGTTTTAGCTGTGCAGGTTTAAGGGTTTGGTAGAACTGTTCCTTTACCACTGTGGCCTGTAGCTCCATTATTTTCTCTGGCACTAGGCGGTGAACTCGCTTTGATTGTCATCGGAGTGTCAAACACACATTACCATACCCAAAATTGTATGTACGTGTTTATTAATTCCCTCTACCTAAATTCTAAGAGTAAGTGGCATAGTAGAGGGCTTGGCATGTAAACAAAGTTTAGAAGGTATAAACCAACAAAATTGTGGCTAATGCACTGCCAAACCGTTGAACATAGAAAGCTTAAATTTTGCCCGCTTGGGCAATGTTAAACCCCATGATAGGAATGTGGGATCCTCCAGACACGAATAACTGAATATTAAGTGGGTGTGGTAAGTTTATTCTTGATCAAAACATTGTCACATTTACACTAAATGCTAATTATCTCTATTGAAACTATCTTTAGCAAAATTTTAAGAAAATGGGCATTAACCTTGCCACTACTCCTATCCTCATGCCAAATTTTATCTACCTTCAACCTCAGGAAGAACCTTTTTAATTGGAGGAACATATTTAGTATTATGGACGGATGGACATACGCTTCCTTTTTTATATAGGAAATTAAAAATTTTAAATTAAATAGAAAAAATGAGGAAGAAAAAAAAACATACCTATATATTGTAACAGGATTATCAAGTGATTTTGATTATGAAAAAAAAAATGTTTTTTTTAATTAAAAAAAAATATATATATATATATATATATATATATATTATATATATATGCACAAATGCATACACACAGCTATAATATGATTCAGTTACACTTTAACTCAAGTAAAGTATTATTAAGGTTGTACACATCAAAACATGCATGCATAAATGGAAATTGAGGCCAACAGTTTTTCAATCATTAAGACTAAAACGTGGACTACTACTCATAAATATCTGAGGGCAACAGTTTTTCAATCATGAAGACTATAAAGTGGACCACTACTCATAACATTCGTAGATTCAACAAACTGTGTGCTTCAAGTCAATAGCAAACCTTGTTATAACTGGTCATCTATATGCAGGTCCAGCTCTCTCTCTCTCTCAACCCATGATTTAAGGTCAATACGGCTCCATCAATTTATGAAGAGATGGCTTTGTCAGATTAAATTATTGATATTAAATTTTAAAGAAAAGATTATTTTGTTTATGTTGTTATTTTATGTGTCAAAATATCAAATAAAAGTATGCTGTTCAATATATAACCATTTTCCGCATATAAATATTTTCTTGATACTTCCACATAAACACACACACATCCAAAATATATTTTTTTAAATTAGAACAACTTGAGAAACATGATTTGTTTCAGACAATTGTACACACACTAACACCAATAAGAACGTTGAAGGTATGAGAACACAAATAGAAACACAAAAAGAAATTAATATACCTGCATGAGTAGTCCTGCATTATAACTGGATTCTTGTAGATGGTAGTCCAAAAAATCTTCCACAGATGTATGATGTTGCAACCTGAAATATATATTTCTAATCACTCTTCCTTCCTCTTCATTTAGTGAACTCTCCTCCATTCTAATAATTGCATCTGGAGAAGCTGTCTGCAGCAATAAGAATTTGCTGAGCTCAAGAACCTAAAATGGAGAAAGAAAAAAAGAGACAAAAATCAATTTTAAAGTTAAAAATTAATCTCTACCAAAAATATTTTCTATACATATATATAGGCTAAAAATCGATTCTGCCACAATTACAACTCACTAATATAACAGGTATGAAACTAAGAAAAATAAGGAATTATTGCCATAATTAATATTCGATATTGTTGCTCTTCAATAAATAATTCTTATGAACATAAGAACAGAAAGAGAAGTAGTCGGTCACGCCTACTTTCTCCAGTAGCTACAGGTCAGGGTAAAGTATTATACCAAGAACAATAAATAGTGGTAAATATTACCTGATATTACACACATAATAACGATTTCTTCAATATCTTAAGCATCATATATCAGAAAATGCATGTATAAAAAATTACAGTAAGTAACAGAACATTGCATAATACTTAGTAATAATTATGAAAAGTACAGAAGATATGAAGGGGCAAAAAAGAATGAATAGAGTTCACTTCAACAAAGCGTAATAAGCAAGGAAACAATCAGACAATATCTTCAGCTCAGCTGATTATGAGATAACCAATAAAATGGTCAGGCATATGCAGTAAATAAAAAGATAGTCCAGGAAGTGACATACCTGTATAAGCTTTTTAAATTAACATGTTGGATATGATAAATGTATTCGACCTACTTCATCTATATTCACAGGCCGAGACACACAAATGGCAATGTATGTATGGTTAGACAGATAAACACTCTAACAGATAACATTATCTGTGATAATCTGTGATAATCTTATAGAAGAATCACTTTTTATGAGATAAAGAAGAAAATTGAACTTTAGAAATGTTAATATCAGGGATAAACCTTGCAAATCCCAATAAAATGTATAGCTAAGTGTCTTAAAGCAAACTATTGAAAAAGTATATGCCACTGATTATTCAATTATTCCTTCATTTTTCCATAATACGATATCTGAATATTGAGCTATTATTGGTGGAGTGGTGTCATAGCACATACTCGCATTTCGCGACATACATTCTTTGTGGGAACAGGCATCTGACACACAATGACCATCTTAATTCCCATATAATGTCAGTGATCTCACAATAAAAGTATGGAGCAGTGTTAACCTGTATAAAGCCCTGACCACACTGCACACTAAAACCAGTTTCACCCATGTCTGGAACAAGTTCCACACGTCCACACACACCCAGTTTCATCCCAACGAGTTTCACCAGGTTTCACCTGAAACCTTCAGAAGAGTAGGCTTCAAACAGCTCAGATGAATTTCACATTCCTGTGGCATTATTGCTGATGTGCGCTATAAGGAGTTTACTACAAAGCTCTTTCCCTCCTCTCTATCTTCCACTTGTGCAATGATATTGCAGAGAAAGAGAGAGACAGAAAGAAGTAACACTTGAGAAAATAAATACCCCGTTACTATACAAGGTAAAGTAAAACCAATTAATTAGCCCAGCCAATTATTCTTCTGACACAGGTAATGTGGAGCAGGTTCAGTACTATGCCAGTGTGGACGCAAGTTAACGTTAGTAACCAGATGTGGCTGGAGAGAGGTACAAACTCGTTTGTAGTATGGACAGGGCTTTAGTGAGGCAACATGCCTAAAAAAAGTATGCATAAGATTATAAAACCTATTTTCAAGGGTACAGCCAAACTGAGTTACAGAGTAAACAATAGTTTGTATAAATTCAAACATGTAACAGAAAGTTAGTGAGAGTATTAAAGCATTATTGTCTGTTAATAATGTTTAGTACAGAAGAGTATTCGTAAGGATGAAAGACAATTTTCCAAGTTACTCCAGGACTAATACTTTTTCACATTTTTATATAAGGGGAGGAAAAAGTGAACTAAATTAAATAACACTTTCGTACACACTCATAATTAAAGTAACTTGAATTAATTTGTTTATAGTTTGACAAGTCACTGTATATGTGCAAATGTATTCAATGAGTCAATAATGTTTATTGTTCATAAAGTGCATCCCAACATAATTCTAAGTAAACTTACAGCATGTTTCCATGATGATTCTTCATTGGATTCACTGTCATGCATCAAGTGGTATTTACCAAGAAGAGTGAACCATTTCTGTTGAGCTGACTGAGAGGAAACACTGGAGTCCTTCACACCACAACAGGCTGCACGCAGTTGATTAGTAGCTTGAAATATAACTGCAGCTGGTGTATCTTTCTGATAACCAATGAATGCATCACTCGTTTTCCACGTAAAATTGCTGTAAAAATTTCCATATGACCCATCAATGTAATAATGTAAGAATAAGACTGAGCCTATCAAACCTGGTTTTTGTGAATTCAAAAATCCATTGTTCAAAGTTGTGCAAGATGTTCTCTTGCCAGTCTTCAAGAATAGACGAAGTAAGTACAAAGTGCTTCTCAAGGCGGTTAATGAGTGGAGTAGGAAATTTGACATACACAGTGTTCTTCTCAGCAATAAGAATAAGTCTGCATGACAATTATTCCAAACATCGTAGTTGTATTTACAAAAATAAAATTAAAAAAAATAATAATAAAATGTATAAATAAAAAAATTATTAATGAAACTCAGCAGTATTAAATAATTTTTTTTTATTTTTTTTTTATTATTTTTTTTATTATTTTTTTATTATTATTATTATTATTATTTTTTTTTTTTTATTATTATTATTTTTTTTTAACTGCTGTATACTACAGCAGGCAATTAAGATAAATATAGGCTTTCCTTATACTATTAATAACTGACCTGAACTGATATGAGAAATACTGTGTATATCACCAGTGGAGAATGTTTAAATTAAATACTCTAGCTATGAAATAAATGTACACCCATAGATGAAAATCGAGTATTGGAATAAACAAGTTCCTTCCAGCATCAGCACTGTCATATATTTTAAACAGGGTTTTAGTCAGAGGAGGAGAGCCTTTGTAACAAGAGATGGACATTTAGTCACAGTAAAAGGACTTCAAATTAGTCACAATAAGTCCTAGTCAAAACAGTATGGCATTTAGCCATAAGAGCAATGTAATTGATCTTTCAACCAAGAAGACAAGCTTATCACTTTACTTTATAAACCCAACTTATTACCCACACACAACATCAAATTTTTCTTCATATTTTAATTTTAATATTTTAAATTACTCCTAACTTGAAGCATATCACATGCATCTCCATTAAATAGATGAGCAGATTTTCTGTACACCAATAACAATAACAAACGAGCTGATTACCCAATTCATCACCACCCCTCCCCTCACCAGTATCCCCTATATCTCCCTGCATGACCATCCAGAACAACTCAAACCAATAAATATTCATCATTAGAATGAGAGCACTTGTTTTATTCCATTTAAGTCAAGTTCTTGAATTGTAGCTTCCTCAGGTTGTTTCAGACAGCAGCCCTCACTCAGTCTTTCAGTTGAGCTGGTCTTTCTGTTGATCTGGGCAAATTGGTCAAACATTGGGAAGAGTGGAAAGCATGTCCCTCAAACTCTTTAAGCTGCTTACCCAGTTCCTCCAACACACACCCCCACCCCCAACCACAGTATCCTGTATATCTCCCTGCTTGAATGTTTTGAGATTGGTTGTCTTCTGTGAGTAAGCATCCTTTGAAAATCAGTAAAGCAAAGCAAAAGGTGACCATCGCTTACTTTGTAAATGGTGCAGGAAAATCTGAATCTCTTGCTATTGTGATTTTGCACTCAAAAAATCTTTGTTACTTCAAAGGTGTCAGTAGAAAGTCTCTTCCAGTTATATTATAACCAAGCAAAGTCATGGATGACTGGGGAGCTTCTGCATGACATCTTTGGATCTCTAAATCATGAGCTGATATTAAAAAGAAGATTTGTTGTATCATTCATGCATAATACAGGATTCCATCCCACCGACATAGTTTCAAAATGCAGCAAAATTAGTCACTTCAAAGCTACAACCCCTGGACTTAGGAATAATCCGGAATTATCACAAGTTGCTCATGTGCTTTGCTTTAGCCAAGATTGAGGAATTGACAATAGCTTCAGATATTGTCAAATCACTCACTATTCTCCATGCTATTAGGTGGATTGCTCAATCTCGAAACACAGTCAAACATGTTATGAAAAGGAAAAGTTTTAGAAAAGCAGGTATTTTAAATCACAACTTTCAAGTTGTCTGTCAGGTGGTTCATACTTGGGACAAATTTCAGAGATCTGGAGGTGATGAAAGGGTGTTAGAAGACGATGTGGAGTTTATTTATTAGCCGGCTGCAGGTAAAAAATCTCTGCACAGCGAATTAGTTGATGATGACCTGGCAATCTGTGCTGATTAAAGCAATGACAAATGGGAACAAAACTATCTAGCTGAAGTTTGTTCGTCCAGTACTTAATCCTCGTGTACTGAAGATAAAAATGAGAGCATTGATGTGGAATTAAGATGTGATAAAGAATTGGCAGACTTCACACCTACTACTCCTTTATTTTAATACTTTTGTGAGGCTATCACGTTTTGAAGATTCCATCACTTCTTGGAGTACAAGGGACATATTAATGAAGCAACAGAAGCCATGCCTTTGATAAGCACACTGATAATGCTACACACTGTAAACCTTTGAAATGCTAGGCAAACCTCATTAATGCATTTCCCCATGAAAACTTCTTGAATTGTAATTTTAAGATGCTGTACCAGTATTATTTATGCATTAATGATAAAAATTACTGTGTTAACTCATTTCCCTGTGCATAAATTTCAAATTTCTGAAATGAGAACACCCCTTTTATCAGGATAATTTCAAATTCCCCCAAGGTGTCCACAATAGAGGATTCTACACTATTTAAAAAGCTAAAAAAAAAAAAGCTTCTTGAAAGGCATTATGGTAATTGTTGTTAACAATAGAGAGCAATTGATAGTAATATTAGCAGCTATTGATCTGGCAAATAGTTGTAATCATACATTCTCTTGAGCAATATCTACCTACATAAACCTACTATCTTCTAGCAAGGTGAATTAACATCATGGATGTATGCAAATTTATCCCCATAGCAATGATTGATTTTGTTGCTTTTCTAGGTTTGTTGTTACGATACTTGAATGTATACCAAGTAATCTACATCTACAACATCAAATAGCATTTGATCTACATGGTCACTATTTGGAACTGTAAGACTCACTTAAAATCATCTGCTACACGACAGCGAACCCTGTGTGTCTGAAGTCCAAGGTCAACATATCTGCTGCCAGCGTGGTAGATGTAATACTGGTTTAAGACATCATAAAGACTCTCATAGAGATTTTCCAGATTGAGAAGTATCACAGTACGTCCTGTCTCCATACAGATTTTGATCTGATTAATATTTCGACAGACCTGCATCAAATATTGAGGTACATTAATATCTCAACTAGTATTAGATCATTTATAAAGCACAGACCTGAGTATATTCCTTGTCCTTGGGGAAACTGCTCCCAAACAAGATGAATGGCTGGTTATCATTTTCTGTGGGATTACTGAGGTAGTTCTTGGGATTCTTTAGAATGTCCAGTGCCGCATAGTTTTCTGTCAGGAACAGCACGTATCGGTTTTCCCTGCAATGATCAATAATTTGTAACTGAACCAATATTATTATTTAGAAGACTGTTTCCTCTGGAGTGGAGCTTTTAAATGATTACTTCCGGACCGGACAGTAGTGCATGTGTGCACACAGAAGTATGTTCGGTCTCAACAAACATGAAACAATATAAAAATATTAAAAAAAGGGGAAACTGCTAAAGATAAATATAAATCAATACCTACCTAAAGCTAAACAAATTTGACAGGATCCCCTGGATTAAGCCTTCATACAACTGAGAATTGTTGACTTCTACCCTAATCCCTTTAGTACTCAGTGCATGGACTGCATTATAAAATGTTTGTAAGGATTTTTAATAGCTAAAAAATATCACCACACTCAACTAAATAATTTTAAACTCAATATAATTTTTTTTTTTTTTAAACCTTACTCAAGCACAACACCATTTAGCTTAATATTATACAGATGATAATTGTTTAAGCAATGCTTTAACCTGAAATCAAGACAAGTAGGAAAATAAAAGCTAGTGATCAGGTTTTATTCCTTGGTCAATAATAATATTGAAATTATTTTTTAGGGGAAGTGAGTGGGTGGGATTTGATAAATGCATACATAGATACATTGCTCTTCCTGCATTCTCTCTTGACATCCACTATTAAAGAAAGCAAAGAAATCTCTTAATTTACCTGAGGAGCTTGAGAGAGAGCAAGATCAGGTTGGAGCAGCTAAACTAAACCTGGATTAGATGCTAGAGACAAGTCATACAAAAGTGATGGGATATTAGTTAACAGTAAAATGGAGTTACTGCTCTGATCTCAAACAATCAACAATTCTTCTTGAGACAAATGAGGAAAAGTAACCATAAAATTACTAAATCTTTAAATTTTTTAATATCCTTCTAAGATATCGACAGAAGGGTTTGTCCGTTATGACTATATACACTAACACATACTTACAAACAATTATATAGATTTCTATATGTATATACACCCAATCACCCACTATATCTCAAGATACTCACCCATGCCAAGTCTTCTCACGACTACTAAGACTGGTCTTAATTAATCCTAATCTGGAGCAGTCCGGATGGATGATGGGATGTATCTATTACGTATAGCATAACATATTATCAATCATGGCTAAAAATTCTATCAGGGTTAAAAACCTCTTTAGGAAAATTTGTCAAATCAGGAACTTCATCATCCATATTGATTTCTTTCTTAAATTCTAAATATGGATCAAATTTTTCTGAATCCAGTCCTCCAAAGTTTCTCTTAATTGCATGCTCCAGCTGCTGCCAGGTAGGACGAAAACCAGATTTCTCACACATGTAATAGAGCAACTTGATCAGGCTATTAGAATTATCAAATAAAAATATTCAATTGAAAAAGTATAATCAATAATAGTCTAAGTAATTACCTATAGAAATCTCTTAATCCAAAAAATTCCCGATCTTGTTTTTGGCATATTGACAAGTATGCAGTGGCAAATGGTTTGAAGAATTCCTCCAGTTTTGTTCTGATTGGATCATCATTTCGATTTGAACATATGCCCCTGGCACTAAACACAAGCTCATCTGCATTAGGGTCAGCTCTGGTAACCATCACACCTCTGTTCATCTTTGCTGGGTCCAATGCCCAGTTAGATATTCCAATAAAGGCCACCCTTTCTTTTCGATCAATGATCTGAAGTACAAAAATGGAACAACAAAATAGCACAATGATACGAGCACAATTTACATGTTTAATAACTCTCACTAACTTAGTGTGGAACTAAGAAATCTGTCTATTCTTGCCTTATCCGTGAAATCTCCTCTATTTGCACTAGTTCCCTCTGTTCCATCTTCAAGAAGTGGGTGCAAGGCCTTCAAGGGAAGGTTAGGGGAGTCCTCTGCTAGTCCAACCTCATCCAACACAACAACAGCAACATATTTGGACTTGTCCTGCTTCATCTGGAAACGCTCTGCATTCTTGAAAACTTCAATTACTGAATTTGAAGTAGATAGCTGACTGCACTGGTATGAAAAGATATCCACCTAGAATTTAAATAATAATGCACATATAAATGTATTGTATTACATCCAATCTAAGCTAAATAAGTATGACCTCTTTGAAATGCTTGAGTAGTTCATGTTTTGAATCTTTTCCTCTCATAGAGTCACTAATAATAGCCTTGGCTAGAGACTTTGAACTGCCAGGTTTGCCCACAAGAAAGAGAGGGATTCGTAACTCCAAACAAATGGCCATCATAAAAACATTCTCACGCAAGGCTGCATTCTTGGCTATGTTATCACCCAGAGTCATACTATCCAAGAATACTTCCTCACACCTGCAATTGCATGTGGTCAAAAATGGAAGCATACATACATACATACATACATACATACATACATACATACATACATACATACATACATACATACATACATACATACATACATACATACATACATACATACATACATACATACATACATACATACATACATACATACATAACAATCTCGTCACATATATTGCAAATTAATGGTTAAAAATATATAACACAAAAGTTAATAACTACAATAACTAGAATATTGTTTTATAACTTTAGTATACTAACTTTAAATGAAAAAAAAAATTTTTTTTAAACAAAACCAAAAAACAGATACACAAAAAAAAACAAAAAAAAAACAACTACATACCATCTTATTTCATCCCTGAATTGCTGCACTCCGCCAGGCAAATTAATAAGACCTGTAAAACTTTTAGTAACTTCATCTTCAAACTCTTCTCTTTCTTGCAGTCTAGCATGGTAGCACACACTAAGAGACAGTACAAGGGCTCTGGTGATGTCATCAGGTGGCACATAATCCTCCTACAGAAACAAGTGGGTAATATCTACTTTACTGCACTCTGCATGTCACAAGTTTGATGGGGTTTCTCCTAAACCCTCCCCCTCCCCCACCCCCCCCCCCAAGAAAAATCCTTGGAGGATAAAAACCCCTTGCACAAACCATCAAAAATAAAAAAAATCATGAAGGGCCAAACATCAAGATCCGGCTCACTGAGGTGAATACAACCAATATAGTTTACCATGATGTATGGAGTAAACCAAATGAAACATCCATTTGTTTTTATCAGCCAGGACATGTTATAATGGCCATGTTTCCATTTTGATTTCTATGCCCTCATAGGAAGGATAGAGGGACAATTACGATGAAAGCTCACCATGTTTTGTGGGGGCACTTCCTAAAACTGTGGGAGGAATAATCGGACAAACAAACAGTTTTAGTTCTATTATATACACATTTAATTAAGTTGTAGTTTGTTACTTCTTTAAGTTGTAATATGAATCTTCTGATTACATGTTAGCCAACCAAACATCTTTTTTCTTATTTCTCCTTTTTTTTTACTACAGTTTCTTTTCCTTAAAAGACGAACAAAAACAAAACAAAACAAAACACGAAATCCAGCTTTTCTGAAAAGATAATATGTTTTCTTTTAAAATGTTGCAACTATAACTGTACATTAAGAAATTCGAGAGTCCCACATAATTTACCAAACACATGCTAGGAGGGTTAAAAGTTGCTATAACATACCAGTTCATCCTCATCTTCATTATCAATGTGTCGTTGCTTTCTACATGCCCATTCATTCATAGGAGGGCCAAAAATGTTCATCTTAGAAATGAAATACTCAAATACTATCATTGCTCTTTCAACATCTCGGAGGCTCACAAAACTGCACTCATTCTGGAAATCAAGAAAGTGCAAAGATCTCAAATGACTGTCACACATAGGTGGACAACTTCAATACCAAAAGGTGTTATGATACTTATTGATAAATATTCAAGAAAAATTATATAATATATTACATACCCTTTATCACAAACTCTATAGGCTTTAGCTAATACGAAAGTAACTCGAGGCAACAAACCATCTTTAGTTGATAAGCTTAATGTTTTTTTTTCATATATCTAGTCCTTCACATTGCAAGGTGCTACAAAAATGTGCTAAATCAACACAGTAACTTACATCTTTTTTTCTCATGTAAGCTTGACAGTTCCGTAGAGTGTTGGCTATCAGCTCAATACATTGTGAATGTTTCGATAAAGTTGGGTGATTTGAAATCTTAAAATAAAACAAAAAAAAAACCTGAATGATGAGCTCATAGTAGGTTTTTAATCTATAGCCTCACATGGTCACTGACAATCTGCCCAATGTAATCTCTCTCTGTGCCTTGGTTGAGCTGTCCAAAGTCATACACGAGATATCGCATACTAGGTGGCAGGTCCAAAACACGATACACCAGCTGACGAAGAGGGAGTCTCCCTGAGATTAAAATAGCATACATAGTTGGTAATGTTATAAGCATGCCATACCTCTAAAGTAGTGTTTCTTCAATAGCAATGAAAATAAGTACTAAGAAATATACATAAATTTCTACACCCTTATTCGAAATTACATTTCTACCACTCTAACTACAGAATTTCTAGATATACACATATGCAGTTAACATTCTAAACTTTTATACAGAAATAAAGTGTAGTCACAATTGGCAATACAAAAAATATTTTCAGGCCAAAAAGAGAAGAAAAAAAAACAACCCCTTTTGAGGAATTTGAAGAAATGTTTTAACACCTAGGAATCTTTTGAATGGGATGAAAGGGAAGGAGATTAAGTGTTATGGGTTGGAACATCAGCATATTCACTACTAGAAATATTCCAATGATATTATACATTCTCGTTATAATTATTTTTAAAAATTCAAAATTTTTTACACTTGGGCACAATTCACCACTAAAAGGATGAGTCTGGATTGTATAAATTCATGCCCTGAATAGGAAATAACATCTCTTACAAGCAGCAATAGTATTCCTAATATTCAGCAAGTAAATGTTACCACCATATGTTGTAGTATCTGGAAGTAAATAGTCCTTAATATATTCGTTTAATTCAATTAGTGGTGCAAAGAAATTTAGGTGCCCAGAATAAACCAAGAACTACATTTCAAAATAAGAAATTCAAATTTTTAGAATTTTCCAAACATAAATATTCATGCAAGTATAAAAACTGAGCTAACTTTCAGGATAATTTTGCCTTCCTATTCAAGGCGAACTCTATTATAAACATGTACTAGATAGAGTACCATGTTTCCCAAAGCTTACAATAGATAATTTAATTAAATGTGTGAGGAAGATCAATTGTTTCATCATCCTAGAGAATTGGCTGTCCTTGGTAATTTTAGGTGATTTAGTATATACAGTCTACTACTCATATCAGTGAAAATGTGTCATAACAACACTATTACCATTAGTTAATACACACATCTATAAGACTTCTCTGTGCGCTTTAATAGTAGATGGTGTACACGTGCAAGGTAGACTATAACAATGACACCACTCCTTATACATTCAAGTCACCACCCAACTGTTCTTATATTTTACTTCGTAAAGAAATAAAAAATCCTAAGATATTATTAAAATGTATGCTCCCATGTTAGGGACATAAATTTAGTCCACAAGTTAAAAATAAAACTACAACAAATATGCTACGTACCAAGCCTTTGTCGAGTTTCATTGGCACCTACAAAAAACCCAAGACCTGCACTCTCCAGACGCTTGATCATCTCATCATTATGCCTACACAAACAAGATCAATCATCATGTTACTACTAAAATATGACAATCATTAAGTACTGTGGCTGGTCACTGACTTTCTGTATGGATTACAGGCTGCTATGAACTTTATGTCACTGGAAATAGGTTTTCCTTTGATTCTGCGATCACACATTATCTCTTTGATTAGACCCAGAGCTTCAGTTGTGTTTGCTTCATCAAAAAAGACCACAGTGTCCAATTCCACTTTCTTATTTTCTTCAGCGACCTTCTTTGCTGTTTCAATAAACTTCACAATAGTTTCTTCAGTTGTGCCACCATGTACCTGTGAAATACAACTGATCGTTACTATGAACAGAGTGATATCAATACTTGTAGCATGAAATGACTATATACCTTCATAATCAACATATTGTCTGTGTCTGCTCCTTGTTTCTTCAGGTCACACATGTAGCGGATTAGTCTTGTCTTCCCACAGCCAGTCTCACCCATTATCACAACAGGAATGCCACATCTGCACATTTTATAATACATTAAACCAAATGAGTGCCTGGTTAACATCAGGAATAATTGTTACCAGATCCATCAAAAATTATACACGATTCTGGATATAAATGCCGCATTAGAGGTATGTTTATTATCTCCGGTTAATCCTTCCATATAACTATTAGCAAGATCATTAATTAAAGTAATCCTCAAATAAGATTTTATGTCGCAAAAAACACATTCAGAGAAAGAAATGTTCATCAGCGGCTACAGAGTAGCAAAGAAGAGCAGATATACTGACATCAATATATGTAACATGTAATTCACATTTAGAATGAAGCGACCTTGTTAATGAATGAAAAGATAAGGCACACTGTACTATTGATAACTAAAACTAAAACCAGTTGTAATAGTATACCCTCATCACAAACTTTAAATATGTATCTGGACCCATTTTCTAAAGCATTAGTGCAGAAAAAACAAAAACAAAACCCAACAACAACCAACAAATATTTAATAACTACAACTTTATAGTTGTTTCTCCTTTGAGTTGATATTAATTGTATTTACTGGCACAGATTTTAAGCGCATTTAGAGTACATTCTCTTGGTCACTCAAAATGTGAATCGTCATTTTTCTTCTTCCACTTTTTTACTAAGGGAAAAGTTGATGACTGGATTGTATTTGTTTGCATGCTTTTTTATTATTATTGGGAGTTAATTATCGGAAGACATAAGCTAGTGTGTGCAAACGTAAACCTTCATGATTGTTGTGACCTTTTCATTAAACTTATTAGGGTCATATTTCCTCACTCAGAAATTGCAAATCGGTTCCAAGGTTCAATAATGAAGACATCAATCAATCCTACTAAAATTTGGCAATGGAACATTTTGTCAAGATTAACTTGTAAAATCATTAATAAGGACAGACATGCCAATGATTTTCAGTCTATATAGGAATGTATAATGAAGATCATGATAGTTATACCAGTACAACTTAAGAACTTGCAAATCATGAATATAATACAATACCATGATGTGTTTACATGAAAAAAATATATTAGCAAACGCTCAGGAAGGCTGAATAAAAGTTTGCGCCGAAATTATTTAGCTTGGTCTGTTGCTGAATTTTTCTTCCTCCGTTTGGTGATTAAGAATTTTAAAAATTTGCAGACTAATATGTATGATATTTTTGGCAGGCACTAAATTAAGTTTACATGGTCACTTCAAAACAAAAATGTATTTTACAATTTAGTGTATCTCTGAGGGGTGGGATGACCAATCCCTATGGTGAGAAAACAAATCCCTACAATAATGTTTTGAAGGTTGGATAGTCTGGTAATAGCTCGTCGACACTTTAACAATAATCCCACAAACCTAATTTATAAGAATAACTGAAGTGAAAAAAGGAAAGAAAAAAAAAGAAAAGGAAAAAAAAGATAAATAATTCGTGCCATAATAATTATGATATGGTTTACTGCAGAGTCTCACTAAAACAGCATAGTCTACTCCACGACTCCACCTACGAGACTTGTAGATTACCACTGCAAAGCAGTAACTTTATTAATTGCTCACTGGAACAATCAATAATACCTTTATAATATCAAAGTAATATATAGAACAAGCATCATAATTTCATGAAGTATTAGCAGATGTGAACAGTCTAACAAGATATTCAATTGAATTACATTTTACTTGGAAAAATATTCCATTAGCAACAGCAATAATAAGATCGTAACTTCCTGTAGAATTTTAAAGACTGTAAAGAACAAGTAAACTAACTGTATATCTTTAAATTCATATATTTCCCAAATTTGAATTCAACAAAACTATATGCTCATCTTGATTTGAAATGTTACATTATATGATTTAATGATGTAATGCAGCACATGCAAGATAATTCTTCAACGAAATATGAACCAAACTTAACACCCACCATATATATTACTTTGTCAACATTTAATATAAGACTGCATGTATAAACATATATATATATATATATATATATATATATATATATAGAAAAAAATTTGTCTAACCTGAACCGCATCTGAATGGCCAAAATTTTGATGAGGTTATCGACAGTAAGTACGTATGACTCATCAGGGTCGTATGGATACTCCACTCCCAATACAGTAGCCAACTTTTCTATCATGGCTGCCTTGCTCCATTCTCTGCAATCATCCTGGAAGTCGACTCTGTTAAGCTTGAGGCCAGTATACAACTGTTCTGTTATAATAGCTTGCTCCAAAATCTGCCCATTAATCGGATTGATCAGATCACCTTGTTTTCCATAGAGTTGGACCATGAAACCAACAAAAGTGATACTGTTTCTGTCTTGATTGAAGAATATGTACGGGTGAGGACTAGTAAAAAAATGATAACGACCCAATAACAAAGAAATCTACCAACATAAACAATCGGAAATGAAATGACACCTGTCTGTTGGATTTTACTCAATAAAATAGAACATTACAACAGAAAAGATACGCAATATAACAATTTTAAATAATTACTTCTGTTCCCAGCGCTTCCTTTCACTGATTTGATATATGCTAAGACTGTCTCCATCATCATCTACTACATTCTCAAAGTTTTCAATGGCCACTTCTCCTTGTAGAGAAGAAGTAGAAAAATCCTGTGATAATGCCAAAACAATATATATGTATAAATATATATATACACACACACATGCACACAAACATGAACACACATACATGCACACACGCACACGCACACACGAGAAATATTGCAATCTTGAAAATGGCTTGGTCATCTAATAACATACCCTGGACATGACAATCATGAATTTCACCACAAACCCCTTCAGTCCAGCCATGACATCACCAACAAAGTTAGAATCAGTAAATACAGATTGCTCACAAGACTGCAACTGTAGATCCAAAAATGTCACAAAATGACAGATCTCAGACCATGATGGATCTTTGACACCACCATAACTGTGGAAAGATAACACACATCAACATTAGACCATTCTCTATGTTATCCTATATCACATACTGCAGTATCATCTTCAAGCAATCCTCAACAGGACCTTCTACTTGATATTTATTGAAGCAGAATGAGTCCAAATTAGAACCATTGGAGTAGTGTCTCAGGTATTGAAATACTCTCTGAAACGGCTCACTTTTAAACTCGATGTCATCCATAACAACCAGTGATGAATCTAGACACAGAAATATAAAAGGTTTGTTAATCTTCCCCCAATATCTAAAATATTTCACTAAAGCGCAGAACAAAAAATATTGCAAGTAAAGAAAAACATTAAAAGAATTTGGTGACAATAACAAAAAAAAAAAAAACCACCAAAAAGTAAAAAAATGTTAAACTGTTGTGATAAACATTACAATGCAACACACCAATGTGTGCAGACTTCATGGCTTCCAAAGCTTTGTGAGGACTTAAGCACGTAACAGTAGGCATCATGTCCAGTAGAGATATTGCCAAGTGCTCAGGAAGAGATTCAGTATTTTCTGTACTTGGTATTGTAGCCTCCACAACATAGAGCTGGTCTGGATGACAGCGCCAAACATGACCCAAAGAGTCACTGACACCTTGCAGAATGAGTAAACTAAATAGAACTGTGTCCACTTCCCTCAGTGCCTACAAATAAATTAACCATAAGAAAATATACAATTTCTACCATAGCTCCCAATGTATAAAAAATTAACATTTTCCTTCTTACCGAAGAAGCTATATCTATGTGATAAATGCAACAGGAAGGATTCTTCATGTGGTCCTGGAGGAACTCTAGCAGAGTATCCGAAGTAACCACAGGCCCATGGAGGGGAATAGTCACATGTACACAACCACGTGAATTTCCAAGCTTTGCACGGAGATCCTCACCTAACCGATTAATATAAAGGGATTTTCCCATAGCACATCGTTGCGATGTCACAATTCTGACGCATGACCTGAAAGTAAAGAGTAATACAAAGGAAAATGAAGACGTTTCAAATATTAATATATAACACAAGTTGATCGCAATTGACACACCAAACATAAAATCTATTAACATGTACTTTCATACATTTTAAAACTCATAAACCTTTATTACATATACTACATACAGTATCAACAGATATTAGATTATAACAGGTAATCCATACATTTCATAATCAACAATGGCAGCAGCTGTAGGCTCAACTGATAAAGAATCAACTGTCTGGCATGAGAAATGATCTGCCAGATACTTTCTGTAAACATCAATGTCTCTTTGTGGGAGGAAAGGACGTCGGTACAGCTGGAGTTTAGAAACAAAGTGGGACTTTGCCTCTTCCTCATCACTATACAAGATCACCAGGCGATAACCTTGAAAGAAATAGACATTATTTTATTAAGTGCTGTTTAAAATCAACATACAAGTGCCCAATCAATATTTATAGGAAAAAAAAAACAACGATACCAAAACACCCCTTGCAAGTTTGTTTACACTCTAGACCTTGTTGTCCTTGTGAGTGCTCGGAGAGAGATTGCAAAGCTTTATCACGTACAAGATTTGTAAGCTTCTCTGCATTAACCAAACAAAATATTCGCTTGTATCCAGGATCATGAATAGCTCTAATCCAAAAAAGTTCAACCTAGCCAAAAAATAGGGATAAATAATTTGGTTTAAAAATAGTTGTACCAACATTATACAATACTTTAACAGAACAGACTCCTACCTCTTCAGCTGTGGTAGAAGAATTGCATAGCAGCACTTCCTCAGGAGTTGGCAATGGCATGACAGGATCTTCCATATATATGTGAAGGACAGTTTTCATGATAAGATCTGAGTGTTCATGTACAAAAAGGTAACAAGAGTAGTAACAGCAGCAGAACAATTCACCCAAACAAGTCAACAACTTCAAGTCATGCTGCAATACTGTGTTATCTTATTTAATCAATCAGCCTGTGTAACATATAGTAATATTTATTTAGAAATTGTATTTTTAAACGCTATTTTAAGTCCTGTAGAAAGTACTTGACATTATAGCAATTTAATGTGGTAACATCATTTATTGCCAAATTTATTTAAACTTACATAGTTAAAAGAGATAAAATTCCTCTATAAATAAACATATTTGCTATATACCATTAGCACAAAAATATACCAGGTTGAAGAACAAGTAAATTAGGATATCCTTCCTTCAGACCCTGAGTAGAAAATACACGCTGAGCTGCATTCTCTCCTGGTTGGAAAAAAATAACAAATTAAGCCAATCATATCACACTAAAATTTACCATAAAATTACCTGATAATGAGTCATTTAAACATTTTAAAACATTGCCTAGCTGTGGGAGGTCGAGATATTTCAGTACTGTGTTGTGATCAAAGGAGATTGTTGGTGTTAAACAGTTCTCCCTGCATAATGCATAAATACATACTTGAATAAAAAGTGAACAAAGTGTAGTTTATATTATTAATCACAACACAGACATTAGTAGTAAACAGTTAGCATAGCAGTCCCTAAAACAAGCACACATACTGCATACCAATCTATCTTTGCATCATCTGAAAATTGAGAATCTTGACGAGATAACTGCTTCTGGTCTGTAGACAAAACTAGGTTATCCTCGCCTTCGTCTTGACTTTGAAGATAGTCTAAAGCTGTTGCTGCATCTACAGCCCCAGTGTTCTTCACAGCAGTAACACTTTCATCCACAGTATAACCAGCTGAGACCAACTCCATCACAATTGAGTTGTTTTCATCTATGACTTCAGCAGTAGGAACATTGGTCGTGAGTATGCCAGATATTTCTCGGCTCAGTAGTGGAGATTCACAGTGTTTGTCGTGTGCAATACCTGCAGAATGGAAGGGGGGGAAATTTTGAGATTAGATATATAGCTCATGAAAATATTGATGACACTGGAATATCATCCATTACCAATAGAGAGTTAGAGTGCCATACCTGATGAGTAGCAGAAATCTTCATCACTCAACTCTCTGCCAGCATCACTCTGACATGACTCTTCCTCGTAAGTATCTGCCTCATCATCATCAAAATGATCCAAATGTAAATGGTTCTCACACCACTCGTAAAAGTCATATTGATCATTTTGTTCTTGTGAACAGACTTCAAATGCCCTAAGCACTAAATACTTGGAGCAATACAGCCTAGATATAATTTGAGCCATAATAGCACGCTGCTCATCAGAGAGGTCTCCTTCCACCAGATTAGGCTTGATGCTATCTAGTGGATTGCCTAACGCACTTGGTGGTGATGCCAGAGTGGTAGTAGGTTGTGCTCTATTTTCACAAGGTACGGATTCAAAAAAAGTTGTATCTCTTCCTGAATTTTGAGAGATTTCTTCTCCTTTATCAGGAAGAATATTTACAGCTCGGCTGACTGCATCAGTGACACTTTGAGCACTAACTTTAGAAGAAATACTTTGTAACAAAGCTAACACATCTGGCGTAACTTCTACACATGTTTCAGAATTCTTTATGGTACCCAGCTTTTCCCTGAGAGTAAGCAATTGAAGAGTAGTGTAGTGGTTGAGCTCGTAATATTCTCCACGGGTTTCCTTTACAATCTCTTTCCACTTCTCAAGCTCTTCCTCCATTACTTTGGCCTGTTCTTGCAGAACACCGACTATAGCTGCATTGCTAGAGCATGGGACTTGCAGCTTCCATCCAATATACTGGACATTTCCAACTTGCTGGAGGTGAAGCAGAACTTCCCCAATATGACAAACACTATGAAGCGTCTGCAATAAAATATAAAACACGAGTTTTCATGTCGAGAATCTCATTAAATATTTATATGTATGCGTCCATTGTATTACTATAAAAACATGTTTCATCAGTGCCTGTACTCATCCTTTAATTTAATCGGTAAGATTTCTAGTGTCATCATACTTCACATATTTTCAGAAACATAACTTTAAAAAGAATTTTAAACTAATATACCATTTCATCATATACTTTAAAAGGAAAACAAACAACAATATATCACAATGAAGTGGAAAACAGAGGGACAAATTTAAAATTTCCAAGACAAACAATTCAATTTTACTCTCAACAATTTTGACTATAGGATAAAGGAATAATTGGTAGATTCTCCTTACGTCCAAAAAAAGATCAACTAGAGCTCTATTCTCAGCCTTGCTTCCAGTAATCAGTACCAACTTGCTTTCAAGGTCACGCAGTTCCTCAAGATTGTATCGTTTCTTAATAAGTCGCTGCTCTCTTTCCTGCAGTTCCAGGCGAATGACTTCATGTGGACTCTGACATATTCTTGGTGTTGATGAGCCAATCAAGTAACAGCCATACTTCAGAACACTGTTCATCTGACCGATTGATGTTATCTCAACAGAAGCCTGTGTTTCTTTCACAGATTTGAACCACTCCAATTCATCATTGCAAGCAGTCTGTGGTAAATAGGAAATATACATTTTAACACAAATTCTGTGTATATCCCTCACTCTTTACCAAAGAAGCTGCAATGAGTATTTAAGATGGGGGAAAATGCTGTAACAGCTACAAAAATACCACTGGTAACAAACAAAATAAAGAAGAAAAGTTCTCTCACATGCACACTGAGATAAGAAAATTATTATGGGTCTACTTCAGCGATTCATTAACTTAGATGAAATTTTTTTTAAGCTTCTTTATATTGAAGTAAAAGCATAAAATAAAAATGTATCATAAAGAAAACAAAATAAAGTGTTCTTTTTCTTGGAACATTTTCCAATATTTTTCTACCTCAACCCATCCTACACCTAAACTATCACATCACAAACACTTAGTGCAGTTTTGAAGACAGAGTTTCCTTACAATAATTTTACGCTTTCTAATAATGCCAAAGGATATGCATAGACTTACATTCAGTGATCATTTTTGTACACACCAAACATACTTAATTTATAGGGGGGAAAAGGTTAGTGAACAATATTATGTCTAATTCAACACAATAATTAGAGAAAAAAAGAAATTAAAATAAGGTGAACAAAATAAGAAAGTGCCAAAAATAAAATGTAGCTGTTCCTCTGAGAGATAGGCAATTGTTGGATGCCTCGTCTCTCCATTTAGCCAGTCCACTAGAAATAAATCTTATGACATACAATTATTAAAAATAAAACATATAAAGAATATATATACGAATATATATACGAATATATATGCGAATATATATACCTATCTATATTAAAAAAAATTTTAAATCAATATAGATAGATAGATAGATAGATAGATAGATAGATAGATAGATAGATAGATAGATAGATAGATAGATACCTAACTATATATATATATATATATAAAAAAAACTTTAAATCGATATAGATAGATAGATAGATACCTACCAATCTATATTAAAAAAAACTTTAAATCAATATAGATAGATAGATAGATAGATAGATAGATAGATACCTACCTATCTATATAAAAAACTTTAAATCAATATAGATAGATAGATAGATAGATAAGATACCTACCTATCTATAAAAATAAAAACTTTAAATCAATATAGATAGATAGATAGATAGATAGATAGATATTTTAAGTTCATAACTCAGTTACCAATAATTCAGGCAATGTTGGTGTTTGGTCAATCGCCGTCCATACTGCTTCACATTTTTCTTGAAATGTGGAAAAATTTGAACCTTGTGGAAGCTCATATATAAGAGGTCCAAACCCACTACCAACTGTCTTCAGGTGAGAAAGCTTGTCACTCGAAAGATCACCTTCTCCAGCAGAGGTGTGTAGGGCAACACTCACAAACTTGTGGAGATCACCAACCTCTGCACAAAATCACATATACAACAGTAATAGCAGTATTACAAATATTGTCAGGCTGAAATGTAAATGCTTTCTTTATGACAGATTATTGGTGAAGTCATTTTTTACTAAGTTAAGGTGCGTGAAATTGTGAAACAAACTATCACTCTAGTCATAAGTGTATATATAAGTAATTTGCATGTAATTAATATTTAGAACAGAATGCCTCTGGGTGTATGTAAGAGTGGAAAAAAAAAGTATATCTCTCAGTGAGCAAAAAAAAATTAAACTTTAGAGTTTGTGCTCATTTACACATATCATGCTTATGGAAACAATGACGGGCTGATTCTAATATTGTCATTGATGCTACTCTGTAAATGCAGGAATAGATATTACTAATCAAATAATTAGGATAAAGATGATAATGCTTGGTAGCATCAAGTTCTATAATTATAAAGTAATGCTTTGAATCATCTTACCCTCTACTGACACAAATATATTAACAAGTACCTTCTTGAAAATTGCTGGTTAATTCTTATATGCAAAATAAAAATTAGTTTAGTGAGGCTTACATTGAGCTCAAACCTGAGATGCACTTATTCTAACAGAGAAGTGCTCATTTGTTCCATACATAATCCAAAAATCGAAGGTATAAACCTAATTCAGTACATGAATCAATTTCAATTTAAGGGTTGGTGATTTGACAAGAACCATGCAAGCTGTCCTAACTGCACTGGAATTGTATTGAGGTAATAAACATGTTTATCACCTCTGTATGACACTCCTAAAAGCATGCAAACAAAATCACTTATGGAATTATTCAAAGCATGCATGCCAATTATTTCACCCTTAATATGAAAAAAAATTGCATACCTTTGGTTTCTTTTCTTATCCACTCCACAATTTTCAGACAAACACAAAATTTTTGTAAACAATCTCCAAAGGTTTGGTTCAAGTTGAACCATTTCGTTTTTGAGGATAACTTTTCCAAAAATGAAACAGCTGTACGACTTTCAAAATCAACAGAACTGAGTGGTTGTTCTTGCACAGAAGAATCAATTTTACTTACAACTGCTTCAACAACATCAAAGTTTCCAGAGAGCTTGAGTTTATCTCTTAAGCAGAGAACCAATTTTGCAGAATCTGCCTGCTTACATAAAGAAAGGTAAAACTCAACGAGTCTAACTGCTGCAGATATCCATGGAGGAGCATTAGTAGTTGGAGAACGGCCCATGCATAGCTCCACAGCTGAATGCAACTGATGCAGTTGCTCCGTAATGTTGTGTTGTCTTCCAATACACTTGGTAACATTATGAACTTCTTTCAACTTGATAGATTTATTTTCGATACATTGCAATAATTTACAGCATTCTGAAAAGACAGGATCCCATATGCTTGGCACCACTTCTTTCATGCTGAGTGTGGCTTTTGATTTCACTAATTCCTTCAACTTGTTACTCCAAATATTTTCAAAAAAGTCACTGGGATACTTCTTAAAAAGAAAATCAAAGTTGATCGAAATAGGTAACAGTGTGTGAGCATTCATAAAAGGCCTCCATTGGAATTCATGTTCAGAATGATACAAAGCATTTATAGGCATCTTTGTGTGGTCTTCGTGCAGTTCATCCAAAAAGGTGTTCATACCTAAACAAGAAAAGGTCAATGATAAAAAATAACGTATTTCATACGAATTTAATTGATACTACAATTTTGTAATTAATCTATATACAAGGACTAGGACAGTTTAGATCAGCATGTTATTACAACGAACAATGCATATACAGTATAAATGGGTTTTTTTTAAATTAGCGCTAACTATAAATTTGAATCCTGGTGTAATTTTTAAAATGTGAAAATAGGAACTTCCATTTTTTAAAGTTTATAAACATAATTATTCCTAAACAAAGTTTTGGAATTATTTTTCCTCATCCATAAGCAAACTAGTATATCTTCCTCTCAGATTAAATAAGAAAAAATTAACTTAAAGGGTAACTGAATTGGAACAACAAAAAAAATTTTTATTGCCTTATTTTGTCCTTGATTCAAAACCCCTTATAAAAATCTTTGGATAATTTGGTCCAACATTCATGAAGAAAATTTAGTTTCAAAAATTTACTTCCTGAGGGTGTTTAACTCTTCATTGACATCACAAGGGGACAGCTGCAGCAAAAAATCAATGCAAATGATATGCTACTTACACAAACTTAATAAATTCATGGAGTCAGGATGCCAAATTCTGCCACTAAGTCCAGGAGTGGCAGCAGCACTTTGATAGCTAGCAAGATAGCAACTGCAGAAGAGATGCAGAGTAGCTAACCTAAAAACCCAGCTCTTCTGAAGGAATGAGTAAAGAGGGGTTTTTTGGAGAGTATAACAATTTCTCACAACGTCAGAACCTAATGACACTGATTCTTCTCCAACTTCATCCAGATCTGATTCAGATAGTTAGTTAAGTGGTTAATTATTGTTCTTTTTAACATTAGGTTATAACATTTATAACTAGTAACTGCCCTAATAATCACATCATATATAATATAATAGCTATAAATATTGTAACCAAGTGTAAAAAGAACAATTACAGATAGCTATACAGTTAGCTAGTTATTAAATATCTAGCTTCACACCAAAAATGGCAAGTTAGCTAGTGAGTATTACCATGACATATCAAAAGTCTTTAATCCTCATTGTCTGTAGCTATATAGCCAGCTATTAAATATCTATTGGCCAATGCTAAAAACTACAAGCAAATACCCCATAACAAGAAATTTATGCTGCATCTTAATCATTTGAATTCATGGAAGTCCTCAACAAATACATGAATAAGATGGCATAATTATTCACATGCATGATTTTTCACTTGCATGATTTTTATCCACACTTTTTACAAAGCATGCCCAATATGCCTACAAAATGGGGACTTTATGCACAATATCTAAAGATCTGTGGTCAGATAGCTCTAGCTGCAGTGGTTATGGTGGGAAGGGATTATTGCAGCTAGAGATAAAAGATTACTAAATGGAAATGTCATATTATCCCTCCCTGAGGAGTGGAAATGACAATGTTAAGTTGGTGTATCAGCAATTAGAAGGACCCACATATGCTGGTTTTGGTTCTGAGTAACTGACTGAAAGACTGGAAGAAATTTCAATGTGGTTTGTAGAGAAGGAAAAAGAGAAAATGAATAGTGTCAAAAGTCTGGATGTGGTAACTGAGGACCAACTACTAACCACCTTAAAATAAATTGGAACTCCCCAGGGAATTATTGTTTGACAACTCCCATAGTAAACCAGAGATAACATGCATAAATGGATTCAAAAAGCCAGGAATTAGAAATCTAAATATTAGCATGAATAGAGAACATTGCTCCTCTTCCAGTGGATGACTTGGAACATCCTTTTAGTAGTAGTATTATTTTATTTTGTGCACACCAGTATCAATGTTTGTTTTTAAAAAAAGGAATGGTTTTGATGACACAATTTTTCCATGGAGGTCCAATTTGCAAAACCCTAATCATTTTAGTGCAATACAATTTTTTTGGTTATAGGGAAGCTAGATTTTATCATGACAAATCAGAAACTCTATGATTCTCATTTTCTGTACCTGAATCAGAGCTGGTAGAAGCTGAAAAGCAGTGTCAGTAGGCTCTGAAGTTATGAGAAATTATTGCACTCCCCCAAGGGATAGACCTCCACTTCTTCAATTCGCTACTCCACATCCTCTTTTGAAGTTGCTATCTCACTAGATGTCAATGTGCTGCTACCACTTCTGGATTTATCGATGGAATCCTGCCTCCTAACTTAAGGAACTGTTGAGGTTTATAAAAGTAGCTTATAACTTACATTGACTTTTAGCTGCTGCTGTCCCCATTATGATGCCATTGAAGAGTTACACCCCCACAGTAAGTAAATTTATGAAGCTAAGTTGTTAATTTTTTCATCTATCAATGGAGAAAAAATTTTCAATTTTTTTTAATACCAGGTCATGCATGAAGGACATAAGCCAATAATTTTTTTAAATTATTTTTTCAGCTCAGTTACCCTTTAAACTGTAGTTTAGTTCTAAGACTTGTGGCAACTTTTAGCATCCTATAGTAACAAACACATTCAGTTTGTGTAATGTATTATGTAGGGATTATTGTGAGGCTTTGCCCCACTTCAGAAAAATGAGCATTGGACAGGTTTCAAGTTGGTTTCCCAGGCCAAATGTTAATCTTCTACTGGAATAACATAGGTTGAACTTAGATACATCAAAATTCCTAGGTAATATTCTCACATTACAGTTTTATTGGACAACATAATTTTTACATTACATTATCAGTGTAAGATCATTTATTGGCTCATTTTTACTGGTTGATATATAATTTTCTGTGCTTCTATCATCAAAGAGCCTTAACAATGATTTCAAAGGGGTGAGCCTCCCTGACACTTTCCAACTTCCCCTTCATATGGAGAATGGACTTAATTTCAGATTTATGAAGAAAATGAGAAGTAAAAGTTTTAGATAATTGCTGCACTCTTGATATATATAGTTAGTTCAAAATATTCCAAATTGTTCAGAGTGTAGACCGATAATGACTGAACACACAACAATGGAATATTAGGCTGTCAATACAGAATAGGATAGATGGAGTTCGACATCAGATAAATTATTTGTTGGTAGAATAATCAGCTGCAGAGGGGATTGCTCAGTCCTTGGGTATTAGTTGTTTTTTTATCACTCTACTCTTTGCAGCCAAATTTAGCTAAATCCACATGAATCAATAATTTCATTTAAGCTATAGGCTTAACCAATACTTACAGCTCTTTTTAGTGTCTGTCTGTGTTTCCTGAAAAAATTCTTTGCTCATAACTTACCCTATAATTCCCTTGTCACCCCATAATTTTTATTGTTGCAGAATTTCTTTTCTGCCTCTATCAGTCTCCAATGTAATAAATTTCTTTGTAAACTATTTTGTAATGTAAAAGTGCTATCTAGGAAGACAAATTGTTGTTGTTTTTTTGGTTAAAATTGCTAAAATTATGGATATGTTAAGGGTTCTCCACAAAAGATTAACTTTCTCTTAGATAGCGTAGCCCTTGCTACTGCTAAGTTCTTCATCTCCAGATATCATTGTTCTGAATATAATCTCCTTCCTGAATTTTTTGGTGAAGTTCGCTGCTCACAAAAACAGTAGCAAACACCTAAACGAATTTTTTCTTAATTTAGCGTGCAACGTGACAGATGGAGGGACTGACTGTCAAGCACATTAATATATAAGATATTATTTATTATAGAGTAGTGTTTTTGATCAGACAAAATAATTGTTTAAAACACATAAAATGATGTTTAAGTTGTGGTAAGATTTACAGTTTTTGGATTTCTACCCAATCAAAAGTACTTAGTTGTAAACACAGGGTTTCAATATAGTAAAAGCTCTTAGCTTATTTGTAACCAATTACTTGTAACAACAAACTTCGGTGTTCCCAAACAGTAAACTATTAGTTAAAAAATCTATTTTTGAGCCAAACATGTGGATGTATCCTTCCCTTCCTTTACCATTCAAAGTGTTCCTAGACCTGTGTGCCACAGGTAAAAATAAGTAGTAGATAGCACCGTAAATGTAGCAACATTTCCTGTGTACTATAAAATATTTTACCAATAACAATAAAGCACACTTACCATTGACAATTGCTGGTTGTTTTGTGGACAACTGTCTGCAAAGTGAAACAAGAACATTTTTTTGAGTTCCAAATCTTTTTGCTTGTTGGATTCGACAATCAATTAAATCGATGAACTTTTTAGTTTCCAATTTTTTGTCATCAGGGGAACCATTATATCCAGCAGTGAAGAGTTGTATGACTTGATGTTTCTTCTTGTCAATCATATTTATTTCTTCAAAGATTATATCACCTGAAAAGCAATTTTCAAAAAAAGTTTGCATTACGCTAGAAGCAAGGGTACATACAAAATGACTGTCTTCCGGAAGGCAGAATTTTGATGGTTTCCCACTTTGATCCTTCTCAATCATGTGTCCACTATCTGTAAGACAATGATAAAGTGATATACAATACAGTCATATGTAGCTAAGTAATCATATTTATTCACATACTATGCATGGTAATGAACACAGGCCAAGGATCCCAATCAAGAAGGTTTTCCATTGAGAGAGTTTTTGTATTTCTCAGATATTTCTTGAATAGCATTTTATCAAGGATTCTTCCAACAATATTTTTATTCTTAGAAAGCTTGTGATACCATTCTTCAATTTTCAAACTAGCTTGTTCCTCCTGAGGGAGATACAAAGAGAGAAGCAGACATGATAATACACATTTGTATCTCTAAGATAAACACTTACCACAGCATCAAAGCTTTGCATAACAGCATCAATGACAACATTCGTAAACATCGAATGAGTATTGGGCAAAGATTCCAATAGCAAAAGAAGCTCCATCGTCAAATCAACGCCCTACGGTAAAAATGTATAAATTAATACAGTTACAATAGAGAAATAGAGGATATGCCAATGAACTTTTCAAGAGCAGTTATATCATAACGTATATACATAACAAAATAATTCCATGAGAAAGTTTTGAGCAATGCTTCCATGGATGATGGCAGATAAAATAGAACAAATAAATGATACAGTTATAATCTTGATAAAACATGAATGCTTAAGTAAAATATTCCAGATAAAATATATTGAATATCACCAGAACACACAAGTGCACATAACTTACTCAAAAAATAGAGACTTTACTAGACTTAGATTTGAAAAATTGTGTGCATTTAAATTATAATCACGAAAAAATTATCACAAATAAATTGAACTAAATCAATAGAAATATTTGTATCCACTTAATGAAATACTGGTCTGGTGAGGATCCAATCAAGTTGCAAATCTCTGGCATACATGTATTTTAATATTTCTGTCAAGAATTTCACAAAATATTTTAAAATCACAAGATTAGAGGAAAAAACTGTTTGTTCGTATCATGTGCTATCACCCAATGGATTTGTTTAAGCAAAGAAGATTAATTCTTCTACAAATTAATAATAAAGTAATGAAACTACCCTAGCAAGATACAAGTAGGAAAGCATACTTAAAGGCAAACTTTTTTCCTAAGCACCAGCAAGAATATTTCCCAAATTAATTTTAATTATATACACTTTAACTCCAAGAAGTCTTGTCTGACAGAACTTTATAATGCAACATAATAAATTAATTTTGAATTAAACACTTGGAATAATTATATGGGTATTCAACATTCAGTCTGAGCCAAAATAATATAAAAACAAAAACAATATTAAAAAAAAAATTTGTGACAGAAATGCAAATGACCAACTAACCTTTATTTTAAAGACTCGAATTTCTAAAATTTTCTGTAACACATCAACACACCATTTCCTCTCAAAAACAGTTGGACAACTGATATCAGAAAAACTTTGAAACACCTAGAAAGAAAGACAAATTAAAATTCACATTATCATATAATATTCCCTTTTTTAAGAACACCTGTATTTTTTTAACTTAAACTAGTTCATAATTGGCTTAAAAGTTCATGGATATAATTTTCTAGAGACATAAGCAAAAAAAAAAAAAAAAAATTGTTCTTCCAGTCATTAAAAAAATTAAAGAAAAGAGTAATGTAAATCTACTAATATTAAGTAGATGAGCAACTTTTCTGTACACCAATAACAATAACAATAACAATAACAAAGGAAGCTGCTTACCCAGTTCCTAGACACCCCCCTCCCCAAGTATCCCACTATTCCCCTGCATGATCATCAAGAACAATTCAAACCAATAAACATTCATCATTAGAATGAGAGCACTTGTTTTACTCCTTTCAGTGGGTTTGTCCTTCTGTTGATCTGGGTAAATTGGCCAGAGTTAGGAAGGGTGGAAAGCAAGTCCCTCAAAGCCCTTTAAGCTGCTTACCCAATTCCTCCAACATCCACCCCCTCCCACACAGTATCCCATGTATCTCCCTGCTTGACTGTTTTGGTCACTAATTGGCTTCTTCTGAAAGCATCCTTTGAAATAGGGAGCTCTGTTCAAAGTTCTTTTCAAGAATGCAGTAGCCCTGAAAAAATGACAAAATTTCTTAAGTTTTAAAAATCTTTTTTGACCAGTGGAGGCTGAAAACTGACTCCACATAAAATATTGTACAATTTTACCTCATTGCAAAGGAGTACAGGGCTCTCTGCAGTTGGTCTACTTACTTCATAACTTCCCCTTCTTTCCTGGTGCACAGAGCTGCCACACAGTGGTCAAAGTGGTACCAGGTGCTTCCACAAAAATGGTACAAAATTCTTCAATTAAAAAAGTTTTTTTTTCTTTCACTATTATAATCACTAGAAGCTGCAAACTACACCTGAAATGTTTGCACTCCATTGCAAATGAGTACAGGCTGGGCAACATTCCTTTTAACTTTTCTTACCTTTTCTTGTACACAAGAGTGCCATGGAGCTGCCAATAGAGCTGCCACAGAGCAGACACACAGATTCCTTACCAATGCTATTTTTTTCAATGCAGCTGCTCCAATGCAGCTGCTCCAATGCAAGCTCTCCAATACACCTGTAATAACATATTTGGTGGTTTATCCAACTATGCCCAGAATAAATCTTATTAAAACTAACTTGGGAACCAAAGAAAGCAGAACAACCTGGAATCTAACCTGGCACTTTCAGCATGGAAGATCCAAGCCTTTACCACTTTGCCATTTTTTTTTTTAGCCTTTTTTTTTTTTTTTTTTTTTTTTTATAGAAAATTTTGATTTCTCTTTCCCTCCTCACCAGTGCTGCTACTTTTTTCCAATTTTGATCACCCCATGCTACTTTGACACCCCTCCAAATCCAAGTCATCTCAGAGGAGATAGCAGAACAAATTGTGTGACAGACAGACACCGACAGACAGACACCGACAGACAGACACCGACAGACAGACACCAAATCCGATAAGTAAACCTTATTCCTTCCTTCGATTGTAATAATTAAAAGAACAATATCTCTGAGTAAACATTTTCTTTACATCAATAGAAAATACAAATATTATTATAAAATTTGCATACCTTGATTTCATCTTTAACCAAAAAAAATTTTGTGTTAGAATGATTGGGTCTTCCAAATACGTCAGAAAAATTTTTTGACAGCCATTGTATCAAATGATTGTAGATATAGTCGAATATAATATCAATATTATGACTATTATCTTCTGGGTTATACTTTATCTGCAGTTCAGCAGTATAGAACAGAAGCGACAAGTTACAATGGAAAACTTCTTGGCTTGCTTTAGCAGCACCGTTAGGTAAATTCTTGACAATTACTTCGAAGATATCCTTTACTTCAGTCAAAACTACCTTTCCCTCATCATACCTGAATAATATCATAGATCATATTATATTGCATATTAACATATTAACTCAACAGAATAATATGAAAATGACCAAATTTATTTTTTTTTTTTTATTAATTCACTCAAAATATACAATCACTTTGAACCGAGGAATATCACCTAACTTACACTCTCTATTAGGCATATAATTGTATTTAAAGGTTAAGCTTTTATTTCATGATAATAAATATATTAGTCACAGAAGTGACTGATATGTTCAGAGCTGTCACCTCACCAATATGTTACTGTATATAATTATACTTTTATCCAACATTTACATTCAGAAAAATAAAATCATATGAAAATCGACAGATGACTCTAAATTTGAAAGAGAAAAAAAATCTGGGAGAGAGATTAATTGTTTTAAGTATGTTTGAATATGTAGATTAGTGTTGTGACTGTACAGTGCATGGGTAACTATCTACCTATGTGTAAGAAATCCTTCACATATAATTTTATATATCATCATGACAGCCTCACCATGGCTCACTGCAGCAAGGGAATCATTGCTGATGCCACAATATAGAGCTGCATTGGTAAATGGTATGTACTTAGAAATCTAAAATTTCGTCATTCCTCCAAAAAAGAGGATGGTAATCATCAAAAAGAACATCAACTGCAAAATGTCATTTATATTTGTGAATGTTTGTTTAGAAAAACTATGTCCATTAATTGAGTCAAGTAAATATAGACAGTAATTGTACTAGCTATGTAGAGATTAATGCCAATTAATTTAACTGCATATGAGTGACTATCTATCGATTTGTAAGATATTCCATCATATATATTTTTTATATCATCATCACAAATATATATATACATATATATATATATATATATATATATATATATATATATAAATCTGAAAAATGATAGTCCTCATAGCCAAAAAGAATTCAAATTTTCTACCCACCAAATAAATATAAATGACAAATCATGGCCAAGTATGTACAGTAGGTCTAATAAATGGAAAAGTTCAAACTCAAGACTGGGCTCTTTTGTTCCCCCCCCCCCTTTTTATTTCCTCATTTCTTCTCCTTTCCCTCCCCGCTTTTCCTTCCTTCTTACCCCCTTATCTTCCTCCCTTCATTTCTTCTCTACTCCCACCTCTGTTTTTTCCCCATCTCTTTCCTTCTTTCATTTCTTCTTTCAAACGAAGTGAATAGCATTTTTTTTTTTTTTTAATAACTCATTGCAAAATATGAAGCAAAATATTGAACATCTAGAATTTTACAACTAGGAGTATTATATTTTAACCCCAAATAGGGTGAAAACAAGTGAATACATAACATGAACATAATAATTACAGTAAAAAAAGCCCATCAAATATTTAAAATATATATTAATACACATACAAACCTTTCCAGAAGTGATGCATCCATACCCATATTCTTGACCACGCTTGTTATCACTTCCATAAGTTCTTTAACAAACTTTATCTATAGAATAGAGAATATCATAACCATTCATTTAGGTGAATATCATGATATGGCTATATTTTTGACTATTTATTGTCTTATAAGTCTCAATATTTACTAAAATTAATGATAAGACATTTTAACAAACCCTACACAGTGCATGCTTGCTAATCATATGCTTGCTAATTGTATGCATACTCTTTCAAATATAACAATTTACTTATAATAAATTGGGGATATTAGCAGAATGGATGAAAAGAAGACTGCAACAACAACAAAATTAGGGGGAAAAAAGAAATAAAAGAAAGCTAGGGAGAAATAAACTAGGAGTATACACACAATTTTGAGTATTTTTGTATCATACACACAAAAAAATTGCAGCTCTTGCCAATCAACCATGAGTGAATTTAAGTAACACAGACTGAGCTGGCAAATTCCATCTATGAAGCTTATTGTCAAGTCAGAGTGAAGTAATTGTTGTATATGGAACTAATCAACAGATTTCATAAAAATGAATTATATATTCTGAGTATTTTTGGCCCATAACAGTTTACCACCCTCAGGGTGGAGAGGATCAGGACTTGTGTCCATGACCTGGCAATATTTCCCTCCGAGAAGGTTCTTGCCTCTTACCTGTATTGCTGCTGCCTTTGGTTTCAACAAGTAAAGCGTACTACCACAACAAGCATACAACAAAAAAAAACACCCTATGGGTGGGATTTTTAGTAGTTGCTGAGCCCCAACATCCTAAAAAGAAACCAAAGACCAATCCCCAAATGAGCTTAGATGCATCCCCCTCCCCTCCCCTAAAAAAAGTTAAGCAAAGTATAATAAATCATGGGGGTAGCAACAAAAAAAAATCCTTGGAGACCCCCATAAGGGGGGAGGGGGAGCAGGGTTCTAATATGCCATGATAGCTTTAATAGGGTTTTTCCCTCAATGTAGATCGATGTTTACATGTCCTAAGATGGAATTAAATCCCCTGAAAGTTTAAACCAACATGACAAAAACACTAGGAGTTAGCAAAACTTCTTTTTTTTAATTTTATAGGGTAGCGAAATTTGGCCTCCTTTTATAGCAGACATGATTACATAACAAACTTAATAACATAAAATTACTTGAAATAAATATATCAAGAAAATCAAAACTGCATAATAAATATAATAAACTATGTGTCTCAAGCTAAAGAATGTGTTACAATGCATATTAATATTTAAAAACACGAACACAAATTGGTAATCAAGGAAGAAGGAAAAATAAATAAGATACATGCATTACCTGATTCGACTGATATCCGCTGGTTTTCCAATTTTTCATAGTCACCTTATTCAAAAAAGCAATTGAAAAGAATATTGGCACTTGACGAAAGAGGTCTGGTATTTGATGGTTCGGGCAGATGTACATCAATTGAGGAAGAAATAATGGATCAAGATGAACAAGAGGTCTCAAATCATCATACATACTTGGAATGAAGCTGCACGAAAAGAAATAAAACATGCAAGTGTAACTCTGCTAGTAGGAATACACAAGTATGCTCTCAACAATTAATAGCACTTCTCAGTGAAAAAGATTCTACTAGTGCAAATAATAACATGCTGAGTTTTGTATACAATGAAGAAAAAACAACATTTTTAAAACCCCCATAAAACAAGCCTCAAATATTCCAGATCTCTCTAATCTAACCAATATAAAAATGTTTCTAAATATATGAAAAAAAATTCAAATTTAGGGTTCCTCAAAAGTAAGGGAACAAGAAAAGATTATTACCTACCCAAGAAATATTTAAACAAGGCATGAGCATTAAATTACTATATGCCTAATTCTACATCCCTAAATCACTGCCTCAAATACTTCACATCTTGATATTTTGTACTCCTATTGAGCATGATGAAAGACTTCACTATTTCGTTTCCACACTATTTCAGTTTCCTTTTGGAGAGGAGTGGGATTTGTTTGCAACATTGTAAAAGTAAATATTCATTCATATTGCTTACCTATGATAATAGCTTCTTTTTTTTTGGACATAGATGAAAGAGAATTTGTAGCTCAGTGATTTAGGGATGTAGAATTAGGCACACAATAATTTAGTGCTCATGCCTTGTTTCAATACTTCTTGGTAGGTAATAAATGATCTTTTCTTGTTTCCATACTTAAATCCTAATTTTTTTAATTCATTTATAAATATTTTTATACCAGTTTTTGTGCATATTATTAAGGTAAATCTCTCCTCTCTTTTTTTTTTTTTTTTTTTTTTTTTAGGTGGGGGAAAAAAGGTTTCTTTGCAATATTTTAAAGGAAATATTCACTCTGTTATTTACCCATGGTAATACCATTTCTTTTCTTTTTTTACAATAGATGAAATTTAGATTGGATCACAGGTATTCAGTAAAAATTTCAAGAATCAGAAGTCACAGGTGTCAAGTAACGCTCAGTCAAACAAGCGCTCAGTTAACCAATAAATGTCTGCAATCTGAACTTTGGTAGTACTTGAGCCTGCATTTATGAGATAGAACTACACATGGCTTCTATAACAGAGGATGTCATAGTTTCATCACTATATACCTTCATTGCAGGTGTTATCCGTAACATAAATGAATAAATGCAATTATTTGCACTGTATAAAAAGGAATTAAATCAACTGTATGAAAGCTAATCTGAATAGAATTAATTTCACACTAAGATAACAAGGAAGATGTGAAATGACAATCCACTCATTATATTCAATAAGAATTATAACAGTGTGTGTGTGTGATTATAAATTACATATATATATATACCCGCATGTCTATATAAGCAATGAAGGTAGGTCCAGTTGAAATCCTGTCGAATCATGGTATTAACCAAAGCACTAATGTTTCCACATTGTCTGCAGCCTGGCTTATAAGGAAAACATTAATGGACAATTAGGAGAAATTCACTCTTTGGGGGGAGCTTATTGGCTTAGAAATTTGACGTAGACCTTCATCAAAGGCTCCTACAGGCAATATATGAAAACTGTGGATTGTCATTATCTCGAGGCTTGGCTAAGTATGAATTAGTTTTGTATTATGCTTATGGTAAAGGTCGGGTCAACCCTAAATAAAGAATGCAGAGCACTCATAATATATTGCATGCAAGCATCAATCCGTCCGTAAGTAATACTACTCCTCCTAAACTGAAATTTTAAACACCACAAACTTATTACGGTTTATTTAATGTAGCACTGGGAGTGCACAGATTGAGTTTCATCTTGATGAATACTCTGTGAGAAAAGAAAAAAAAAATTAAATGTTACCCTGTACAAAAAAAGGCTAAAAAATCAATGGCCAATCGATAAAGGTACAAATATTCCACACTTTGAAGTCAGGTCAGTATCCTGGACTAGGCTTTAGTACAGTTTATTCCTCCCCTTTTAAGTCCATTTTTTTTAAATTTTAGTTCTTTCAAAATTATCCCACTTTTATAATACATAAAATAATAAATATATAATAAAATAACATAAAATATAATAAATCTCTACATAATATAACAAGCAATTTAGATAATTTCGTAAATACATCTAAAAATCCGCCCATAGGGTGAGTTTTCCCTTAGTATAACAATACCTGAGAAGCATGGCAGGGCTGGGAGGGTAATAAGCTTATTTAAAGTAATCAGAACAGTCAAACTGGATATGGCTTTAAAATGGTTGTTTTACAAGCATCAATCAAACCATAAAATTAAAGAGCCAGACACCTGCATAGATTTTTTTGTGGTTATAAAGAGGTTGCAGTGTTTTATGGACAGATCATCATCAGAGGACTGATTTTGTTATCTACTGTGGGAACGTTACATTGATATTGCATTACGATTATTGCTATTATCTTTCTAAAATTCACAAAATACTTGTCCGTATGTGCACAATTTAATTCCTTCCAAACTACTAGAGAGATCATCACAAAACTTTCAGGGATTGATTAAAACACCTCAATGCACGTCCTCACAAAAGTTTCATTCAAATCAGATGGCTATGGGCATAGTTTTTTCAATAGGTGTGGTTTAGCGATATAGAATATTATAAAGACCAAATTCAATGAAGTTTGGCATGTTCATTAATTGTATCGTGTTGATTTGATTGATGAGAAAAGTGTCAATAATGCTTACATGTAATATTAGGCAAGTTCATTAATACAGAAGGTCAGAGGAGCATCGAAAAGCGACCTGTAGGGCATGGTTTTTATATACAAGTTATTATAATCATCATTTAATAGATAGCTATCTGTCGTTATTGTATAAGGGGGAAAGGGGGGGTAATGGGAGACTGACAGACCAAGATATTTTGCAGAGTACAAATTTTATTCAGTTTATAGAAAGAGAAGGGGAAAAATTGATATCTGATACCTATATATTGCATAAGTGGTATCAGACATGGTCTCGCGATAGTTGTTGTTGTTTTTTTTGGTTTATTTGCTGAATATTGTTGTTTTTTATTGAGGCCTTTTCAAATTTATGGTTCAACCTCGGCCCCTAGGTCAGCTATAAAAGGCTGAGGATTCATTAGGCCTTAGTTATGGTTATTTTCTGAATTTTTTTTTTTTTTTTTTTTTTTTTTTTTTTAATTGTGGACTATAAATATTTAGTATACACTAGTCACCCTTAAATTTTTAATATGCACTATTTCATTATATTGTGGGTCAAGCCTATCTTTTAACACAAGCATTGTGTTCAGGCATTAAAACTGAGCTCTATGTTGTCAATGACTGGTAATGTCTGTAACAACATATTTAACTGACTAGTGTAATTAGATGTAAGCCTGCTTCATGCTAAGAAAGGCCTGCTTCTTAAGCAAAGGGAGACCTGCTCCTTAAATAATGGGAAACCTGCTACTAAGGCGATAGACAGGGAACAAAAATGCCAGCAATTAGAGCTCTCCTATCTCTATCAAATCGCTTCATCCTATTTGTGGTAGCCTCTTGAACAAAAAATCTTGGTGCCCTCCTCGATAATCTTTCTTTTTTTTCAGCTCAGAAAACATTACCACTCAAATTTACACAGAAAAAGAAGGGGGAGATTGAGTTTTTAAATATAATTTGGTCATTGCAATGAAAACTTTGCGAGGATGTGCAATGAGGTGCCCTAATCAATCCCTGAAGGTTTTGTGAAGATCCCTCCGGCAGTATGGGAGGAGTTAGAGTCTGGACAGACAGACTGACAAACAACACTAATTCGACACTGGTATAAATAAAATACAACACGATGGATCTCTACTTTGATTATAGTAACATATAGTGTACCTTTTCTCTCTTTGTTCACTTGATGTACGTTTGGCAAGATGTAGTTTAATACAATTATCTTGCCATTGAATGGAGTCAGATTTAGTTGCAGCTCTTTCAAATGGTTTTACTTTCTTTTGAAATATATGAATTAGAGGGATGATATGCAACCACTCTGGTTTACTCAGCTTGCATCTTTCAATAACCAGATTAGTAAAATCTCCAAGACATGTGGCTACTTCACCATAAGCTGTATCACCAATGAAGGTGAATATGACATCCAACTCTTCACACTTCCACTGAGAATTGACTTCATGTGGAACTAAACGCAACATCTCAAACAAGATACAAAGGAATTCAAGATCAAATGAGTTCAATTTTGCATGATCCGGTATCATTCGCCTGAAAAGACAAAGAATAACCAGGATTGAGCACATTCTTCTTCCACTGTCCTGATGCGATAAAGTGGAGCCCATAGACTTGAGATATACTGCTATTTCAGAGAGCCAACCATAAAAAACCTATTAAAAATGGACAACAATGTTATATTTGTCAACTAACTTGGGTGTATGTGTCAATTCAACTCAGGTAGCAATATTAAAATAGGTTTGAAGTCACAAATTATAAATTAAATGTGATTACCTCAGTAAGATGGGCAGAACAAAAGGTATCTGAAAGGTAATTTCCATGACAGATATTTTGACGTTGAAGTTGTGAAAATATATGATAGATATCATTTACACAATTTGTGAAATTTAACTTGTCCATCAGTGTAAGTTGATAGCTGATCAAAGCGTTCTTATGATTTTCAAGAAACAAAAGCAGTGATTGTTCTTGAACAGACTCACGGTTAGGTAACTTCTTTTCAGAACCAAATCCAATAGCACTGAGTAGTCTCTTTGCAATGCCAGGTGATGGTCTTTCTGGAAATATCATTCCATCATATTGGTGAAAAATACCTAAATGATATATTAAAATAATCATAGTAACAGAAATTTGTTACAATATATATATATATGCATATATATGTGTATATATATATATATAAGCTTAATTATGTCTGTCTGTCTGCCTGTCTGTGTGTGTCACAGGATTTTGAAAACCGTTGGATATTTTGGCGCTTGCATTCCCTATGATCAATTAATGCTCGGTGGAATGTTGTGTACTTGCTAATGGGACATATAGCTAACTTTGCCTGGGGATGGTCAACTTCTTCAGGAATTGAGCCAAAAGAATGTCTGGAGCATTATGAGTCTGTTGGTCCTTGAAATCTGGAAATCTGTTGAGTATTGGCTAAGTTATTAACATTTACCTGGGTCTCAAATCAGCGCAAACAGACTTTAGCTACCTAGAAATATCTACCCTATCCAAAAAGTGGAAAAGTTTATTGATAAATTAAATTGGGCTCAGTTCATAACTAGCTGGATCTGGCCTCATTGGAATCCCTTTGGTAATGCCATTGCAGTGGGAAAAAAAGTGAAGGTAAAAGGAAAGAAGCCTTTCTCATCCAAATTTTATTCCAGTCATCCAAGCAGTAGGCACAAAAAAAGAAAAAAAGAGATAACTATTGGATAATCTGCAATTCTAAATGTTACTATTTTAAAATACTACCCACAGGCCACAACTGTGCATGTCAAATTTTATTCCAATCTTCCCTGTACATGCAAATAGGAAAAGATAGATAGATAGGTAAATTACTGCAACTGCACATTTTATTACACAGGAATCAACCCCACCCACTCATGCTCATTATCATCCCAATTGGACCTGCAGTTCTCTAAATTCCAGTGGTTATTCGCAAATAGAAAAAGGTAGATTGATAGGCCAAAAATCCCACAATTCTGATTTGAATTATGTAAAAATCAACACCCACCCTCCCAATGTGCTTATGCAAAATTTCATCCAAATAAGCCAAGCGGTTCTCTAAATCCCAGTGGTTATGCACAAATTGAAAAAGATAGATAGACAAAATATGGCAAATTGAAAGTTTATTAATGTATTAAACTGATAACCATCCCATACCCACACCAAGTTCTCATGTCAAATTTCAACTCAATCTCCCAAACGTATGCATGAATAGAAAATGATAGATTGATAGATTGATAGACTAAAAAATAATCAAATAGAGAAAGACAAACAAAAAATATGGCAATTTAAAATTTAATCATGTAATAACCATCCCATAACCACACCAACTGTTCATGCCAAATATCATCCCAACTGGCCAAACAGTTTCAATCCCAATGGTTATGCACAAATTGTAGATAGATAGACTACAAATATAGGAATTTAAAATGTAATTTTGTGATAACCATCCACACCCACCCCAAATGCCAATGCCAAATTTTATCCTAATCCGCCCATTGGGTCTCTCAATCCCAGTAGTTATGTACAAAGAGAAAGAAGAAAAAAAGATAGATAGACTAAAAAGTGCACCAATTCAAGATTTAATTATGTAATAACCATCCCACACCCACCCTAAGTGTTCATGCCAAATTTTGTGCGAATTGGCCTATCAGTTCTCTCACAGTGGTATGTACAAACAGAAAAGGATAGATAGATGGACTAAAATGCGACAATTCTGAATTTAAATACGTATTAATCATCCCACACCAAGGGCTCTACAGCTATTACTGCATTGTCTGGTATGTTAGGCAGTAATTGTTTCGTAAACCGTTCCATAAAGTGTCCACTCTTCATTTTTTCGTGGTAGTCTGCACTGTTTGTCTTTGACCTAAACATCACATCACCACTTGGCACTCAACCTTCTGCACTTCCAGCATGTAACACAATCAACCTTTGCCCTTTCCCACTCGGCACCTCCATCCTCCCTTCCCGTCACTGTCTACCCATACGTATTCCTGTGTGTGATGTGCGTTCACCCATGTCTCATCTGTATAAATAATTGTCTTGTTTTCTTGTCTGATCTTTTTTATAGTTTGAAGGTATGCATGTCTTTCTTCTATTATGTTGCGTTGTTCATACACATCGTTTGTTGTCCCTTTTTTTGTATCTCAATGGACCTCCAGAGGAAGAGGGTCCTTGCCCACTCATTACTGTATTGCATATATTATTTAATGCACATTTATTAACACCATTGAATATACTGTTTTGTCCTGTCACAAAAATAAAGCAACAACAACCAGCCACAGCAACTAACAACAACCAGCCACAGCAACTAACAACCAGCCACAGCAACTAACAACAATCAGCCACAGCAACTAACAACAATCAGCCACAGCAACTAACAACCAGCCACAGCAACTAACAAACAACCAGCTACAGCAAACAACAACCAGCCACAGCAAACAACAACAAGCCACAGCAACCAGCAACAATAACAAAAATGTGTGCATTGGCATTAGCTAACAGAGTTTTGCAGTTCCGAGAGAAGCCTCAGAGCCCTACAAGTCTGGGGGATGCCTTACAAGTACAAGTGTGCAAACCTTGGAAAAAAACTACATCCTCCACGGGGCACAACTGTAATGGCTTATCGTGGGTGTGTTTTTTGCGCAAGCATACCTTAAATCTCTTTTGGTGAAGTTAATAGACTGCAGCATGCACTACTTCACTTCAGTAATTAACCGCTGACTTCCGGAGCTCAAGTCAGCATGAACAAACATTAGCTATATAGCAAACAGTGCAATTGTTCATTTTACACTTGGTTATAACATTTACAGCTAATAGCTCAGGGTAGTCACTAGCTATAAATTTTATAACGAAGTGTAAAGATTAACAATTGTAACTTAGCTAGCTACCTGAATCAGAGTTGGATGAAGCTAAAAAAAGAATTTGTGTCACTAGACTCTGAAGTTATTAGAAATTATTGCACTCTCCAAAGGGAACTTTTCACTTATTCCTTCAGAAGAGCTGGGACTTCAGATTCGATACTCCAGCAGCTCTACTGCAGTTGCTATCTCTCTAGGTATCTATGTGCTGCTGCCACTCCCAGACTTACCAGCGGAATTGGGCCTCTGACTACAGGAATTGTTGAAGTTTATTGAAATATCGTATCCCCTCCATTTAGTTCTGGCTGCAGTTATCCCCCTTGTGACGTCAATGGATAGTTACACCCCCACAGGAAGCAAAAATTTTAAGCTAAGCTTTCTTCATGAATATTGGATTAAAATTTTCCAAAAATTTTTTATACCAGGTTATGCACCATGGACAACAAGACAAGACAATAAATTAATTTTTTTTTCCAGTTCAGTTACCCTTTAAGAAGACTATTATAATTTTTTTAACGAAAAAATGGCTGTATTCCTGTATAGTTCCTTTCATGAGAAGTTTTATTTTTGATTAAAATTGAACCAAATTTAGAGGGAGAAATGCATCATTTTCAGGTGCATGTAATATATCCTGAATATCTTCTGAAAATTCATCGCCTTATCCATTATGAAATCTTGAATTGAATATTATAAAAAAAAAAGCTGTACTACGTTGTATTTGAATGTTAAATTCTATTTCTGATTGAAATTAAATCAAATTTAGGGAGGAAAAGGTATGAATTATCAGGTGTGTATGTATTTAAATCACCAGGTGTATAAAATACGAAGCATAAAAAAAATTAATTGTTTTGGAATAAAATAATAGTTATCTCAATTATTAAGGAAAAGATATAAGTTAAATTAAATCTGGATCACTTATTTTTGTTTCTGGTTGGTTTACAATTTTGAATTGATCTAGCTTTCTATTTTCTGATGTTGTCAAATATGCAGAAAATACTTAAACACAGCATAAAATATATTAAAGGAAAAAACAAATTACTGCATGAAGGGAACTGAATTAGAACTGACTTCAAAATATTTTTTATCATAAGGGGGGGGGGGGGGGGAGTTTGACGGTGCCTATGGCTGAAACAGAACTCATCTCGAGTCAGAAAAAGGTAAATATTTTAGGAAGAACATTACCTCTATCAACCATCATGCATTATATATGGCAGAGTTTGGAAGTATCCAGTTTATTTTTTATTTCTCTAAAACAAATTTTTTTATCTGAGTTATGTTAATCTCTGGAATGGAAAATACTTTAAAATGCTGCATTGGAAGATAAAATAAATTAAACATACCTTCCAGTTGATAATTTTGAGGAATAATCAAACATCTGTTAACAATTTCGTTTCCATACTTAGAATATCCATGGAGACATTCAAAGGGATTAATTTCATCAGAAGAATCAGAAGAATGGACGATATACTTGTATGCAATGGGTTTTCCATATCGAAAGAGATCTATGATAATTTGAAGCAGACACTGCATTATCACAAGGTTATCATCCATCTCTCTGCAACATATAAAATTTTTAAAACATTAAAAAAAATTATAAATACAATAGCATAAAAATGCATCTAATCAGATTTTATCACACATGGAATCTATGCCTACTTAAAAATTATATTATATTTTAAAACAAATTTTATTCAAACTCATTCTTTCTTCAAATTCTAAAAATATTTGATGATAGGTGAATTTATACACACACACACACACACACACACACAAAATCTTATTATATTAAACCAACAAAACAACAACAAATAACACAACAAACAATATATGCAATAATGGTCTGAAAAGAAAAAAAAACACAAAAAGAAAAACACAACAATAATGCAACAGTTATACTTCACGATAACAATCACAAATCACACAGCTGCAATCATTCCTTGTGAAATCTTTTAGGTTTCTACTATTGAAACAGTTTAAGACATATTCACTTTTCTACATAAATGTTATGTCATATTGATAGCCACATATCCTAGCGATTTAGTAACTTCTTTTTTTTAATTATGCAATAACTAGGCTTAAAAACGACATGGAAGCAGCATTCTTCAGTTGAACAACACATTATGTTGCAGTCTAGTAGGAGAATAGAGGGGGGAGGGAAATGTCAAATTTAATCTTATTTAAATGAAGGATTTCTAAAAATAGAATCGGTTCAGTCTGTTATATATTAATAATGATCAATTCTACACCACAACATTAAATGAATTTATAACACTGTGAATTTATAGTTTTCATTCTTTAAATTGACACAAACAAGATAATATTATTCCCGCTGGATGTGCATTTATATAAGGATCCAATAGGGAACTTACTATTCAAACTATTATGCCTGGGTGTGCTGAAAATGTTCTGTCTTCCAATTTGAATGCAGATAAGTGGTGCTAAAGCAAATATTGATACTTCTGGGAATGAAGAGGCTTGAATTACATTTAATAGAATACTCTCTACTTGGCGTGGTTATTCCTATTCAAATCTCTTCCTGTGGGCTTATGAGGTTAAAAGTGCTAAAATTGGTACTTGGCCAACTCTTGGACATAGGCTAGGTTACAGTTGGCCATACCACTCTCATACCATACCACCCTCATACCATACCACCATCAAATAATTAACATCTCTTCAGTGTAGACACATTCTACACAGTCGATGGTTTTGAGGAAAAAAAGATTAGGTCACTGACCATATCTTTTCCTGTGGGCATATCAGATCAAAAATGCTTAAAATGATGCAATCTACTACGGTACTTATGGACGGTCAAATGCATGGAACTACATACCTAAAAGCATGCAAATACAACTTCATTCTGGATGAAGCTGAAGAGGAGTTAGTGTCACTGGTTTCTGAAGTTTTAAGCACATATTCCACTTTCCCAAGGGACCTCTCCACCTTTCCTTCGGATTTGCTACATCTCAGCTCTTCTGCAGTTGCTTTTTGGCTAGGTGCCAATAAATTGCTCACTCCTGGACTTACAGCCATCAGAAAACTGACAAGGAATTGTTGAAGTAACGTATGGCCTTCAATGACTAGCTACAAACAGCTGTCCTCTTTGTGACGTCATTGAAAAACTCACCCCACAAATTTAAGTTTGCATCCTAAGTTTATTTCATGATATTGGACCAAAAATTTCCAATTGTACCAGGTTATACAGCAAGGACAACAAGATAATACCTTTCTTTCTTTCTTTCTTTCCATTTCAGTTACCCATAACCATTTAGCCATGTTATATCTTTAAAGTCTCATATTATATGGATAATTCAAATTCAATTTTTTGTCAACACCATTTTCCGATATATATATTTTAGGCCATGTTTTAAGTTAGGTCAAACCTATTATCATGCTAAATTTCAGAGAAATCCATCCAAAGGTTTGGTCAGGTAGATGGTACAAACATACAGACAAACATATAGAAAAACATACAGACAAAAAAACATACATATAAGTAGATTTGTAACAAAAATTGTTATTCACCTTGCAATATCAAAATCTCCTAGATCACATTTCCAATTGCCAAGCTTGGGATCTCCAAACCGCAAGCACACTCGACTTTTACCTTTCGTAAAATTCCATAGTTCCATAGGCACAATGACATTGAATATTACTGAAATAGAGTTTTTGTCACTAATTCCTGGACACAAGTTAGGTGCCTCATGTGTCTTGGATCTGCATGTACATTATGTATAGATAAAATATAACTAAACTTTTTCCATACATCTCAATATTTTAAATACATTCACATGATGATTAATTTGCTGTCGTTTTTTAAGCATCTATATATATATATATACATATATATGTATACATATGTATACATATATATACACATATATACACATACATACATATATGTATATATTCTTCTTTTTTTAACAACCACAGGCTCTGAAAGATTGATAGAACTTTATATGTTGCTACTTCACAAGGGAAGGCAAGGCAAGATTTTTCAACCAAGAGTGAAGATCTTAAAGCGATGAGCAAGGAGCACATTTAAAAAAAATGAAGGTAGATACATTAGCAAAAAATATATTGCTAATTTTATATTTGTTCCTAAAATAGATCTGAATCAGTCAGTCACAAACAGACCTGTACTCAAATCAAGTTGCAAATGTTTATCAGGTATGCACTTTTCACTCACAGGCCGCAGGGCCAGGGAGACACCAGCGGAGAATCTTGAACACAGGATAGCAAGAGTTTACACTGGGATTGCTTTTAGTGTGAACCACCAGGACTTGACCTTTGAGGGACTGCCAGGGTTGTCCCCATAAAAATTAAATAGAGTGGTAATTCTAGCCAATCCCAACACACCCTTTTATCAATTAACGAAATTGTGTTAATTTAATTTACAGTTATGTGTTACGAGAACTTTTCCATATTTTTAATTTTTTTTAATTTTTTTATTTCATTTATTTAAAGTTTTCTTTTAACTGCAGTAGGTGTACACAATAGTCATTCTGTCACTGCTGAAACCTCTGTGAATATTACAATGAACAATCATGACTACATCTACATAGCTAAACCTAAAATAGCAACTTTCTCAACAACAAAAAGTAGAAACCCTGAAACTGCACTGAATACTTAAGCCTAGATTTTATCTGAATAAGTCCAATAGTCGGTTGCTTCACCACAGATTGCTGTTTTAACAGACTATTAACTCATATTGTCAGTGGTGGTGGCTCCATGCTTGACAATTGCTGCTACTCAGCATGGTACACCTACCTTCCATGGTCAACCAAAAAGGAGTACAAAATAAATGAATAAATAAATAAAAATAAAAATGAATAAAAATAAATAAATAAATAAATTTAAAAACTAAAAATAATAACTATATTTTAAGCCAGCCAGTAGAGCCTCTGTGGACAATCATGATTACTTTCCACTCCTTCCCTAACTATGATTGATTAGCCTAGGTCATCAGGAAGATAGGCCATACTGATAGGCTGGATGAGGAGAGATACCTGAAGCAACTGGAAGAAGCTTAAAAAATTGAGTAAAATAGAAATAGAAACTTTAAGGGTAAAAAATGTCTACTTGTGTCCCAAAATAAAACATCTGTAATAGAAAGGTACCAGAGTTTAGTGTTCCGATTCTCACCACAAATTGTTTGCAGTTTCATTCTTTCCAATTAAATCATTTGGGGTCGACTGATAAGTGTTCTAGGTCTGACACATGCCCACATTCAAGATGCAGCAACAGATATACCACCAAGTAGGTTGGCTGCTATCAGTGCAAGAACAGCAGGTGAAATTGCTTTGCCAATCGTCATGCACAGGCTCAGCATCAGGGAGAAATGATTTCTGGCCTAAGTAACCAAACCCTCTTAACATCTCAACACAAGAGTTCAAGTGTCCTCTCAAACATTCACCACCCCTAGAGGTCAATATAGCAATTTGCACAGATTGGGTTCCCATCTGGACAACAGCAGTGATGTTACAAGGTTGATGCATTTCCTGAAATCACTGCCATCGTTAAAGGGCAGGAACATAGCAGGTGAGACTTTATGATCCACAGGAGGCAGATGAGCCTCGAGACACTTGTAGAGACACACAGACTTTTGATACTCTCCAACATTCACTCCTATACCCACAGTGATGATGGCTACCACTGCACCATTCCTCCTTTCAAGGAAGGTTTGCAAACTGGTTGAGATCTGTAAGGTTGCCCCACCACATTGTCCTGAATACTGGACTGTTAATACAATCACCTGTACTATAAAGTACAAATTGTCTGTTTGTTGTCTGTCTGTCTGTCTGTGTACCCTCGATTTACACTTGAAAAGTTGAACTTAGACTCACAACCCATATTTACTTAGAATTAGTGTCACCAGGGGAACACCATAAGCATATCTATATGATTATACCCCTTTCTGTATCTATAAAAAGCTAAAAATGGTACTTTTCCCAGAAAAAAGAATGGAGCCACAGGCCTAAATCTTTGACATGTAGATACAATTTGACTCTATAAATAACATGGGGTGGGTCCCACTTGGCCACACTTCTTCCTCTTTGTATGTAAGGCTAAAAATATCAAAAATAGTACTTCATAAAAAATTAAAAAAACACTTTGACCTAATCACATGTCCACTATGTTTTAAAAGTCTATAACATATCTTCAAAGCAGACACATTTGTGACTGTTCTGCCAACATTTTATAGCTAACAGTACCCTGGCATAGTCTACAGTGTATTAAACGTGAAAAATGTAATAATAACAGTAATAAAATTAATTAAATAAAAATTCCAGCTTCATGGTCAGATTATATTTAGCTTCTTTTCCACTGTTGGAACACTGTTGCATACTAGTATCTTTAATTTCTATTTAAAAACCTAGTCATTTTTGAACATTGTCAGAACAGAACTATTATAATTCACAGCTTGTGAGTCTTTGTTGTCTCTTCCTTTATGGGGATCATCTCTGGAATTTTTTGACATGATTAACTTGGAAATCAGATCTCTCTCCCCTCTACCTTGTTTGCAAGGACTGTTTGTAACTCGGTTTTGTTGTGACTCTCACTCATAACTAGTCATAGGGTGTATGCCACCATTTGTAAAACAACAAGAATGTGTGAATATATCTTCATCAAGTACAAAACTTGCAGCATACCCTTCCCGTACTCTTTCTCTCTCTCTCTCTCTCTCTCTCCATGATCAGGCTGTCGGTAATTTAGAAAAAAAAAGAGGTACTAGCTCAAGTACAAACATACACTCACTGTAATTACCTTGTATTTTCATAAGGTTTCTTCAGCTCTTCCTTTTTCTTTCTCTTTCTTGAATTTGACTCAGAATCCAAATCTTGTTTGCGATGTGGCACACCCTAAAGATATGAGTTATTAATTGAAATATGGGTAATAAAATAATAGTCAAGTGTTCGCAAACATGGTTATGAGTGGGCTCAGTGCTGAAATGAAAGATTAAAGGATCCAATTATAAATTCGTTTTCAAAATAGATCATGCAAAAATATCATTGGGGAGTGCACACGCCAGATGTAACTTCCCCTAATTGATTTATTTGTGGACATATGCTTATATGTTCTTTGATCAATCAATCTTCTAGACAGTTTCAACTCAATTATGGCCACACTTATGATCAATCTGATGATTTAAGAGCACATCAACATGCCACATTCGACAACTTTACAAACTCTGGTTAAAGTATATGTAGCAACCTGCTCACATGAACCTAATAGTTTTGCTACATGGTACAGGTATATGTTGCTGATCATATCCTTGTTATAATTCAGAACTGTTATTTGAACACTTTACACCATATTGTGATAGGACTTCTCTCAGGACCTTTATGACCAGCTAAAGATAGTTTCAGTTGTAGTTCCAATACCAATATAATCAATCTTTTGCTAAAAAGTTAATTAGATTACTTTTTACAGTAAATACATGATACGTAAGTCTCTTTTTAGGATAGGAATGGATTTTATGGAAACACACAAGCAGTAACCATAATTACCCATACAATGTTAGAAAGAAAGTAATAGCTCTAGATATAAGTTTAAAAATTAAAGTAAGGACAATAACTGATTGTTTATAAGACCCAAATGGTTGCAATCCATTCTTGCACAATCTAAAGCTAAGATCCCCTGATCAATAATGCTATGTAAACAAAATTTTAACACCAGTACAACTAAACTAACATAGCCCATATATTGTTGTGAATACGAAGTCTTGACACATGATGATCTCACTGCTCCAAGAAAAATGCTCGTCCCATTGAAATAGGACGTGCCCTAGAAACTCCACCCCCAAATAGTAAAAACAGTACAATAGAATTAAAAAGACATTGCGTGAAATATAATCAAGGAAATAGAGTATTTGTCATGTAATATTGATTGTTTTGGTGTTTTAAAGCTAGAAATAGAATATCAAATTAACTACTGGAGAGAAAGGTATGATTTTCTCCTTATCTTGACAATAAGATCCCTATGAATGAATATGTGGCAAGCATTGTCAGTACCTCGTAAATCAAACTTGTAGATGAGGTTTGTCAGGGGAACATCTGACAAGTTATATAGATAAGAGCAAGAAAAGACAAGAAGTCTATGGACAATTATACACAGAGACAGAAATGCAGATAAAGAAAAAAAAGAGAGAAGAAGTCTGGGAATATTTAAACGGAAACCAACCTGCAAGAGACAGAGATAAGAAGTCAAGGACATGGAAAATTCTGACAAGCTAGGGGAGACAGAGTGACGTCATCAAACCACAATAATACAAAGGACAGAATATTGTTATAGAAAAAGGATGTGGAGTTATTACATGTTTGTAAAATAGTTGAGTTGTGTTGATTGTAGCGTTGTGATTATGAATTTTTATTTCCATATATTTTGCCTTGTGCAAAGTTATTGAATTTTACCAACTCTAGTGCTGGAGAGGGAAACCTGTTTGGGATAAAACTGAGTTGGCTTGGGTTAACACTTCATAGAGAGAAATTGACTGAAGAAGGACCTAAGCATTGGGTGGAATAATGGACCACTAAAATTATAATAAAAGAGAGACTAAAAGTAGAGGATAGAGGAATTCCACTACAAGCTTTCACATGGATATTCCTACAAGTAAGCAACAGTATCAATAAAAAAAAATGGGGGGGGGGGGGGGGGGGTGGAATTCTTGAAGTAAATCTTACCCAAAACCATTCGAGTGCAAGACACACAAATATATAGCTTGTTTCATTTCTTTGGTCTATTTCAGGATTGATTTTAGCATAGTCAGCTTAATGTTATCAGAAAACAAGAAATATAGCCAAATATATTCATATAGCATTACCCATGAGAAGATAATACCTATAATTCAGCAAGATGAGTCAGAAAAATGCAGCAATTTGGTCGTACCTGAACACCATTACACGAACCTTGGTAATAACACAGGTGCTGGTTGGAGTGCTGGAATGTATAGACTTACAGAAGTAATGATTTCTGCTCAACCAAGAAGTAAGGTGATATACAATATAAACTACAATACTGAACAAATATGGTCAAGCTAACTATTACTTACAATTAATGCAATTAGGTATAACTTGATAAGGGTAATTACCAGATTCAGTCACATGACCGCAGCAATTACAAATTGCAGCTGGAGATCTTCAATACATGTAATAAATTATTCACATATTTTTAGTTCCCATCTCCATTCTCAAATAATCATTATGCCACTTTTATATAATTTGCCAGTATTAAATCAGCAAGAAAATATTTATTTGACTAATGCAGTATTAACCTGGCAGACAAGATGCCATGAAACTTTGGACTAAATATCATGTAAATACCAGTAGAAGACAACCATGTGACTAAAAAAAACACACCAAACCACATAGTACCTGCTCTTGTACAAATATGTGAGGGAATACAAAGGCAACTATGGGTGGATGGTCATCTTACAATGGGCATCTAATAGCAATCAAAGATCAGGAGGTTTCCCCATCTGGCTGGCCTGGATCAACATAATGGGGTAGGCTGACAGGTGCCAAGACAAAAACTGGTAGGTACTGTAATCAAAACAAAACAAAACAAAACATTCAGTTACAAAGTTGTTTGACCACAGAGCAATCCAGTTCCCAAACAACCACAATGTTATTAGGAAGGGAAGTAAACTGTCACTGTGGAGGAGACTGGGTGGGGGAAAGTGTACATGCTTACATGAATATAGAGACAGCATACACTCTAATTGTATTTACATGTATAAAAACATAAGGGTGTTGTTAGAGCACATTACTTATTACCAATGAATCATGTAAAATGTACAGTAAACTACATCACAATAACATATTAGGTTACTATTATCAGTTACTATTAATCTAAAGTACACTTGCCAGGGGAACTACCACGGAAATACCAAAAATTATCATTGCTATCCACAGTTTAGATATTCCACAGACATTGTACCCTTCTTGTAAACCAACAGTTACATGTTAAACCAATGAAACCATATACGTTTGGAATCATCACTGGACAGGAGGAAGCTTTAGGGCCTCTTCCTGAGTGTGCCAGGCCAAAAAAAAGGACCAAAATTGGTAGGAATTGACCCTTTGACATACAGATCTGAAACTTGGAATGAGTACATATAACTTGACTCAGGGAGAGACTTAAGCTCAGATTCCCTTGGCCACACCTCTTCCTCTGGGTGCATCAGAGAAAAAAATTAGTTTACCATATGTATGCATGCATGGAGAAATAACACAACAATAATTTGTTCCATATCGAAATGTCATACCCAAATTTGATAGTGATTAATCCCTCAAGGCTGAGGCAGGAAATTGAGGCAGGAAGCTGATGGTGATCTTTTACCTTTTCTTTAGCTGGAACTGCAAGTTTTACAGTTTTATAAGTGTTTTATCCTCAGCTGAACATGAAGGTAGGTTTTGTCTTATTCAATATAGCTATATACAGTAGAACCTCAGAGTTACAATATGAACTGAACAACAAACTGGAAAAAAAGTTGGTATAGTACCTAAAAAAAGTTTACCTATTTTCATTAGGTTAAGAATTCCCTCCACCCGAATTGCAGCTGCTACAATGCCCTAGACTCCTTTCACTGACGAAAACAAGCCCAATAATGTGTACAGGAAGGGAGAATAGCTGCTACAATGCCCTAGAATCCTTTCACTGACGAAAACAAGCCCAATAATGTGTACAGGAAGGGAGAACAGCTGCAGTTAAAACTATTCTCTGTTGTGGGCATGGGTAAAGTAAGGAAAAAAATAAAGCTGGCAGTACTGAAAATAAATTTTGAACTTCCAGGCTGGAAGAAGGGTTGAAAAGGCTAAATAGTAGCAGAACAGCTGCAAATAAGCATATTTGCATTCAGTTACAGTATTTAGGATGAGTACTCACCAAAATATTGTTTTAAATTACTGTAATAAATCATAATTATTAAGAAGCACATCATTGGGATATAATTATTTCAGAGTTAGAAACATTTCAGAGTTACAAACAATGCAGTTCCCATGGTGACGTTTAACTATATATATATCCAACCTATGGCCAGATTTTCCCATGCAGTTATGAAATTGTTTAGATTGGTTGATATGTTATGTAGGGATTTATTATATTATCATATTATATATTTATTATCTTATGTATTATGATAGTGGGATGGGATAATATTAATATATATTGATTTGAAAGAACATAAGAAAAAGAAAAAAAGGAGAAAAATGAAGGGGACCAGTGCAGGATACAAACCTCCAACTTTAAGCTTGGGAGACCTTGCCTTATTCGATTGGCATTGGTTTCTTAGGTTTTTTTGGTTTTTTTTTTATTATTATTTTTTTTTTTTTTTTTTTTTTTTTTTTTTATAGAGCATTTTCCAAGATGAAACTCAATCTATGCACTCCCAGTGCTACCCTATATAAACTGTAAAATTTTGTGTTGATTCTAATTTCTATTTGAGGGGAGTAGAATTACTTAAGGACAAACAGATGCTTACAAACTATATGTAATGGGACGGACACTAACGCATCGAATGCACAAACTCAAACACGAACACACACACACACACACGAACACACACGAACACGAACACACACACACACACACACACACACACACACACACACACACACACACACACACACACACACACACACACACACACACACACACACACACACACACACACACACACACACACACACACACACACACACACACACACACACACACACACACACACACACACACACACACACACACACACACACACACACACACACACACACACACACACACACACACACACACACACACACACACACACACACACACACACACACACACACACACACACACACACACACACACACACACACACACACACACACACACACACACACTGCTTTTCTATCCACCATTATAAAAATAGGATTGATTTATTGATCCTTTATCTATTTTTCTAGAAAATTTTGGTTGATCCATAACTTTTGAAATTCAAAAACCTGCAGGGATAGGATGACGGAGGGAGCCCAATGCAATTCGTGGAATCACAGGTTAAAAATTTTTCCTGACAGGCAAAATTTTTTTCTCCTATCTTAATTCATGTAGTGTGTGGTTGTCTGTCTGTGTATAATGCATTTTCTCTTGGATGCCTACACCAATTGTTCTAAAATTTTCAGAAGTTATATACCAGCTCCATTTGGGGAAAGACTGGTTAGGACGCTGGCTTATTAAACAAATTTTCTTATTCATGAGTACAAAGTTGTAATCTGAAGTTGTAATCTGAAGTTGTAATCTGAAGTTGTAATCTGAAGTTGTAATCTGAATTCAAAAGGACTAAGTGGTGCATCCATAGCTCTCTCTTTGTATTATAGCGAAGCCCTCTCAATTCAAAATGGGCAAAGGTTTTAATATTTACTTTGGAACGGTTGACTTACAGAAATTGGGGTGATGCCTCAACCCACCCACCCACCCCCCCTCCCCCCGCCCCCGCCCTTTACATAAAACATTCAGAAAACTGAATAAGTTTTTAAATACAGGAAGCCAAAGGCCAACAAAAAAAAAAAACAGCAATACAGGATTTTTTTTTAATATGGTTCAAATTGAATATGAACTAAGTTTATTATTGATCATCAAGACCTAAATTCCTCAATGTCAGCACAGAATAGCCGAAATATTTGACTTGTTAGTTGTTGTTTCGTTCTGTATTTTCTCTTTTCAATTATACACCTAACACACAATAAAATACAACCCAAGTAAGTTCAAAAGGACACTAACTACTAGAGATGCATCCACAGCTCTCTCTTCCTATTATTTATAGCACAGCCATCTCAATCACAATGGGCAAAGGTTTTAGTGGTACATAGGACAGAGTCTTAGACCTAGAGACTAAAACTTGTCATGCACACAGATCATGGTTGTAGAAGAAAAACATGGTTGGCGACACCTCTTCTTTGGGAAATCATTATATCCTCGACTATGCCGGGTATATCTGCACTAGTACTGAATATATTTTAAAGACATCAATTTACCTCTAGAACTCTAATAAACCAACTACACAATACAACTATCCTTAAAGTAACGACACAAATACACGCTCTCATGACAAAATATGGACGTGAATGGGACTAGAGTATATTTTGAAAAGAAAAAAAACAAACAAGCTAAGGTATGCTCACATCGGAATAGCACTTGTGTAACAAGATGTCTTTACTGTCCTTTGTTGATATATTCATCCCCTCGATCACTTCACGCCCTTGAATAAAACGCTCCAAAGATGTTTAATTCAGTGGCACCTAAGTACAGCTAACTAGCTAATGCACACAAAATTCAATTGACAGCAAATTTCTGTGGGGAAGTGTTGTTGAGATGAAGGGTCACAACTCAGGATGATCTTATTGTTCCAAGGATAGGTGAATCAATGTTGAAATAATACTTTGTCTCAATGAAATAGGATGCACCTTTGACAGCTATGTGTCATAGATTAGTAAATACAGTCTGACAATTTTGAAATAATGAGATTGATATCAATCTAATCAAGGAAATACAGTATAACTACTTGTCATGTGTCATTGATTGACTTCGTGTCCTAAAGATAGACTTTAAATATAACGCTCAACTATAGGATGGAAAAGATACCTTAATCCTATCTTGACAATAAAGTTGTCCATATATAAATATGTGGCAGCATGCATTGGCACTACCTTGTAAACCAAAGCATATGGACAAGATTCGACAAAAACATTCCTCCAAATATTCAACAATATCATAAAAACGTTTTTTAAATTTAATATATAATTTTTTTTTTTTAACTGGACTATAAATTTAAGACAATGAAATATACAGCTTATGTGATTTCTGTGGTTTTATTCTAGGATTAATTTAACATAGGCTGTTTCAGTTATCAGAAAGCAAGAAAAGTACACAAAAATATTCATATAGTATCATAGTAAGATAACACCTATAATTATACATGCTTAGTCAGAAAAATGCAGCAGTTAGCTCATATGAGACATTGATGACAAGAATGTCAGTACAGACACTTTAACAGTAATCAAATGTACTGCTTACTGGACATCTAGAATGTATAGGTAGGATGCAATATCAGCTTCATCATAACTAATATGGTCAAGCAAATTATCAGTTGCAATTGAAGCTAATTGGGAACATCCTGGCAAGGGGAACCACCAGGGAAATACCTTGAATTATCTCCCATTACTGGTAGACAGAGCCACATGTCTTATAGCATATTTAGCAATTGCAAGTTCAGAATACTTTTCACAATAAAAACAGCAAGTTGCAGCTGGATGGATACCTTCAGCACATGTAAAAGAGTTTTCCATTTTTTAGTTTTGATATTCTTAAAAAAAAAACACTATTAATATGTCACTTTAACATGATAATTAGCCAGTAGTTAACCAGCATGAAAACATTTCTCTGACAATTATAGTATTGACAAGGTAGACAAGATGCCATAAAACTTTGGACTACATGTTGCACTTGATACAAGCCTCAATAGACCATTATTGACAAAAAAAAAGCATCCTTTCCCCCTCCTTTGCCCAAGGATGAAAGTCAGAAGGAAAGGAGTGAGGAAAATAATGAAAAAAAAAAATTTTTTTTTGAAGGCTTGGAAAATTATGAAGTAGAAGGAGCACTCTAGAAATAAACCAGCCTATAGAGTGTCTGAATTTATTCACAAGTGTCCATAATCAATGCGAAAATATGCTGGGGCAAACACCAACCAAATTCGCTCACTGTGCTTTAATAGAATTTTCTCCTTTCATACCTAGGAAGCCACATAGATTTAGTAATTTGAAAGTATTTTTTTAGGAACATCAAGAACAAAACACTAACTTGTGTTAATCCAGAATTGTTATCAATTCAAATTCTAAGCGCCTGCCCTAGCACAATAGTTATCATAGGAAGAACAAGCATCTGATCAACAATCAATCATCCGGCTGGCTCAGGTGGGGCAGGCTACAAGTTTCAAGGCAAAAACTTTTATGGGTAAGAATTTTCTTCATTACTAAGCAAACCAATTCCCCTGTTGATGGTGAGAAAATCAAACCCTCACTGGGAGCTGAATGGATAACACAAGTGTGTGATGTGGCGGGCGTGGCGTGGCGTGGCGTGGCGTGGCGTGGCGTGGCGTGGCGTGGCGTGGCGTGGCGTGGCGTGGCGTGGCGTGGCGTGGCGTGGCGTGGCGTGGCGTGGCGTGGTGTGGCGGTGTGGTGTGGTGTGGTGTGTGCTGATGTGCATAACAAAAGCACATATTGATCTTGTATTCACATGCTCAAAAACATAACAGACCTTGTACCATACATTATTAACAGCTTACAATTTACACAAAATGATGTTCCAAATATTAGGAGAAACTTTGTGCAGGGCTTGTATATGTGTAGAAACATGAACTAAGTAAAATTGAACAGTTGAAGAAATGTATTATCAAGATTTCAGCTAACTGTTTTCTTCCCCTCACGGATAAAGGATATTGATATTATCAACATCAACAGTTATCACGGGTTAGCTATTGTCCCATCTTGTGTTTACAACTTTGAATTGTTGATCAGGTATTGGTGAACGTAACAAGGATTTGATCATGGGTATGATAATCCATGTTCAGAAATTGTATTGTGTAGTTATGAGTCCATAAAACTATGTTCAGTAATTGTATTGTTATGTGTGGCCATATAAATTTGTATTCTTGCTAACAGCCTCATTCTTAGCCATTCTCAACCAATGAGTAAGGTGGTGATGTGTAATGTAATTGACAACACTGTATCAAATTAGATTATACTAATGAGTTACCATTAAGTTGTTTTTTTGTTTGTTTTTAAACTACAACTGGCAAGGGAAACTATCAGGGAAATACCATGAAGTATTATCTCCACAACCCCCCCCCCCCCCCCCTCCCAACACTCTGGTAGACATGACAACCCATTGCCCAAATATACAACCAAAAAATTGCCTATTATTCTATAAAAAAAATTGTCTATCATTCTAATTTTCTGACATCATTCCCAACATTATTCTCAGCATCTTACTATAATTCTTAATTTGTTTGTTTTATTTAATTGCTAACTTCTACCAGACGATTGGGCCTGAAGGGCTCAAACTTTCAGGGTTTGATGGGGATCACCCTGCCTTACATTTATAAATCAAATCATTATATGTGCATCAGTTTACAATTAGCTACATTATAGAAATCTATAAATCTGAACACAATACAATTAAAGCACACTAATTAATCCAGTCACATATACACCACACAATTACTAAACAACTAATTAATAGTCACATTACATAATACAATTACTGAAATGCAATTATAAACTTGACAATTTCATGTTAAATGAATAAACTAATGTGATTGATGTACAACCCAGATTGAACATTGCCCCACCTCTATTTAAAATAAATTTTAAAAATTGAAGAAAAACATGTTTCAGGAATATATAAAAACCCAGCTCACAATATGACCCAATACTTGACCAACACTGCATTGAATAGTATAGAATTAGAAACTAAATTGATTCCAAAACTATTCCACAGGTTATGTGGTTCACTATATTACTCTCATCACACTATTTCTCCGGTAGCTTACTCCTCTTCTGATATCTTCTGTTAAATTGCCACCACCAAACACCTTATTCTGCTCCTTGCTTTGCTGTCCATCACCAGCAGAACTATTACTCCTGTCGTGTGTCTGCTGCTGGTGTCCAACTGCCCCACTACTCCCACCAGCTCCACTGCTCCCACCAGCTCCACTGGTCCCACTTGGTGAGCTGTTGTCCGACGTAGAAGAATCTGCACCTTCACGGTTTTTCTTATGTAAGACAGGTTTTGCCTGCTGAGAAGATGACATTCCAGAAGATGAATCTCGAACATGGACATTTATATTGTTCGAAAAAGAGGTTCCTTCTTCCTTAGAATGGTCACTCTTGGTATTGATTGACCCTTTATCATCTGAAGGACGTGTTTGATCACTAAAAGATTCTTGATGGACTGGACGATCCTTGGAGCCTTCATGAGGCGATGGATCCACTGTACGATCATCATTGCCAGATGGAGAAGACAAATGCCTGGATTCTGATGAAGGAGGAGTCTGAGTATCAGTGGTAGAATAAACATATTCAACAGGTTAGGTGGTTCACTACATATTTCTCATAAAACTAAACTTTATGTAACTTACTCCTGGTCTCATATCCACTGCTTGTTTGTTACTGAACATGTTTTTCTGCTCTTTGCTTTGTTTTCCATCATGAGCAGAACTACTACTCTCGTTGTGTGCCTGCTGCTGGTGTTCAACTGCCACACTGCTTCCACCAGCTCCACTGGTCCTACTTGGTGAGCTGTTGTCCAACAAAAGATCTGCACCTTCACCACTTCTCTTATGTAAAACAAGTTTTTCCTGCGGAGAAGTTGACACATCTCCAGAAGATGAATCGTGAACATGGGTATTTTTATTGTCCGGAACAGAGGTTGTTTCTTCTTTAGAATGCCCACTCTGGGTATTGATTGGCTCATTTCCCTTTGGTGGATCCACCAGAGGGACATCACTGCCAGATGGAGAAGAAACTTGCGTGGATGCTGATGAAGGAGGAGTCTGAGAACCAGTGGTAGAACAAAGATATTCAACAGGTTAGGTGGTTCCAAATATAATTCTCATAAAACTATACTCTATGTAACTTACTCCTTGTTTCATATCTGCTGCTGGTTTGTCAAGTTTGTTCTGTTTCCTGCAATGCTGTCCATCAGCACTCACATTGTGTGCCTGCTGCTGATGTTCAACTGCCCCACTGCTACTATCAGCTCCGATAGTCCCACTTGGTGAACTGCTATCCAACACAGGAAGAGCTGCACCTTCACGGCTTCTTTTTTGTGAGACAGTTTTGTCCTTGTGAGAAGACAGATCAACCCCAGAAGATGAATCTTGAAGCATATCATGGGCATTATCGCAGCCGGAAACAGAGATTGCTTCATTTTTTGAATGGTCACTCCGGGTACCCTCTGCAAGATGTGTTTGATCACCAGAAGAATTTTGATAGACTGGAGGAGCTTTGGAGCCATCATGAGGTGATGGATCAGCTGAAGAGTCACAACTGCCAAGTGGAGCACAGTCATTTGAAGAAAACTGCTTGGATGTCGATAAAAGATGAGTCTGCACATGAGTGGTAGACTTTTGTTTTCCCTCGCCTTCGTGAAGATCTACGGTTGGTTGTACATCATTGATCTTTGAATCATTAGATTCCACTGTTTTTGGTACATCTTGGGAAGATACATTGGCTGAAACTGGAAAAGACAAATACAATGAACATGTCATATACTAATAGAATTAGCCTTACCTTTAGTTATGCTTTGAGGATCTGTATTTGTAGGTGTGCCAGTAAGGAGTTTGGTACTATCAACAGCAGAAGTTTTTTCAGGTGGTAAATCTCCCTGTTCCTGTGGCTGAACTTCACCACAAAATGGGCAAAAGGCAAAAGTATTTGCAGGAGTTCCTGCAAGTTCTCTATAGCATAATTTGCACTTCCAGTTCACCGTATCAGCTGGTGAAGTCGAAGACTGAGATAAAGAGCTCTCAGTAGGTTCCGAAGGTGGACCAGGTTTAGGATCACCTAGGCTGCCATCCCCAGGAGGACGCCCAGCACCATCACCCGGCATGTCGAACTATTCAGCCAGGACCAGGAACTAGCACTAAGTTAGTCTTCACTTCCTCGACAGCTAAATCGGGTAGGGAACAACATAAAGTTCAAGAACCCCGGACACTCCACGACAGCAAAACTTACTTTAGTCCAGAACTTTCAAACCTCCAAATTTCCAGAACTGCACTATTGAAAATCAGCTGCAAACCCCCAACCTTTTATTTTCAAAATTGGAATTCCCCTGGGTTTTCTCATTTGTTCAGGGATAGAGCGGTTGAGTTTGTGGTAGTTGGGTTGTTCGGTTTTTGTTCTATTTTTGTTCGGCTTTTGTTTGGTTTTTGTTTGGTATTTTGGTTTTTTATTTGTTTATATTTTTCTTGTACTTTTTAGTTTAATTCATTCATCTATTCCTTCATTTATTCCTTTGTTCTCTCTTGAACTCGGTCTCTCTCGAACTTGGTCTCTCTCGGACTCGGTCTCTCTCGAACTCGGTCTCTCTCGAACTCGGTCTCTCTCGAACTCTTTCCGTTCATCTGCCTGCCTGCCTGCCTGCCTTCCTGCCTGCCTGCCTGCCTGCCTGCCTGCCTGCTTGCTTGCCTGCCTGCCTGCCTGCCTGCCTGCCTGCCTGCCTGCCTGCCTGCCTGCCTGCCTGCCTGCCTGCCTGCCTGCCTGCCTATGCAGGCTGGCACCCATCTACCTGTCTGCCTTCTATTTCTAAGACTTTGCTGTTTTTCTCCATTACTGTTTATTTTTAAACTCTTTCAGGTAGGTAAGTAGTTTCACCAACTCACCATTACGCCATTAGGCTGGGAGTCACCTTCATCTTGACATTGTCATCCACCCTCATAATATTAGTAATCTCACTCATTTTTTTCACAAGTTTCATATTTCTCTCCTGCAAGTGCAAGATAGAAGTGAGAAAAAGAAAATATGAAATCTGAACTAGAACATACCCACAAAACATCAAATACATTTCCCTTTAGAGAATTTACTGAACACAACCTTTGCAAACTACAGTGTATAGCTATGTGAAATTAATGATCTAAAACTGTTCAGGTTTTTTAAAAAATTGGGAAATAAGAACAATCAACAGGAAGTTATTTCAAAGTTGCACAGAAGTGATTAAAAGTTCAGGACCTCATCAAGCAAAAATTAAGAGTTGCAACAGTTGTACAGATTTTATTGGTTAACCAGGCCATTTCTGTTGGTACATTGTATACTAGCAGAAGTATCCACACAAAAAAAAAACAAAAAAAAAAAAGTAATAATACAAGTTACTACAGCACTACTGAAATGCATTGAAATTGGTCCAAATCATTGATACCATTTGTTTGGGATTTTCTTCCTTTTGATGACAGACCAAAAGTAATAATCTTGTTATATTTCAGAATTTTTCTGTCTGTCCATCCGTCTGTCTGTCTGTGTATATGTGGCCAGATGATCCTTTTTTCTTTTTCTTTTTAATATTTGGTTTTGTTGTTTGGGGGGGGGGGGGGGGGGGGGGGGGGGGATGGTGCTAATAACTATTCACTGTGTAGGATGTGCCTCAATACAAGTTGTGTCTGGTATGGTGGTTTGGCAAGAAAGTGGTGTGTCCAAAAGTGACCCAGCCCATGTCAAAGTGTTTGTCCATAATCATTTTCTTGGCATTTTGATTCTGACACACCTACAGGACAAGGTGTATATAGCAGGTGGGACAGAGATCATATTACTCCCAGTGTTATGATGTGTGTGCATGCCAAGTTTTAGGTCTCTAAAAATATATAAATATATTCTTCATCTACTGGAATAATATAAATTGAACTTTATAGATCATAACTCATAAGATAAGAATCACATTAGAGTTTTATTGAAGGACATCTTTTTACACCACATTATCAGTGTAAGATCATTTGTAAGTCCAATTTTATGTTTGACATAATGTTCTGTGCTCCTGTCATCAGGGAGCTTTACCTATGATGCTAGGGGGGTTGGCCTCCCTGTCAATTCTCCAACTTCTCTTTTGATATGGAGAGTACACATCATTCTTCATTTCAACCAAGAAAAGGAGAAGTTACTGTTATGGACTCCAATTGTTCTCTTGAATTTTTTTTTATTTTTTAGTATCATTCCAAATTGTTCAGAATTAAAGTTGACTAACTACTGAGACACCCAGTTCTTTGGGTTTTTACAGGAGATAAAAGTTGTCAAAGAATATTTTGTATGTTTGATATCACCAGAAAAAATTTTTTATAACCAATGATATAGTAATGTATGCACTACCCTAATATTAAGAAAGTACCACAATTAATTCATTAGTGCATTTGTGGTAATTAACACTACCTGTTTTATCATCCAATGAATGAGCAGTTGTATTTCATATACAAATGAAGTCTTGGGAACACTAAACTGGCAATGGGGGAGGAATGGATCATGGCTCAGCAGACAGGACAGGTGAAGCCATATAAACAAAGTAGTGGGGAACACTAAACTGGCAATGAAGAAGAAGGGATCATGGATCAGGGGGAGGAAGGGATCATGGCTCAGCAGACCAGAGTCAGCCAATACAGGAAAGACTAGAACAGTATTAGGTAGCAAATGATATAGCTAAGGATGAGAAGAAGCATGCAGTTTTTCTTACCTTGGTGGATCCCAGGACCTACTAGCTGGTTAGTGGCGTTAATTGCAGAGACAAATCTGCCACTAAGCCTACGCTGCTCTGAAAGAAGTGTTGAGAGCTCATCTCAAGCCCAAACAGCTGATAATTGTGGAAAGATTTAGATTCCATCAGTGGTTCCAGAGAGAAAATGAGACAGTAGCTGCATGTGTGGCCGAATTGAGGTCACTTGCAGATAAGTGTTCTTTTGGAACCTGCCTAGTCAGAAGTCTTAAGGGATAAGTTGGAGTGTGGGCTACTTAATAAAGCCACCCAGAAGAGGCTATTGATTAACATTGGAGAAAGCTTACACTAGTGCTCATGGAATGGAAGCAGCCAAACAAAAGGCTGGGTATCTGAGGACATCAACTGAGATGCCATCCAACAACAAAGATCCAATGTGGTACAGCAAGACCAGGAATAACAAGGCCAAGTGCAATCTGATACTGAGCTGGAAGAGGATAAGTTTCTACTCCACAACATTCCCTTGGTGAAGCCAGCTCAGGGCAAAGCTGGATTTACTGCAAAACTGGAGGTAGACAAAAGCTGCTGGTAATGGAGTTGGATATATAGGCATCAGTAGTCTCCCAGCTGACATAGAATTACAAATTTCCTGGAGTGCCCTTGGAGTCCACTGAAGTTCGATGAGTACATACTCAGGTGAAGAATTGAAGATGTTGGGGAAGAAGATTAAGTGAAGTATGGCCACCAAGAGGTTTCTTTGACACTGATTGTAGTAGAAGGCACAGGTATTCCTCTATTTGGACAAAATTGGATGGAGAAAGTCAAGATCAACTGGGAATCAATCAAGAAATTGTCCAGGCCAGAAGACCAGCTTATATGCAAGCATGGTCTGCTGATCCAAGGATTAGGAACTTTGAAGGGAATGCAAGCTAGTTTGATGTGAGACCAGGTTTCAAACCCAAGTTTTTCCATCATCGACTTGTGCCTAATGCCATCAAAGGTGCCATCGAATAAGAACGGGAGAGGCTAGGCATTATTGAACCTGTTAAATACAGTGACTGGGCTGCCCTGGTAGTACCTGTACCAAAGGCTGATGGCACGATTCAACTATGTGGGGACTACAAAATGACCTTGAAAGTTGACCAGTTTCCAGTACCGACTCCAGAAGACCTGTTCACGACCTTCAAAGGAAGACAAGCCTTTACTAAACTGAATTTATCCAGGGCTTATCAACAAGTGGTGCTAGAGCCTTCATCCTGTAAGTATCTTACAATTAGTACTCATAAAGTATTTTATCAGTATATCAGACTTCCTTTTGGGGTGACCTCGGCCCCTGCCATTTTTCAACAAATAATAAAAAAATTATTACAGGGTATAGAGGTTGCAATGGTATATCTAGATTATATGTTGATTACGGGTCATATTGAGGAAGAACATTTTTGAAACTTGCAAGAGGTATTAGAAAGATTAGAAAGCATGGGTTGAGACTGAAATGTGATAGGTACCAATTTCTTCAGAATAAGATTGATTATTTGGGGTATTGTATTGACAAGTCCGGGCTGCGTACAGCCGAAGGTAGCAGCTATAATAAAGGCACCAACACCTAAGAATGTACATGAACTTCAGGCTTTTCTAGGCTTAATAAATAATTATGGGAAATTTATTTCAAAACTTTCAACAGTGGCCCATCCTCTCCACCACTTACGAAACAAGATGTTACCTGGAATTGGTATTCAAAATGTCATGAGTCATTTAAGAAACTCTAAGCACAAGGCCTCTATGCAAGTGTTGGCTCATTATGACCAGAGTCTGACAGTAAAACTAGATTATGATGCTTCCGCCTATGGAGTGGGGACCTTTTTGGCACATGTGTACCCCAATGAGACAGAAAGACCCATAGCTAACACATCCAGGAGTTTAAGTCCAGCAAAGCTGAAATATGCTCGAATTGAAAAGGTGGGATTATTGCTTAACTTTGGAATGAAGAAATTCCATGAGTACCTCTATGATCAGCGATTTACATTGGTGACTGATCATAAGCCCCTGATGGCCATTTTAGCTGCACAGCTCCAGCGATGGGCCATTTTCCTATTGGGGTATCAATATGATCTGGAATTTTGTATCACAGGGCAGCATACTAGCGCTGATAGGTTCTCACACCTTCCACTCAGTGATGTGCTGGCCACTGATGTAGAACCTTCCAAGAATGCTACTCTATTCAAAGTACAACAAATAGATTCACTATCATTATGGCCGAAGAAATGAGAGAGCAGACAGGGCAAAAATTGATAAAGTCAAGTGTTGCAATACACATAGAGTGGCTGGCCCAAAGCAGTACTGCCAGAGTTAATTCCCTTTCATCAAAACTGGAAGGAAATGGTTACAGAAGCTAGCTGTGTACTCTGGGGAAGAAAGGTCATCATTTCTAAGAAGTTGCAGTCTCATGTATTTTTCAGGAATTGCATATCAGTCATCCTGGAATTATGAGCTTGAATGTATGGTGGCCCAAACTAAACACAGAGATTGGGAACGTGGTAAAGATATGTGTAGCTTGTCAGGGCACCAGGAATCGACCACCACCGGTAGTATTTCATTCTTGTCTTTGGCCTGCAGAGGCATGGGAGAGAATTCATATAGATTATGCCGGACCCTTTATGGATACCATGTTTCTGATAGTGCTCGATGCGTATTCTAAATGGTTGTAAGTTTTACCAATGAAGAGTATGACCACAGAGAGCACCTTGGATGCACTGCTAGCCATATTTTCCACTATGGAGTACCCAAGAAATTAGTTTCGGACAATGGCCCCCAATTTATGCTAGTAGTTTTGCATCTTCTATGGTTGCTAATTGCATCAAACACCTCAGGAGTGCTTCATTTTATCCTGCCATGAATGGGATGGCTGAGAGGTTTGTCCAGACATTCAAGAATTCTCTCAAGGCAGGAATGCATGATCAAGGAACCCTCATTCAAAAGCTGTCACAGTTTCTCCTTATGTATTGGACTACCCCTGTTTAGTAGTGAGTGACCCAGCAATGCATGGATATTATACAAAAAGTATTAGAACTTTCAAATATCATGAAACAAAGAATTAGAGTTCATCAAAGACAATAGCATCCAAAAGAGGTATAGTGTGAGCACATAACATGACTAAAACGAGGTTTATTAGAAAAATGTAATAATATGAGTGGGTGTTACAACAGTTCAGTACAGTGGTAAAGAAAGTGGTTAACAATGAATTCATTTTCAATATTCCGAATATTCCTTCTTGTCTTGACTCAAACATTCCGCCCCCCAAGACACCATTTCTTGAATATGTAAATTAAGTATCATATGGGAAAAGAGGGATTATATTTACAAATGATCTTCAATAAATTCCTTTTGTTGTCTTCACTGTAACAATCCTGACTAGGCCATCAGGTCCTGCATAAGTCTGTTGCACACGACTCAGTGGCCAATGTCCTATAGGGATTCCATCATCTCAGATTATGACCACATCTCCTGGAGTTAGGTTAGGCTTCGGGTAATGCCACTTATAAAATTTACAGTGTTTAAATACCAGAATTATTGTGATCACCTTTACCAGAATTATTGTGAACACCTTTACCAGAATTATTGTGATCACCTTTAACAGAATTACTGTGACAAGTGTTGACACAACTTCCAATGTCTAAGAAGTGATGGATAACTGAAGACTTTGGATGGCTCTGGTAATGAGCATAGTGGCTTCCCTATTAAGGAGTGTCAGGGAGTGAGGGCCTCTATCCCTTCACCATCAGTGGCTGTTATGGGCATCAGGGATCTACTATTTAGGCAGGCTTCCACCTGGGCCAGAACAGTGATTAGCTCTTCATAGATGAGTTTAGTGTTTCCAACAATCTTTCAAAAGTGGATCTTGACAGAGCCACTGGTGGAAGACCATCTACCAACCCCAGTATCTCTGACTTCCCTGCCTGAAAAGAGAGAGATGGCTGCAACAACCCTGGAAATAATTAATAGTACTCAGGCAGGGTCTGCAGTGAAAGATCAAAGTGTGGAATGGTTAATGTAATAGTTGACCCCAGACGAATGTTATGGTTACAGACCAGAACTAATGATTATCAATGAACATAGGAGATACTTTAAAGACAAGCCAGAACATACATATATTTATTTTAAGGACTCACATGGTGAAGCCTCAGCTGGCCAAGCAGGGCCTCTGACTGCACAGGCTCCTGAAGAGTAGGGGCCCTGATACTGTCATCAGCTGGAAGCTATAAAAGGACAATGTATAGTTAGTTTATCAGTTCTAGCTTTCATATCTTAAAAGTGTATTATCTCATTGTGCATAACTGTTGTACAGGTATTGTGAAAGCCTCTATTGTCTGATACCAGCAGTTCACTGGATCAGTTTAAGATGCTAAGAACTCATTTTGGGAACTAGCCACTAATAGAGGGGTGGTGTGGTAGCCTTGATATGAAGTTGGGTAGTGAGATCTAACTTGTGTGTCAGGGATCATGCACTGTTCTGGTTGCCTGAGTAACAGAGGACAGGAGCCAGGGAGAGCTCACAGGTCTTGACACTTGTGACTGTCAATTCTCACAGTCCTCCAAAATGTGGAGATCATTCTGAAATGTTTTTCCATTGGATTCTTTGCTGTGAACAATAGTTGAAAATGGCTTCTTGACTATTCTTCTGGTTCAGAAACTTGTACAGACATCTTATCTCATAATCTGCTTCAACAAAGTTGGTTCCTCAGTCACTGAATAGTGGTAGGTAATCCTTTTCTGGAGATGAATCTCTTCGATATAAAAATTAAGGCTTCAGAGGATAAATCATAACTGCTTCAAGGTGTACAGCCTTCATGCTGATGGATACAAAAACACAAATATATGCTGTGATAACAGATTTCCTCACATACCCAACTTTCAGTGAATATGGTCCTGCATAATTAACACCTACATGCTCAAAAATATGTCCTGGAGTGACATGTTCTCTTGGGAGCTGTCCTACCATTTGAGAAGCAGTTCAAGCACAATTTTCTTCAACACATTATGTATTGTCAAGTTACGGATCTGGCAAATTTGAACTCACCAATGATGTGATACTTGGCAGACAGATAAATTAATACTTGAATCAGTCCACAGTATAGTAACCTGATGTGTTTAGCTCTTATTAGGAGTTTGGCGAGGGGTGACTTTCACAGAGGATAATTGGATGTTTCTGATCATAAGAAACAGGAAGTCTCGATTTTTCCATTTTCTCTGAGCAAACTATCCTTATCAAGAAAAAGGAGTAGATTCTTGAGATTGCTACCTCTGTGTACATTCTCTCCAGATCCAATCCAAGTGCACTTATTTCGTCCTAGTAACACTCAGATTGCATTGCAAGTTGCAAGTGTCTAGCGGTATCATGGATTTACAAAGTAGTGATATGGATAACAATGACAGGTTGCCCTTCCAGCTTGAGATTGTTAAAGAATCTTAATGTCCAGGCTAGTAGTCGGATCAGCTTGTGGTAACTTGCGAATTGGTGAAACTGTACCAGTGGTTTCTTTGCTTCAACAACAGATGTTAGAGAATGTTTAGCTCTTCTCTTGGTACTTCCACTCCAGACTATTTTTAGTCAGGCCAGTATGATGGTTCCATCATAAACCAGTGAGATCTTTTCTACCACATCTCGTGTCTTTTCAATTCAGTGGGAGACATGCCTTTTGAAGCACAGTCGGCCAGGTTAGTATCTGTTGATAATGCCTCCAATGGCAGGGTGAGAGGTTGTCTACAGCTTCAGAGACATGGTTACCAACAAACACTTTGAATTGTCTGAAGTTTCCATGAAGCCAATCAAACACAATAGTGCTATCAGTCCTGCATAGAATTAAGAAATGGGAATCTGCAAGGTATCATTTAGTTGCTTTAGAATACTGGATAAGATCAAGGCTCCACAGAGTTTTAGTCTGGGAATGGACTGTCTCTTCACTGGCGCAACCTTGATCTTGACCATGATCAAAACAATGTGCACTTTGCCAGAAGTATAGATAGAACTCAGGTAGGTAACATCTCCATAAGTTTCCTCAGAGGCATCACAGAGGTGTCGCAGAGGCATCACAGAGGTGTCGCAGAAGCATCGCAAAAGCCATGTATTTGAATCATTTTAACTTTGCCATCTTTGAGATACAGATATCACTATAAATGTATATTATACAAAACTGGAAGTTCAGATTTCCAGACTTTCATTTCTCAAGAATGTGCTCAGGGACCTGGTTGTTCCAGCCAGTGTCTAATTCCTAAGTTCGCTGAATGAGGATTTTCATCTGGATGGTTGTGGTGCAAACCATCCAAGAGCGGAGCATTGTCCACTTGGTCATACTCTCATTCAAATTAGACATGGACAGAGTGAGTGTGAAAGAATCAATCATACATTCACAAGATTCTCAATGTCTTGGCTATGCTAGTTCCTGTGTCAGTAATAGATAAGATTTCTTTGGACTCTCTAATCTCTGGAGGATTGATTCTAGTATGAAGGCTTCAATGGAATTCCACTTACGAAGGTGGAAGCATGCTTTAGCAAACATCTGCTGAAGTTGTTGTCTGAGAATGATGGTGCCTTGAATACTATCTGCTCTGGTGAGACCATTGTCAATGTAAAAGGATTCCTGTGCTGCTCTAGAAGCTGCTGGAAACTCTTGAGCCAACCGATGGCATTTCTCCTCACAGCCATGTTAGCAGCAAACTGCTACACCAAAGGTGACACAGGTCATCCTGAAATCACAAATAGGCTCGTTGGGTCTTTCTCTCCACACAAATTGATGGTAGTCCTCGTCCAATGAAATTAGTTGAATCTCTCTGTACATTTTGGAGATCTCAGTAATGAGTGCTACTGTGTGTATTCTGAACTTGAGGAGTAAATCTACCAATTGAGGGTAGACAGTAGGTCCTACTACAAGTGTATCGTTAAATGAAGTACCATTGGATGTCTTTACTGAGGCATCACAGACCACTAGAACTTTGGTAGTTGTACTGGCTTCCTTGTATATCATTTGTATTGGCATATAGTAGACTTTTCGATTTTTTTTTTTTTTTTTTTTTTTTTTCTCATTCAGGAATGAGCTCTGCATGGTTCAGGTTGGAGTATTCTTGGACAACTTCATTGACTGCATGGAACTCTTGTTCAGATGCAAAGACTGCTGGAGTAACTTGAATCTCTCACTGCTTGAGATCTGGATTCTCCTAAAATTTTTGATTTTTTGCTTTGTATAGGACTTTCCCCCCCCCCCCCCCTGGATCCACCACTGATAAAGAGTATTTGTAAAGCTGCCTGTTTGGTTACTAGTGGTGGTAGGAATTGCTGCAGCTATGGAATGATTTCTTTTTTATTCAAATTCCTTGTGATTTGACTATTAATTCCCAAAAATCCCACCAAGAATCCACAATTGCTCAAATCGGCAGACAATTTTGGGGTTAATTTCTCATTTTTGTTCAAATTGATTTCAATTAAAATTCTTACTGCAGTTAAGCACCATAGGCCTGCTCAGTACTTGGATGGGTGACCACTTCACAGTTGCTCAAATCTGCAGACAATTTTGGGGGTAAACTCTCATTTTTGTTCAAATTGATTTCAATTAAAATTACTTACTGAAGTTAAGCACTGTTAGGCCTGCTCAGTACTTGGATGGGTGACCACCTGGGGACAGCAGATCTTGTAGGTGGTTTCCCTTTTTTTCCTTATTTCCCCCCCCCCCCCCCCCCCCACCACCCTTTGCTCTCTATTCTTATTTACTGGTAAAAAAAACTTTTATTTATATTTTTTAAATATTTTTAACTAGATTACTGAATAATTGTGCCGCCTAAATTTGAAATTTCTCAACTCTCACAAGCCTGCTCTTGATTATTTCTTTTCCCTGCTTTTTTTCTTTAATACTGGGATTTTTTTTTTTTTTTTTTTTGGTTTCTGTTTGTTCTTTTCTTTCCTTTCTTTGTCTGGAAGAAAGGTGGGGGGAAGCACTGGCTGAATTAACCCCCTCCCTTGGATCCACCACTAATAATAAAATACTTTTGGGTACAAGTTAAGAAAATGGAGAAAAAAAATTTGATCTAGCATATAATTTCAGTCCAGCATTCAGACTAAATCATGAGCTAGAAAAACAGCACACTTCTGCCTCTTTTTTTTCTTTTTTTTTGTTGGTGACTTGATTTTCTCAATTATTATTATTTTATTTTATTTTATTTTATTTATTTTTTTTTTTTTTTTGGTTCATTGAAATTTACCCCCATCACAATGATACCAGTTCAATCTTTAGAATTGATCTGTCCTGACCTGATCATAGCGATGGTAGTATGATTAAACCTGAGTCATCATGGACAGTATTGTCTCGTATATTTCATATTTGTGGTTAATTTGTGGTCATATTTATTGGGATAAGAAAGCTATCCAATAGTGAAAGGTTGCTAGAAACTTCAATACATTTTACTTTGATATGGGAACTAACTGTAGCTACTTTCAATCCTTTAAAATATCCTCCAGCAATCAAATGAGTGGGTTAAAGATGGTTAAAGATGGTTAAAGATGTGAGATGGTTAAATATGGCCACAATTTTTAAGTTGAGATGGGCCATTATAAATAGATGGTGACCATTCTGATTGTTATAAATAACATTGGACATAAAACTCTCACTTTGTCTTTAGACTCAGGTAATCCCGAAGCACTAGCTATAAAATGCAATATATGCTTTTGATGTCTATTATTAAAAAAAATCAAATATCAATAAATTTAGGAGTTTAAAAAATCAGGAACAAATGGTTTTGGGTAAATATATATTCTGACATTATTTTCTTAAATTTTCTAAGATTGTACCCGAATTACACATGGGCCAGAAAAAGGTATGGGTTAGTGGAACAAAAACCTCACCCTGACCAAAAAAATTGAGAACTCAATCGACCAATCCACCAATCTCATGAAGTGCTCCTCGGAATTTAATCACGCAAAAACATTTTAATTTTATTAGTGCAGTAAAACCGTGTCAGCTAGTTTCCCTATGTAGTCCTAAGACTTGGTCGTCGGACACCTCAATATGTTCCAACGTAGAAGGTACCTGGTGTATGAACGCCGACTAAACAACGTAGGACTGCTGATCTACCAGGCTGCCAATTTAGGCAAGCTGGAACTGGAGTCGGTCTTCAGTACACTTCAAGAAAGTGAAGGTAAGCTACAGCTATTGTGCTACCTACAGCTATTGTGCTACCATAACTGCACACAGTTGTTTTTTTTGTGTGTGTGTGTTTGACTATTAACACTCCATTACTAATTGCAAAGACCTTGTTAGCTCTTAATGGGTGTGGATATGTGTGCTCAGATTCAGCTCCTTTCTCTTCTTGTATCTTGCAGTGGCCATGGGCATCAACTATTCTGACAGCCATGGAATTGTGAGTTTATGAATATAATGGTATTACAACTTTTCACCAGATCATGCCTAATTAGAATATTTGATTGAACCTATGTATAGAAGATATATACAAGATGTAGTATAGAAGATATACATGAGAGAGGCACTTGAGCTAGTGACCGAAATATATTGGTGCCATTCAAGACAGGTTTATTTTGAGAGGATTCCATGCAGGTTATTCTTTCTGAGGAGTATGTGTAAGAGTGGAACACACCCTCCCTAAAATGTTACGTATTTTTCAATGGAGGATGAGGTGTTATTCCACTTTAAAAATTGCATCTGATTTTTTAACAGTGTCCTTTTTCTTTGACTGTGTAAATGAAGTAGATTTTATTTTGTCATGTGTTAAACTTTGGTGGCTTAGGGATTAAGTCAAGGCTTGCAAAAATCGTCTCTTTAGCTAAAATTGGATTCTAAGAGTGATTATGTCACCTCTAAAGCTTGGATTCTAAGAGTGATTATGTCACCTCTAAAGCTTGGTTTCAATAGCGTAACAGATGCAATAAGTTATGATTGCTATGCAAGAACTAAGTCTTCATCTGCATTTAGCTGGTGTTCCATGATTATCTCTTGTATTAATAATATCTAACTTGGTATGTAGGTAGAGAAATTAATGCTGGTGGGAATTAGTCCAGTGAAGGTGCCACAAGGAGATACTCATGTCTACTGTTCAGTTGTTGTTGAGTTTTCAATATCTTCTTCAAACTGCAATGGAGTATTCTTTTATAGGCAGTTACTTACAAAGAGTGGATCACAAGTATCTTGATGTTGATTACTAGAATTGGGAATTGGGTTGCTATTATTCACTATGGGTGCACTGCAAGCAGCATTGCATGAATTGTAAACCATACACCCAATGCCATAATTCCAAGCTATTCTCTATTGTGTGTGTGTGTGTGTGTGTGTGTGTGTGTGTGTGTGTGTGTGTGTGTGTGTGTGTGTGTGTGTGTGTGTGTGTGTGTGTGTGTGTGTGTGTGTGTGTGTGTGTGTGTGTGTGTTAAAAATATAGGTAGGTACACAATCAATCACATTTCTCCTACACTAATCTTAACCCATTTTTTCCCTTTGCACTCTGAAAGTCACTGAAAATTTTTTCACAAATTATTCCCAGATTACCTTTCTCCCCTCCCCTTTATTCTCCTTTCACCGTCTTTCACACCCTCGACTTTCCTTTCACTTTCACTCACACACTTGATCGCAGATTCTACAGAAAAACAATAACATTCATTACACTCTGTTTCAGCCAAGAAATTGCAACTATTAGTAAATGTTTTTATTCAAAAACTATAAGACATGAGACTTCTAATTGTTTTCCTGTCACCATTTTACCCACACTTTACAGCACATGCGATAAACAGTACATCCCATCACACTATCTTTGAGACTATAAATAACCACCCTTCCATTCAAGGCATGTTTGATTGATTGTATACCAAGTATGTTCCATTTTTATCTTATATTATATGGATGCACATACTTATTTTATACATAAATTAGTAAGATTATTTTAAGTATTCAAAGTGTAACAATTAAAAGTGTACAAAGGGTTGTCAATAATAATAATTTAAAGTTTTATTGTATTTAATATTTTTAAAATACAAACAGTGCTAATTAATCCATAACTTGTGTGTGTTTTTCCTCTTTTTTGGGGGTTTAAGCTTGGGGAAACTTGGCTAGTATGCGTATGTAAAGCACACCATGAAACCAATTGTATTTTGACAAAATTAAGTATTCTATACTATTCTTATCATTGTAGTTATACTAGTTTTGACATGACAGTATTTTGATGTTGGCCATATCATTTAGCCCGCCTACTAGTAGATTTATACTGTATGAGATAGGCCTCTAATTGTTAGTGTATATCTGACACAGGTGATTTAAAATAGCTGAATGCAACTATGTATTAAGATTGTATAGATTAGAACTCTGTTCTTGCCATAATGCTAGGTAATTCCTGAATGATTTAGTCACAGATATGTCTAGAAAGGATTTTAGCAGATGTAGCTAGAACATATCTCGCACTCTGTCTAAGTTACTAACCTGTCCTCTGCTGATGGCTGTGGCTCAATGGGAATAATGTTGATGACAAATAAGTGATACTGAAGGACAGAAACAGACTGCAGGTGTTGGATTGGCACACACTCACTGGTAGCTTGTCTAAAGAATAAATTCATAAAACAAACTCGATTGGCTGTATTGCACACAGCTGTGATTGCAGTCCCAAATACTATTCAGTCAATATTGTGGTGGCAATTTTGTGCATGGATGAATTAATATATCAATACTTATTTGATTATATAGTGAGGGAAACCGAGTCATTGAATAGTAGTAGTATTTCTGGAGTTCCCGTAGTGCACTAACATTCCACCTGTCCATTGTAATGGGTATCAAAGTGATCATTTTTGGACCATCTCGTGAAAATTTTCAGAATAGACGGATTCCAATTGAGGTTGTTGGGAGGCATAGGACTTTCCAAGAAACCAAAAAGCCTCCTGGAATGCCCCTTAATTAACCTTGATTGGCCAATTAAGTCCTTTATTGGGGGAAACATTAACTTCTTTATGACATGGAGGCATGCTTTGGTCCAAATATTTCTAAAATCAATGGGAACATGTTGGTATCCAACACAGAATTTTTTGACCACAGCATTCAACACTCAAATTCCTATCACCAGGTAATTTGTTAATTAGCTAATTGGAGCAACTATATTATTTAAACACCAAAATTCCCACATAACAACCTATTAGAAATTGTTAATTACTTAAAATACAAAACCAGAACCACAATGTAGCTATACTTTGGTCTGAAATGTTCAAACCTATAATAAATGCAGCCAGAACTACATGATGGTACATCAAAAGACACCGAACCATCTTGTGTTACTCAGAGTAAACATGTTTGACATAGAGATCTTTGAATGTCAATGCCAAGGAAAGGGAAAAACAAAAATGTATCACTCCATCAAGTTTGAATCTTGAATTTTTTTTCTGCATGTTTGAAGTGGATCCCATTATTGGGGAGGCCATACTAGATGACTGTGCCCGAGTTATTCTTGTTGTTGGTGATGTTAAAAGAAAGAACCTTTGAAGACCTAGTTGACACCATAATAGGATGTGTGTGTGTGTATATATATATGTATATATATATATATATATATATATATATATATATATATATATATATATATATATATATATATATTCGGAGTCAGTGGAGATCCCTACAGAGTGGACATAGTGCACGATTCTTATAATGATTCTTACCATGCTTGTAGCCTGAGGGAACAGACCCACCACTGCAGATCATTGTGATTGTGGCTCCTCTCTGTTTGATAGGTAAACCACAGTCCCTTCAAGCATGCAGGCATCGTTCCTAAGAACTAATGACCACCAATCAAAAATTAGTGTTAGTATGTAAGATAGTTCACCACTACAGAGACAGGAGGATGGTCCTGGTGACCTCCACCTGAGACAGGAGGACGGTCCTGATGACCTCCACCTGAGACAGGAGGACGGTCCTGATGACCTCCACCTGAGACAGGAGGACGGTCCTGATGACCTCCACCTGAGACAGGAGGACTGTCCTGGTGACCTCCACCTGAGACAGGAGGATGGTCCTGGTGACCACCTGAGACAGGAGGACGGTCCTGGTGACCTCCACCTGAGACAGGAGGACAGTCCTGGTGACCTCCACCTGAGACAGGAGGACGGTCCTGGTGACCTCCACTTGAGACAATGCCAATGTCCATAGACCATGTGCTGTGTCTTAAACATCACCTCTTGTCACAAAGTTCAAGACTACAGCATCATTATCCATTGAAGAAGTGGATTCAGGGATTGCTCTCACATTATCCGCATCATCGGCTCCAATACAACATGCTTAAATCTAACAGTTGACACAGACATGCTGGCAATCTTCTCATACTTCAAGGACCACTGCAAGGAACAATGTGAATTTATTCAGCTCACCATCAAAATAGAGTCTGGAGATTATAAGAGATTTTGGCATCAGTGAAACAGTAAGCATTATAGTTTCTAACTTTGATATGATGGATTATCCAGTGATACGTAAGTGCATAATGTGAGAATACAAAATATCAAGTGAATGTGGACGAACATCTGATGGAATGATTTTCATCAGTAAACGAGGTCACTTGATCTGAATAAATATTGTTCATATCACATGTGTGTGTTGGTGGGGGAAAGGAGCTCCTAGAAAATATAATTTAAACTGGAGATCATCTGGGGATGGAATCCCACAAGATATATCACACATTCATACTTTTGCTGTCATACAGGGTTCGTGTGGTTCACAGTTTTGTTGACCTCAGTTAGGATATTTTAGAGTGACTGGTTGTTTTTACCTAGTATGGTTTGTAGAGTAAGTGTACCAGTCAAACAATTATGGTAACTAGTTCGGAATGTGTATTTCAATTACAATTATAATTAGTGTCATTTGTATTTCAATGAATAATTGTAGTTGAAATTAGAGAATGGATAAATGACAGACAAATATGCGTGCACACACACGCGCACACACACACACACACACACACACACACACACACACACACACACACACACACACACACACACACACCAGATGCAAACAAACCGAGCTATCTCTACACGGCTTGTAATAACTTCCTCCTTTAGTTTCTTTTCAGCAGTAACTGATCAACCCAGTACTAAAATGGCTTCTAAAAATACTCCCCCTTTCATGGGTGGAAGCACCAAGTGTGAGATTCGGGAATACTAAAGCAAAAATCATAATATATGTATTACCAAGCATTAATCTCAGACTATTAATTTCATTCCTTAATGAAGTAACTGAATGTCATACAGAAGTGTAGCTACTACCTCTAGTTAATTTCTGCATCCCCATGCAGGTAAAGGCCTGTCCACAATATAAACCGGTTTGTGCGTCTCTCCAGCAAGAGGAGGTTTCATCAATTTTCTTGCATCCACACTAGTATAGTGCTCAAAGCTCTACACACTACCTGTGTGGACTGATCAATTGCTAGTGTGTACCTGGTATTAAAATGGAGATTTTATTTGCTATTGTGTGCTACTCTATTCTGTCTTACCTCCAAAATGTCATCACACGACACAGGGAGACAGCTGTTAGTAGCTAATATTTTTTTTAAAAAACACATCAATTTGAATGTTAAATAATACATCTGAGCCACTATAAAAACTGTTTTCATTTTTAGACCACTGGAACACTTTAACAAGTTTGCATAACTGGATAATCGATAGGACCACTAGAATGCTCATAATGTGTTGCATGCTGTATGTGTACATCAGCAGCAGCTTAAGAACAAGTAGGCTTTACTCCAACTATTTAGATTACTTCAGCTGAAACAGGTTATTTTTCTCTTCCTTTTTCTTCTTTCTTTTTTTTTAATGTTACAGTGTGAATGTGGGTGTGGAAATTCATCCATATCTGGTGTTGCCCAGGCCATACATTGTTGTTTATTAATTAACTTTAAGAAAACATAGTAAATGAACACGACTTTTTTGGGTAAACATAGCTATTAATTCTAGCAAAGAAGGAAATTCTACATACATACATACATACATACATACATACATACATACATACATACATACATACATACATACATACATACATACATACATACATACATACATACATACATACATACATACATACATACATACATACATACATACATACATACATACATACATACATACATACATACATACAGAAAATGAAAGGAACGGAATTAATCTAAAGCCTCTTGTAAATTACCAGGAGCTGGAGCAGTGTGGACTCTGCAATCATTTCAGCAATGACATAACTATAAATTTGCACAACATGAAATAGCAACTTATACTCATTTGACCTGTGGCATTGTTTATTCAAAAGGAAAGAAATTTATCCTTTATCCACTTAGGCATGAATCTCTGCTAGAAATTGCTGCTGCAGTTGACTGCAATACTATGTGTTAATATGGAATTGTTGGCGATGCATGTCCACTTGCAACCAAGTGCAAATATAGTTCTAATTTACTCGTGATTGCAACCACAAATACCAGACTAAACCAAAACAATTGTCATGTATTGATCTGGCTAATTAGAACAGATATCCAGAACAACTACCATTGTTTCCAAAGCTTGCATGCAAGAGCCAGCAGGTACAAAGGTCAATGTTACCTCTTGGAGTTAGATCAGCCACCATTTCACATTCCACCTTATTCGTTTGTTAGTTTTTTTTGTTACACAATTTATCTTGGACTGCAAAATTGTAAACAAGGAAGATTCAATGTCAACTTTTATGTCTTTGTGAGTGTGGAATCAAGAAGTAAGATTGACCGTGAAGTTACTTGTTGAGTAGAAAGGTGATCCTGCACTAAGATCTGTGACAAATAATTACTGTAATATTTATTAAAACGTAGTGTTTTAGACCAGGCAAATAATTGTTTAGAACACTTGAGATGAGGTTAAAGTTAAGATAAGATTTACAACTTTTGTTTTTCTATATAGTAAAATTTACTTAGTTGTAACCAGTCATAACAACAAACTATGGTGTTTCGAAACAGTAAATAATTAGTTAAAAATCCATTTTGAGCAAAACTTGTGGATGTATGCTGCCCCTCCCTCCACCCACCATTCTAAGTGTTCCTAGACCTGTGCCACGGGTAGCAAGTTGACCACTTATTTTACACACCATAAAGAAAACTATGTAGTAATACTCTACTGTAAGTCACACAGTAATATAGCCCCTGTAAGCTGCCTTATCTCAAGCAATTCACACTTTACCTACCTTTGTGATAGGGAAGGGTCAGCATAGGAAATGAAGCTTTTAGCTGGAAATACTGGCAAGGACATCATGTTTATCATGATATTTGTTCACCCAATCAAGGATATTACATGTCCTGTTGGTCTTATCTGATACTGCCAATGACCATGATGCTTGTAATGCTAACATTTTGCCATCCAACACCTGTCACAGGAATTCTCAAGGGAGCTTTCTATTTTCTCCAGCAAGGAAATAGTCATAACTTTAAACATTACAGGAAGAAGTTTCTTAGAGGTTGGTATGTGGAGATTCTGCAATGTACTAAACAGTGATCTTCCGATTCCTTGTGTGCACACACTCCAGGGCAGAGCCATTCAAGATGAAGTGGCTGATCAAGATGATGGCAAATATCTGCGTGCGTGTGTGTGGTGCGTGTGTGTGGTGTGTGTGCGTGTGTGTGACAAAAAAAAATTGTGTGTAATTTTTAAACGGTTGCACCTGGAGTGTTGTGTTTGTTTTGTTGGGTTTTTTAGACTTTGGGAATCAGCATGCCATGATCTCGAAGTCTACCTTAGAAGATTAAATTCCAAAAGAAACACTCAAGGTGGCAAAAAATAGAATTTAATTTTCCGTACAAAATGGTCTGAAAATCCATACCAAATGGTTAGGGCATGGGCCTCCTATGTGGAAGGTTGTCTGTTCAATTCACGGACTGAACATTTTCTTATTTTTGCCCCTTGTTTCTTCTCTTTTTTTTTTTTACCCCGTCTTTTTCTCTTTTTTTTTACCCTTCTTTTTCCTTGTTTTTTTTTTTTACCACATACCTGATAAAAAGTATCCATTGGGTCAATCCTGGTCAAATTTCCAGGGTTGATGGGGGCTACTCTACGTGTTGGTAACACAGTTTTAAAAAAATTTTAAAAACCTCCTATGATAAACCGAGTGAAGCTGGGTACTAATGCTAATGAGCAACATACCTGTTGCTTCTGAGTAATAGCTACAGTAGTGAGAAACTGAAACATGTGGTTCACCATACACATGTGCAGGGGTTTTTTAGGGGGGGCAGGGGGTATTTGCCCCCCTTGAGGATTTTGTGCCCCCCTTGAACATTATTATTTTGCACTATCATAGTGCAAACATTTACATGCATACACACTGACACATGTATGCCCCCCTGCAGACGGCTTTCGCCCCCCCCCCCCCCCCCTTAGTAATTTTGCAACCAAAAAAAACTTTGCATGTGGATATATGTAGTCAGTATCAGTAGTTCTATGTGTCCATATCATTATTTCCATGTAGGAGCAAGCCTCTCTGTGTCTGTCTCTCAGTGTGTGTGTGTGTTCATATTCTCTTACAACCACAGGTCCCAGGGGGAACTGAAACCTAGTCCGCATGAAGGCATCTCATCCAGGAAATGTATTGGGTAGAGGTAGTGGTGTGGCTTGCCATCCTTATTTGGAAATTTAGTGACCTCAAGCGATTGTGTGTACCATAAAAGAGACTTTAATTAGTTCTGAGTTTTAAATATTGCAATTGTATAATCAAATGGACTCCCTTGAGTATATAAGGAATTGCAGTCATGCCTTTTCTGACTTGAGTCTGATCTCAATCTGTTCAGCTGAAACACCACCAAGATAGTTGACCAGACTGCATGGCAAATAATATTTGGGACCTCTCAAATTTATTAATCAGATGGACATAGAGTGCATTAATTTCACCAAGTTTAGGATCTTCATTTCTACACTATGATGTATGATGTTCAATTGTTTCCACATGCAACCCTACGGGTATTTAGCAGGGGATTTTCTACTGACTCCAAAGTATTTATACTTCTTACTTCAAGGTACTTCTATTTTTGTGTATTTTCTTTCTGAGATCATATGAATGAAGCGTTAAAATGGATGACATCATGTGTTTCTTGAGTGTGCTGTCTCTATGCTTCTATTCTTTAAAAGTGTGTGTGGTACAATATTTTGTGTGACCAGTACCTAATTCCTACGGCTTTGTACTCGATGGATGGATGTTTTAGAATGGCAGAAGAAGATGGTATTGATGCAAAGATGAAAGCATATTAAAAAGAATCATTCCAGAGACATTGTTAAACATATTCTAGCAATTGTATTGGACAACACTAATGTAGTTTGACATCATAATAACATCATTGCACATATAATTACTTCAGTTAAACTCTCTTCTTGGATACATCTCCAATCAGTATGATAACATATTGCATTGTCTCTTCACCACTCAGTGCTGATAACAATGCTCCATATAAGGCACGATGTTTCACAAGTGTAAAAAGTGCCATCATAAATGCTTAGTAGATCCATTGAAGCATGAGTAGACTTAAAATTGCACAAACATTCTTGCTTTTCCCCCTTCTCTCCCTTTTGTGATTATTTATTCAGACACCACTCATCCTGGCTATCCGCAGAGGCTGTTTGAGGAGCGTGAAGCTTCTCCTCTACCACGGAGCTGACATTGACTACACACTTAAGCATACCATCCACAGAGAAAAAGTGTGGCAAATAGCCAAGAAGGCGGGGCATCTGCACCTGGAACAATACCTCAAGAAGTGTCATGGTGAGCAGAAAATGATATTTTGAGGTTGTTTGTATCCATTCAGTGCTAATGCAGACCATTAACATAAAGAGTTGGAAAGTGTCCATATTTTAGTACACTTGAACACTACCAAATTGGAATCACTGATTTCAGAGAAAATACAATATAAGAAGGGGTTTAATACCCTTCCCCAGCCATTTCACCTTATTTACAGTCAAATAGAGGCATTCACATTTCACACGTGAAGTCATCCATAATAGCTGACATCCCTTGAAGTGTATGACATCATAGACATAAAATTGTCCACTTCCTGTGTTCATGTTTGTGGTAAATGTCTAACAGGTAACATGAGAGGTCCAACTTTCCAATGTGTTTGGTGCCACTATATTTTGATCTGTATTCATTTATTTGTGATTGTAGATGACACAGAAGCCTTGGGCACATCCAGAGCTCAGCTGGAGATGAGTAAGGAAATACATTGTACAACAATACAGTATTCCCTCGGGGGGGGGGGGGGGGGGGGGGTTGTGTGCGTGGTTGGCCCTATTTTAATGTGCTTGTTCCAACTAACCTCTGTGAATCTGACCTATCTGCAAATGATTCGACCAACCTGTTACTGCAAGACCCACCTACAGATAATCTTTCAATCAACAGATTGACTAGATATGCACCTGGAGAACAATATTGGTTTTCAACTAAACTTTTATTTTGTTTGTTTCAGCTAAAACATATTACCATTACTTTCATTAGCTGTGTTGATATTGTGGGTGTGGTTTGAGTGTACTATATCTGTCTTCTGTCCAGCCTGCAGATTGGGTAGCTATTCTGGAAATTAATATACAGACTGATTAAGTTAACTATTGACAGGTCAAATTTGATGTCACATTGAGTGCATCAAATCTGTTCAGTCGACAAAGATAATCAGATCATGTCATGTTTCCTTCAAGGAATTATCGAAACAAACAACAACAACAAAAACTGCTGATAAAGTGTACTTTTTGTTACTGCTCTACTTGTTGGAGTTATTGGTGAAGGGTATAAATATTAACACAATGTACTGTTATTATTTGCAGCAGTGAGAGGTATCGCGATGAACCCATACTGCACTCCGGCAGACCAGGAGCACTTTGTAGTCTGTTTGAGGAAACTTGTGGAGTTCTGCGACTTTGATGTTGAAGGTAGATGTGAGCAGGAGGGTGATACTCAACCTCTGCTCATCAAGTGAGTTCTATGCCTGTCTATAAGCAAATATGATAAATTAATTAAGTGTGTTTTGGTGATCTCAGTGAAATATGGCAGAAGCATTTCACTATTGATATGATTCCTTCCACTAATTAGGCTAGTCTGTTATCTGATGTGTGCGGTGTCCATGGTGTCCAGATGTGACCACAATTGTATTTAGGAAATGTTTCTCAATGCCCACTAACCTGTTGGTTGTCCACATGGCTTTTATTAATTAAGTTCATGTACAAATTTGTTCTGCCTGACACTATTTCCTCTCAGCATTCTGAAACTCTAGTGAGGGGGACTTATGTTGTGCATTGTGCCATGAAAGGGTAATGTTTGGAAATTATCAAGCATACCCTTTCCCACCCCCTCCTCTCTCCCCAGGGCCACCCATGCAGATAACATTCCTGTAGTTGTTGTTCTCCTTGAGACCTTTCGTGTCAATGTTGAAGCTCATGACCTACAAACAGCTGAAACTGTCATGCACATTGCCTGCCAAAACAAATCAAAACTACGCTATTACCTGGTCAAGCATTACCCTAGTCTCTTGAAGAAGAAAGACATTGGTGGTAAACTTCCTCTACACATTGCCTGCAAAAACAATGACACCTTGTTTATCTCCTGGCTTCTTGGAACCATTCTCACCAGGGACGATGGTAATGTGCATAAAAATTTGAAGTTATCACTGAATATAAGAGCTAGGTCAATGTCAGACGACCTTTCTCTCTCTTCTGCCACTTCTCCCAGTAACAGTTCACAGGTGCTCTTCCCCCAGTCTCCTGTGGACGTAGTTTCAACCAATCCTATAGTTGCACATGCACAGTCTTCAGATTACTGTAGAGGAAATGGAGACCATTGCAATGAGGATGACAGGATTTTTGCCCCACCTCACTCCTCAAGTGCGAGTGAGCAAGATCTTACATTTAGCTACAACAGAAACAGGTCCTCTTCTACCTCCACCAATGAGTATGGTAGGTCTACATCGAGTGAGAGGTCTTCTCCGAGTGAACAAATCAATGAATCTGTTGTACAAAACTCTGGATCCATTTCACCAGACGACAAGGCTGAGTTGTGTTCTAACGAAACTCATGAAAATTGCAAGGAAGTATCAACTAGTGGTAATGGTCCCTGTGGTGACATAAACTACGATACAGACCCTGCCGTACATAAAAGAAGTCGTCCAAAGCGCAGGAAAGGTGTGAATAAAGCAAAGAACTTTTCCATTTTAATGAATTCAGAGCACACGCCAGATGATTTATGTTTAAGGCCACTCCTTCCAGCAGAGATAAATGCACTTCTTGACTATCAAAACATTGTGTCCAAACATCCACTCTCTGTTGCTGATATTTTAGACATTGATCCATTTTGTGTTGACAAAGAAGGTGACACAATTTTTCACATTTTGGCTCGCAACAACCACTTCGAGGTCCTCACTTATGTTGTCAAGGTGGCCGACGCTCTCAAGTATTGTGTGAAGCTTGACATGCTCACAAGTCGTGAAGGATTCTATTCAATGCTTCCTATTGAAGAAGCATTACACGTCAAGAGTCATGAGTGTGTCCGCAAGCTGATACATCTGACAATGGCTGCTGATTTGATGCCGGAGCTGCTACAGCAGGCACATATCCTCAAGTGTGCGGTGTTTGTGAATGACATTCAGCTGGTTAGAATTCTGATTGAGAATGGTTTTCACCAGGGGCTCAAACCAGCAATATCTCTAGCTATCCTGTCGGAATACCACGACATACTCCGAATCCTTCTCTTCTGGCAGACACAAGTGGTTAACTCCTTGGAGTTCAGCAGAGTAAAAAGAATTGGATGCCATAGGATGATGACCTTAGACCATGGAGGAGTGAAGTGGGAGGAGATACAGTTGGAGAGTGTCCACCATCAGTGGATAACTGATGCTGTTGGTGCCACCAATTCTGTAGCCAAACTACTGAGGTCTTCATGCATTGACACAGAGCTAACAGATAAAAACTACGGTTATTTCAAATCACTTGGTGCGGAATGCTTGCAGTATTTCGACAATCTGACATATTCACTTAGATCGAAACGCTTACAAGTTCCGCTTGCACCTATTACAGAAGTCAACATCAGCGAAAATCAGCTCAAGCATGTCCCTGTTGAACTTTTTCAAATGCAACATTTGCGAGTTCTTCGACTTTCACACAACGCCTTGACACAACTCCCTTCCTCGCCAGCTTTCACTGAAAATATCTACACCTCTCAGCTTGCGGTGCTGGACCTAGACTGGAATGAGCTGAGGGAGTTGCCAGAGGACATGTTTCGTGGCCTATCACTGTCTCTGAGACAGCTCTCTGTGCAGTATAACCAGCTTGAGCATCTTCCTCCTGGTATCTGGGTCATGCCCAAACTGAAGATGATTAAACTCGCACACAATAAGCTGGAAACATTGCACACGCTCAGTCGATCCTGCTACTTTAATGACCGTGATATGTCAATGCTGGTGTTAAAGAACTTCGAGGTTGATGAAAATGGCGTCCTCAAGTGCAACAGTAACAAGGATTCTCTTGAAATACAGCAATGCACCGAGTATTTGAATTCCTTGGCCAATTTCTATCTCACTGTGTGTGCTGCACAAGGGCACAACGCATCTCTCACCATGCCATCACTGTTCCAGCAGATACTCGACCTGCACAGTGACCGCTGCTACAAGTTGCAGCACAGCAACAGCAACAGCAACAGCGTATCAGAACAAGAGAGTGCCACTTTGCTTCACAATCCACAAATCTTACGAATATTTGAAGAAGAGGAACATCTGATGTCGGCCATCAAGTGCACAATGGATTTGGAGTTTCTGGACCTATCATATAACAGCTTTAAGTACCTTCCCTGGGACTTGGCATGCATAGCACCCAAACTTCAAAAGCTGGACCTCCGTGGCAATGCTCTGAGGGAAGTAGATATTCTGCACAGTTTTCCCAGTGGACTCCATTCTCTTGTCTTGGTCCAGAATAAATTGGTCTCACTAAATGAGGAGCGCTCAGTTGATCTTCCCTGTGGCAATCCAATGCTCCTCCTCTGCAACTGCGAAGATTTGGTAGCCGCTGGCTATTGCCAACACTGCAGCCACTCGACATTGGAGCTGCTCAGCAACCTCATATTGGACCACAACAGACTCGACCATTTTCCTATCATAGGGGTTACAAAAGTTCAAACTCCAGACATAGTTACAGGATTTACCGATTACGACATTATTTTAACTGAGCCACACTACCCCAATCTCTCTATTCTCTCTCTCGCAAACAACAAATTCTCCACAGTCCCGAAATATCTCCATCGTCTCATTCACCTCAGCTCTCTCAACCTTTCCTTCAACAATATTGTTGAACTGCCGCTGGATATGGGTCTGATGAACGGCAGCTGTTTGTTGCTGCTGAAACTGGATGGACTGATGCTCAGAAAGATCCCTGATAACCTGCTCACCAAACCCAAGCAACTGCTCAATCACTTAAAAGCCCTCAAGCAAAAGTAAGTGTAGTGTGGTTTTTGTTTCTCAATTATGCTAGCAAAAGGAGTTTGTTATATCTGGATAGTCAGTTGATGCATCAGTGCTTGGATTGATAGCATTTGCTCCCAAAAAAAAAATATTTCTATAATGATGTGTTATTTATGTGTGTGATGTTGCGTTCATGTATTACGTTGTCATCTAGTTCTCGTCCTTACCGCCACTTGAAGTTAATGGTGGTGGGAGGAACCAATATAGGCAAGACCTCTCTGCTCCTCAACCTCGTCAAGAAAGGGAAAATGAAACACTTCACAGAAGTGGAGAAAGGTGTCAATGACCTACCGCTGTCCACTGTAGGAGTGGAGCTAGGTAACTGGGAGTACTCACAGGGAGGGAAGCCAAAAGTCACCTTCATGACATGGGACTTTGGGGGCCAGGTACAGATAGCCATTTATATGTACCCCTGTGCTGTGCATGCATTACATGTTCCTATATGTGGGTATTTAATTAGACATGTAGCAGCATTCAATATGTTAGCACCAAAAAAAAAAACATTCAGTCAGCCTTCAGCCTTCTGAAGTTACAAACTTGTTCAGTTATCTTGATGTGTTATGTAGGGTTGTTTTTGTGGGACATTAAAAAAATCTAGGGGACCAAAAATTGAGCCATCCCCTGGTCCCACCAAGTTTGGCGGGGCCCCCTCCCAAAACCCACCCCCGCCCCCCTCCCCCAAGAAAAAGATAAAGAAAACCACTATCAGGGGCCAAAATCGGTTTCCCCTGGTCCCACCAAGTGGCTTGAGCATTGCTGGCGAAGTTGCAACAATTCTCTGATATATTATTTCATTTTTTAATTTTTTTTTTCTATCAAGAATTATTACATGAACTGTTCCTATTATGCACTACACACAATGTGTCTAGTGTGCACATGTTTGCTAGTAGCTGTTCATGACTGGCTGATTGCAGTGTGTGCATGTGTGTGTGATGCTCTCACATGTAGCCTGTGTATGTATGACACTATGACACATGTACATGTATAGGAAGAGTATTATGCTACTCACCAATGCTTCCTCACACGGAGGTCACTCTATCTCCTCCTCTGGAACGTCATGGATGGTGAGGAAGGACTGAAGAGCCTGCGTCCATGGCTTGAAAACATTGAGAGCAGGGCTCCCAAGTCGCCAGTTATCGTAATAGCCACCCATGTCGACCTCATTCCAATGGCAAAGAGAATCAGGGAGATCTCCAACCTGCAGGTCAAGTTCCGTGACATGTACATCAGGGACAGCTACAGGATGTACACATACCCCGAGATACACCCAAACTGCCAGTTCATCAGTATCAATTCAACCAGAAATATAGACACTCTGAGGGACTTCATCTACGACTTTTCCATCCAGTACAAAGTTCGGTGTAAGTTAAAATAAGAAAGAGAAATGTTGTGTTGTTGGACTGTCCAAAAGAGTAATAGCTTACTTTCCTGCACCAAAGTTATTTTCTTCATTTGATCTTCATAATTCATTCTGTAACTTCTTTGTGTTACCCACCTCTGATAAGCCATTGTTATCCTCTAGATTACAGATTGTGATTATCTAGCTGTGTAGATGAGCTATTTATAGATTTAATTTAAACATTAGATGGATATGGGAATGAGTTTAAGGTCCTACCTAGTAGTATGTTCTTCATAACTGTTGAAGGAAAAGCTGCAGATGAAATGTAGTTAGTTTTTCATCACCAAGTTTGGTCTGTTGAATATATCATCGGGGCCACAGGATTTAGAATAAGATATTTTGTTAAAGCTTGTTTAACTCTCATTTTTGAAGGAATGTCTTGCTGCATGTACTGTATTTATTTACCTTTGGTACAAGTAGTCACACCTGGTGCACGTTTTCTTCAAATTTAGAGATTTCAATTATATGCCTCTTTGAATATTAGCATAAGTTATATGACTTGAGAAGTTATCACAATAAAACAGCTCCAACATGCTCTACATACATTGGTGTGGTCATTGGTGTGGGCATTAGTGTGGGCATTAATGTGGTCATTTGTGTGGGCATCAGTGAGGTCATACTTGTAAAATTAGCAGCTAATCTGAGACCTAGATAAACCTGTGCAAGAGGAACGAAGGAACGAAGGAACGACAGTGATAAGTATAACCTTTTTTATTACCAGCACAAAATGAAAAGTTCTTAACTATTTGACCTCTGTAAGTTTTCATTATTCCAGCATTGTTTTTACTTGTAGCTGCTCTATGCTGTAAGATATGACATGAGTATGGCTGTGCTGTCATGGCAATCAATGTGCTTGCTTTTATATTGTTAGTGAGCGAATGAAGCAGGGAAATGTAAAGATGTGTTATGTATTTTAAGTTTGATTATGCCACTGCATGTTGCAAGTATAGTGGATTACCAAATACACTTTTTTATAATACATTTCATTGGCATGGATGAACTTGAGTAGCAAGAGCACAACATAGTTGATTGTGTGTGTGTGTGTGTGTGTGTGTGTGTGTGTGTGTGTGTGTGTGTGTGTGTGTGTGTGTGTGTGTGTGTGTGTGTGTGTGTGTGTGTGTGTGTGTGGCTTGTGGTATTGAATTGTACTTGTTGCATGTTCAAATCACTGGCAGGGTGTGTGGTGTGTGGCCTATGGTAATTAGTTATGATAATGAATTATGTCAACATAAATCAATATATTAATTGTTGTAATCAATGACCAGAGTGTCCACTACACAAGCATCAAGTTGAAAAAAAAATGCTAAATTTATAGAAATTGTACTTGTGGCTTTTCCCTTTAACCAGTTGATCTTTATCATTTTCTTCTTCTTTTTTTTTTTGGAATATTGTATTCATTACAACTCTGGTAATTTTGTGAACTTAATCAGCTGAGATTGATTTAAATGCATGAGGTGATCATGTTTAGCCAAATCCACTAATTGTCAAGTTCTGTTCCTCTGACTTTGGCATACTGTGCATGCTCATTCACAGCTAATGTTCATGGGTAGTCAATTTTGGTCTGTAGGTTTTTTGGGATGTTTTTGGGTGTTTTTTATTTGTTGCTTTTTTATATTCTGGACTTCGTTCACAGTTGTTGTTTTTTAACTGTGGGTTTAGAAAAATTGTAGTCATAACTACTAATTGTGTGTGTGCCCGTTGGATGCAGCATCATAATGTAGTGGTTTTATTTTACGGGTAGAGTGCACTGTGCACCTTACGTAGTAGGGCTGCATGCAGAGAGTGCACTTGACATAGACTTCATGCTAGCGATGCTGAAGATGTTAAGTGAATGCATGGGTGTTTATTTAGCCTTTTAATTGAAATGTAAACACAAATAGTATTGTTTATATTGTAGTTCTTGTAACACATGTGCACACACATGCATGTACACACGCACATTATCCAATATTGTAACCATTGTACAGTGGGGCCCAAGCGTAGGGACGTTACCCCTCTTCTGGATGAGCCCATTCCAGCATCATACTTGGTCTTGCAAGACATAGTACAAGAAAGTGCCGAGAAGTGCATGAGTCAAAACACAAGACCTATCCTCACAAAGAAGGCATTCCTGTAAGCTGCAGAAGCATGCATGTACATGTACTTCTATGCTTAAACTTGATAGAATCTGCAATTATAAGGACATGCTATCTTATGTGTGGTGTGTTGATACTTGCATCTCCTTGCAGCCAATCTATACGCGAATCTCAGCATGCTGACAAATTTAACGAGGTGGATCTGGAGCAGGCCACTAACTTCCTCCATGACAGTGGCATTCTGCTTCACTTTGAAGACAGCAGTCTCCTCCATGATCTTTACTTCATCAACCCCCAGTGGTTGTGCAGTATGCTTGCCAAGCTCATCACAGTCAAGGAATACAATCCTTTCCAGAGACAAGGTAAAAATTTGCAACACACTGATTGTTCCGTGTATGGACATAATACCTATACACAGCGTAGTTTTACTTATTTACAACTATAGTAATATTTGCCTTCAAAAACTTTCCGGATTTCATCTTTCCCAGAGCTGGCAATTGACGCATGGTACCAAATATTGTGTGACATGTGATTGGTTTTAAGTCAATTTCTACTTCTGGTGTGTAAATACTAACCAAATGGGTATGACACTGACTTAATTTTGGTATTTTGCAGGTATCATGTTGATGAAGGATGTCTCCAGGATCTATAATGAGAGCTGTGAAGAGTTCATTATCTTCATGCAGAAGTTTGAAGTGGTTTTGCAGTTGGATGATCAACGTCTTCTCATTCCTTCACTCCTTCCTGATGAAGAAGAAGAATCATGCGTCATATTTGGACTTTCCATTTCAGCCCGGTTCAACGAGACTGCTGTCACTAACCGTGTGCCGATGGACGTACCCCATGTTCTAATGTGCAATACCCCCCATCACATCTTCTGCCGGTATTACTTGCTGCCATTCATTCCCAATGGGTTTTTCTCCCGTGTTATGGCTCGGCTAATGAGCAGTGGGATGATCAGCCTTCTGAACAAGTCCCTCATTGACAACAAACTTGGAGATGACCACATCATCAATGCCGCTCATTGGAAATGCTGGAGGAATGGAATTCTCATCATTTGGCGTCACTTTGAGATTTTTCGTATTGCTCCTCTCTCCAGCAACCTTCCAGGCATGGAGACGGTTGGAGTTATTGCTAAGAGGAATTCCTGTGAGCTTTTAAATGAGCTGAAAGGCATAGCGATAAAAGTCACTGTTCTACCTGAGGAGTACATTAGGACATGCTCCACCATCATGGACAGTCAGCTGAGTACTGGTTGCAAGGATTCTGAGAAGGAATACTTCTATGGAAAGTGCTTGTCCACTTGGATGCTACACCAAGCCACAACCATCATTGACTCTGTATTTGAAGACTGGTATGAAAGCTTTGCCAAGAATAAAGGGTTCAACCTACAAGACGAGAGTGTGAGGATTGCTAATCCATGCCAACAATGCATTATGAGAGTCCAAAAGGAGCAAGTGAGATATTCCACCCCAGAACTTGTGTCCTTTCCTCCTTCAGCTGCTAAAGGTGGCAAGGATAGTGTTTGCTACATGTTTACCAGCCCCTATGTTGCATTTGTCTCGGCCGGTGATGAGAGTCTGGTGTGTCCTGATCACGGAACACAGAGCGTGACTGACATAGCTCCTGACCTGGTCAGTTCACATACAGAAACCAAATACGATGTGATATGATGATGTGGTCATGTGTTGTTTGGGCATAAAAATTTTTTAAAAATTTTAAAAAGGACTCCCTCTGATTTAGAAATGAAGGCTTCATTTGATTAATGTTTTTTTTTTCTTTTTCTTTTCTTTTTTTGCAGTACCAAAAATTAAGTGACCCTTTGCCATTTAAAGTCAGAAACACCAATTTTCACAGATTTTATACAGTTCAATAATTTTTGTTAGATTGGAAATGGTTAAGAGTATCCAACTTGCAATCCAATATTTGTACTTCAAATTAAAATGTTTTTTATAGTATTTTTGGCTGCACGATTTATAAAGAACACTCAGAAAATGGCCGCCTTTAGCGGCCACTCCTCAGCAATTAATAAATTATTTCCAGAATAGAGCTACATGACTATATATATATATATATATATATATGAATGCAGCATGATTGGTCACTGACATTCATAGGATTACAGATAGCTTTACATTTTTCAGGAGATTGTTGTGGCTATCCATCCATCTAGTTTTCCCTTTCATTTTTTTTTTTGTTGTTGTTACACTCTGCAGACCTGAGTGTACCACCTCTTTTTTTCCTTGCAAGATTGACAATTTAACAACCTGTGGGCTTGATGGTGAATGGAGTCACTAAGGTTGACAATCCACTGGACTACTGGTATGCGTCTGTACTATGGTTGACCCTTTACAAAATGCCGAAAAATAACCATGGCAGCTTGAAACGGCAGCAGATGGAGAAAAAATTTTCTTTCTACGAGCAGGGCCATAGAGAACATCATGCCAAGTTTCATCAAAAATTGGTTCATGAGTCTGGGATGAGTTCATGGACGAAAACCTACACAAACATTGGCTCTATGATTCCAATTAATTAGAGATATTTTATGATAGTTTTTTTTGTGCAAAAACACAAATTGGCAGCAAAATGAGAGCATGGACCCGCCTTTTTTGTAGATTTTATTTCTACCACGTATGGAAGAGTAGACATGAAACAACTAATTAAGGAAACCGATTACAGTTCTGATATTTATAAGCACCAATCTTTGTAAAGTGAGCACATGTGCCTATTACCAGAAGATCACATTTAATACACATGTGAATGGGTCTTATATCATTGCACAGGTATTCTGTGACTTCCTACCCAGCACTGTCTTCACCAACCCGACAGCTCTCATCATCCGCCAGCAGTTGGGAGACGGAGGCTTTGGCACAGTCTATAAAGCAACTCTGCATACTACTGTGAGTATAATTTGTGAAAGCCCGGGGTACATAGTGGCAATGGACTGGCACTTGCTTCTGACAATGTGTCAAGCCTGCTCCTGTTTGTGTGCACTGGATGGTGGGGAGGAGGTGTCTAATAGTTTCTTGAATGGAAAAGAATTGTTGGCATTATATTAACTACAACTAGTAACGCTTGACATACACATGTTTTATGGTGATACCATGTGCATGTCATGCCTCCACACGTGTGTCCATTAACCACTGTCTCACAGGCAGTGTGGTTCTTATATCCATGTATGCATTATGATGTCATTGTGTTAGTTTATGTAGCCACAACATGGATTAGCAGTATCATCAACATTGTTAAATATACTGTCAACATTGAGTAATAATATTACAATATTGTTGAGAATAGTTTTAAATTAAATTACCGGTAGCATCAACATTGTAGTGGATGGATCAGAGTTAAGTGACGACAACTGTTCACCTTGTGCAGGGCATGGTGCAGACAGTGGCTGCCAAGATGTACACTGCAGACACAGCATATGTGGACGAGGATCCTGATGTGATTGGTCAGCTCAAGGCATGGGATGTGTACCAGAAGGCCAGTCTGGAGGCTCGGGTCATGCATCAGCTTTCACACCCCAACATCCTGGCTCTTGTGGGCGTCACCCTCCGCCCTCTCTCTCTGCTGGTTGAACTGGCCCCTCAAGGGGACCTGCGCAAGTGCATGGAGAGGTACAAGGCACAGAAAGTCAAACTGAGCAGGAGAACTATGCAATGCACACTCATTCAGGTACAGTCAGCCATTGTTAGCCACCTGGCGTCACTGTGTTTTAGCCAATGCTGTGAAACACACCCATTACTCAAAGTTTCTTGTGTGTGTGTGTGTCTTTGAAGGTTGCAGAAGCTCTCAACTATCTCCACTCCAGGCAGTTTATCTATCGTGACCTGAAGCCGGAAAATATTCTGGTGTGGAAGTTTCCTCGGCCTGAGACCCAGTGGTATCCCGATGCTCCGGTTTATGTCAAAGTAGCTGATTATGGGATAAGCAAACAGATTACACCCCAGGGTATTCGTGGGGTGGAAGGTACACGCCCCTACCTACCACCAGAGGTGGTTCTGCATGGAGGAAGAGAGGCATACACCACCAAAGTGGACGTATATGCTTTTGGGATGTTCATTTACTTCTTGGTTTCCTTCAAAAGTCCCTTTGATTCAGGACGACCAATATCTGCTTTGTTGGAGGAGGGGAAGAGACCGGAGTTGTCTACCAAGGTCAGTGAAACGTTTGTGGCATACTACTGCTGCTTTATCATTTTTGAGTATTTTAGTGTGTCTGTTTACAATAATTTGTAATGCTTTGAAAGAAATGGGAGGAAGAAGTTATAAATCTGGAGTAATTTTTGCCTTTTTTTTTTCTTCCTGGGTATATCCCATGTACCATAAGTCCTGACATAATAGTCATAATATCACAAAGCTCTACAATGTTACAATACAATTCCACAACTTATTGGAATCTTATATGAGGGAAATTAGAGCCAAAAAAATGGAAAGTTGTCATCATGATCAAGGGTCAAAATGATTTTATAAAAAATAGAATTGAAGATGATGATCAGGACAGAATAGGTCTGATGTTGAAGAGATCAGATGAAGCAGGTTTAATAAATAAGTCTTTACAAAGGCTCCTGGAGTCATCATGGGACTATAAATTAGTGGTGGAGGGAAAGATCCTATGCTTGATGCCTCAGCCTCCACTAATCTCCATTCATAAAATATGCCAGGCATCACCATTATTATTATTTATTGATTACACCAGTTTTGCTTTATTCACCATTCATATTATCACTAGCACTATTATTAATGCATGTTATATGATTAACCATCATCAATGTATATTTTCATGTATGATATGTAGTATTACATCTCAATAATCTATTTTAAATCATACATGTTTTTGGTTTGTTTTTTGTTGTTTTTATTTGGGAGGGGGTGGCAGAATTGATTGATTTATTTAGTATCAAAATGAAGCTGTCTTATACATCCTCAATATGATCATTATCGAATTATGGATAAAAATAGAATATCAAATTATACATAATTGCACCTGTGAGATTAAACAGAATTAGACTGTCAGCTAACTAGGTGATGTGCAACTGACATAATCCCCAGTGACTTGCTCGTACAATTGAATAGCTGACATGTCTTGAAATGCCAAAGCCTAGTAAAAAAATGCTCTGTTTTGTCTTTACAAGGAAAACATAAGATACTGTCACTATCAATTGACATGCTCACTTGCATTTTCTGTTGCCTGCCATGTTAGGCAAGATCAGCTGCTGTGGTACTGAACAACCTCAGCAATAGCATCAGCACATGGTATCTGTAAATATGTGCCCTGAAACCTTCTGTACTCTAGCAAGTTTATCACTGTCCCTTAATGATGTCTGGGTCTGATTGGATGTACGTTCATTTTAGATGGACATTGTCATATCAAGGAAGAACTGCTTTAGTGTGAACCTTTGATGAAGCACAATGGTTACTATGTTTGTGTTAACCTTGGACTCCCTATTTGGGTGTGTTGCTGACAGGAGTTGTAAACCTGTGTGTATATCCCAACTTATTTGTATTATGTAAGGAATTTTTCCATAATTTTTCCATGATATATCACACCAAAAGAAAGATAGCAAGAACTTTTTTCTCTAAATTTAAAACAAATTGTTTAGATTTTTTTTTTTATTTCATTTAAAAATTCTTCCATTATCATTCTTAGTGTAATGACTTCATTTTATGGCACAGAAATGGGCAGTTGAAGACTTTTAGTTTGAATGCATTCTCACAGTTCATTGTTCCTTAATTCCTGAGGACTTTGTTATTTGTCAGTAATGAAAAAGGTGCGAAAGTATAATTGTAATCTATGGTTAGTCCAGACAGTACTCATAACAATGATTCTTCCTTTGCACTGCTGGAAAGTTAACTTGTTCATAATGCTCCTCAATATTTCCTTATTTAATACACAACAATGGGCATGAGAATGCTTTGATTAAAGGTTGGATATTTTTGTTTATTAAAAAGCCATAGTTTTTTAATAACTCATGTTTATTTTGCATGAATGTCATTCCCTTATTGTCAGTACCCAATTGGTGATATTTTTAGACATAAAGAAAGAGCTTGGGGAGAAGAGACAGTAGGAAGGTGGCCAGCCAGTCACACTGGTTGACCAGGTTTCCTTAGATCTTAGCAAATAGGTACTGATAATTTTTCCACAAGGCTGTTAGTCAGACCAATTCACTGATAATAACTCTCTGTCCCTATATCACATACTCCGGTTCTTTTTTCTTTTTCTTTTTGGCTTCATATGCTATTAAATATAAATTTACTTTCAGTTTACCTATCAAAAAATTGTTTTGCTAACTAAGATGCCTGTTCCTGGCCCTGACTTTAAAAAAGGAAGAAATGGCACATTCAAGTGCTATTTCTTCCTTTTTAAGTCAGAGCCAGGAACAGGCATCTTAGTTAGCAAACTTTTTTTTTTCAATTTTTTGAAAATTGTTCTAGTAACAATTGAGACACCTAAATTGAAACACTGCACTATTGTCCTGGAGTAGGACCTCTCTGTACACCACATTGCATGCCTGGTTGTCCTAGCAGTAAATGTACAGTCCTTAGGGTGAGCAAACACAAGTGGCTCCAACATAAAACTGACCATGGCCAATGACTGATTCTTTGAGTTTGAGCCCAGCAACTGCCATGTCAAATTCCAGCTTCAGTGGAAACTGGACTCGTAGGAGATCAAAGGGCAGGCCATTGTCTGTCAGCGCAATAGAGGTCCTTGGAACTATGGCTATCTCACCCTTGTTAGGCCCTATGGCAATGATGAAGACAATATATTTGGGATACCCTATACTTGGATGTTTAAACATTTCATGTGCTACTATGTTGC